>VXBL01001169.1:2756039-2902813 GCA_013400195.1 Aramus guarauna | reverse complement strand
GAAGCTGTGGCTGCCCCTGGCTCCCTGGCAGTGTTCAAGGCCAGGTTGGATGGGGCTTTGGGCAACCTGGGCTAGTGGAGGATGTCCCTGCCCATGGCAGGGGGGTTGGAACTAGATGATCTTTGAGGTCCTTTCCAACCCAAATCATTCTATGATTCTATGACTTGAGACATTTGAGTACCCCAGTATGGAATTTGCATTATGTTTAACCCACGTAGTCTAGATGTGTCTAACTATGGAACAGAGCATCCCAACTAAATAAATAGGCACCACTCATGGTTGCAAAACCTAAGTCTGTGTTACCATACATGGTCACCTGATAGTTAAGCAGACTTTAAACTTTTCTTTTACCTCCCCCAGGAACTGCACACATGAACACGATGGCTAACTTTGGGTCACTGTAGATACTACCCATATTAGCCAACTATATCAGAAACTCTGATTTTAAAAGTATCTGGATGAGTAGGAATGAAGACTGATAACCAAGTTCTCAAACACCTCAGGTAATAAGAAAAAACCCTGGATCTTTCAATAGCATCCACCTGAAGAAGTTTTGCTGACAGATGATATTACTGTGGACAGTAGGTCTGAACTTTCTATATAACCTGAACTTAAACGTTTAAGACAGCCTGCTCCCCTACTTAAGCAAAAAATAATATGACTACTATCCACACATCAGTTTCATGGTCCTCCAAACAAGAACCTTCACTGTAGCTAATTTGGCAGTAACACAGAATGTTCAAACCTTGAAGATCCATGAAAGCCACTTAGCATTCTATCTCAAAAGCTACCTTTGTTGACAGCAAAATTAAAATACAAGCATACTTCCTACAGAATATCTTGCAATTCGATACCAGTATTTACACTCAAAAAAAGAAGTAGGGGGTGTATGGAGGAGGAGAGATGTATATCATGGGAACCACTTTTTTTAGAAGGACAGGACGAGACACAGTTGATCTTTATCAGCAGGATCTTTTTTGGTTAAAGCTGTAGTAGAGCCTGTGTGATACCCGAGACAGGAAGTTGCATTGACATCGCCCCCCTACTTCCCAGCATCAAGTGAAATCATGTCCTCCTGTAAGTAAAAAATTGCTTCTTACGGGCAAAGCAGCCCCAAAGACACTTGCAAAGCAAAAAGGACAGCAAAAGAAGTAAGAAAAAGATCCATCCACTCCAAGAATTCCTGATGCTCTCCTTCCTTCCATCCATTTGAAGATTTGAGCTCAGTAACATTGCTACTCTGAGGCTCAACATTCAAGTATCCTCAGCTGTGAGATCAACTGCATTAACAATTTAATCAGTTAGTTACGAGCATGTGTATTGCATATAGATGTATAACATTAGAACTAATTCATGAAGAGATCTACAACCTGAATTAGATCATTAACTACCTTCAAAAAAAACTAGGAGACTTGTTATTGTACTTGACTCAAAAAAAAACCTTAGAAAAAAAAAAAATCACACAGTTGTATAATAATTAGACTTTGAAATTTAAGAGCAGTGCATGAGAAAAATGTGTTGCTTCTTCAACAGAAACATCTATGGTGTAATTTATCCATAACCCAGGACTCCCAGCAATATTTTTGTTACCTTAAATTAACAATACAAAATGGGTCCAGATCTTACACATGAAAACGGAAGCCGCAGGAGTGCAGAATACACTCCTACGTTTCCTTAGGTAGCTCATGAGCTAATTAAGGCTGCAGTCATGTTTATTACCACATTTAGCTGCCACACATGGAGAATCCTCAAGTGATCTACGCAGGAGGTACCTATATATTCAAGAATAAAACCAAATGGTATGAATAAGTCACATTTACTTAATTTAGTTTCTTACCCTATTGTTGGGTTGATGTTGGGATCAAAGCTATCTTCTACAAATCTCCACACAATACTTGATTTGCCCACACCAGTGTCCTAAAAAAAAAATATAAAAAAATAAAAAAAAAGACAGAAACAGTTGAAAGAGACCTTAGTTACTATAAATAGTTGCTTCTTTTTGTACTCCAATCTTGCAATACACTGGGCATGAATAACATGCTCCTACAGAGGATCTCAGAGAAGTTGGATGCTGAACTACCTCAGGTATTACATTTGTTAAGTAGAAAAATGAAAGATCTCTGATAAGTTACAGTTTTCTAAACAAAATTAAGATGCTTTTATGAAGGAATACAAAAATCTGTATTCATTCTCACTATCAGTTATTCAAACATGTTTGGGTTTGTGTTGGTTTTTTTTCCCTGAAGTGATGCACAAATTCCATTTGAACAGGAATAGAGAAAGATCATCTACTACTTTTAGTAAAATATATGGCAATTAAGTATGGTATTCCATCTTTGCAAGCCAATAGAGCACATGAAATTATACAAGTGACACACGCATTTCAACCTCTGACTAATGCCGTCCCACCCTGCTTAATGAAAGGCTTGAAATTTCTTGTGACACACCTGAAACATGTTTCTAATGCAACACTACAGAACTATAAATGGTAAAAGAGGAAATATAACATGAAAATTCTGGGTCATGTATGTATTTGCACCACTGACTCAATGGTTAAAAAAAAAAAAAGAGATCTAGAAGGCATATTTAGGACTAAAATAACTCAACAAACTATTAGCAGTAAAACTGTTCTCAAAAGTAGCTGGACATTTTAAATGGTCATTTAATTAAGACAGGTGAAGACAACCTTTTTGCTTTCCATCTCCACAGTCAATTAAATTTTAATGGAAAAAGTCTGAGGAACTGCTTCATTGAAAATGAAGTTTTATGCTATTCATGCATGTTCTTGAATCTTCTGAATACTGTAAGAAGTCTGGGTACAGTATGTATGCTTGTGTTTATCTTTTCAAACTGTTTTCCTCCCAAGGCAAAGCGTATTATCGCAGTTCTGTATTCTGCAACATTTGCAGCAAAAAAATCTTACAAAAAGAAACACAGATGCAATCCCTGGCTCCGGAAATTCAAGGACCAGTTTTCCTGGGTGCTTATTCTTTTTCTTACACAATGAAAGGTTTATCAGGTTGGGTGAATGCAAACTGTAGCTAGCAGTTACCCTGAACGCCTTCATGACACAGAGGGCACAGAAACACATAATTTTCCCCCTGAAGAGCAACGTGGCCATTTAGAAGCAGAAAACAATTCTGCCTGTCATACTCTATACAACACAGGATTTAGACACAGGTGGAGATGACATGAGGCTCTCCAGTGAAGCCCTCAGACCAAACCAAGCCCACACACATCTTTATCGCCTTGATATTTTTTTAAACTTTTAGTTCAGTTTGCTTGATGTCTCCTCTTTCCACCACCTGCAAGGCTTTCAAAGCCTACATATGTTGTTACAAAAAAGTTCAGGCCCCTCCCCCTCTCCCACGAGTTTGATTTCAGGTGCTTTTATTTATTTATTTTGAGAATTCCAAGCCCGAAACAGCTTGCGAGGAAGAGGGAAGCATACACTGGATGTGCGTGCTTCCTCTCTTTTCCTTCTTTAAAGGAAAACACAGAAAGAAGAGCAGCGGTATTTACCTCTAGACAACACCTCCCCCCCGTGTAGGGGAAGGCCCTTCCGGCCCCCAGTCTCCTCACAGACGGGGACGGGCAGCTGGGGCGCGCCGGCAGCTCTGGCGGGAGCAGGGCCCACCGGCGGGAGCAGGGCCCACCCACCCTTCGTCTGAGGAGAGGACCCCGACGCCCACAGCCTCTCTAGGACTCACACAGAAGTCCTCCACCACCAGAAAGAGCCATTCAAGACAGCCCCTCAACAGGCTCCTTCCCTCCCACCGCCCCTGGCTCGCACCAGGGCCCCACGGACAGCCGGCCGCACAGCACTTACCCCTAGAAGACAAACTTTCAGCTCCCTCAGAGCCATGGCAGGGCAGGCTGCGCCTTTAACGAGCACCTGAGACGCAGCCTAGAACGATCATATCCCTTCACAAGGCGCGCGTTCACCCGAGGTCTGCGGGGGCAGCCCCCCGCCTCCCCCACGCCGTGGTTACCAGTAAACCTTCCTCCTCAGGCTCCGCGGACGCGACGCCATCTTGGGCGGCCCGCTGGAGTCACCTGACCACACCCCCCCGCCCGCCGCGGGGTTTTTTCCCCTCTCAGGAGGCGGCGGCGGGTTTTGAGGGGCGATTCGCTCCTCCCGGCAGCGGCTGTTTGTTAAACCGGTGGCGTCTCGGCTGCGCGGAGGCTGACCCGGGGGGCAGGAAGTACCGACAGCTCCTCCCTCTGCCCTCCTGCTCCCCTCCTCCTTCTCCTCGCCTATGTCCATTCCAAGATGGCCGGTAAGTGGGGCTGGCTGGCGGGCGGGTGAGGGGCGGTTCATGCGGGGCTGCCGCTGTCCTCGCCGTAGCCCTCTGAAACCAACCCCCCTGGTATCTCTCTTCTGTTTTTGTTTGTAGGGATCCCTTTGTATTTTGTGGATTTGCAGGATGACTTAGATGATTGTGAGTAACTGTTTTTTATTTTTCTGTTCCCTATTTAGGCCCTCCCCCGCTCTGCCACCCTGGGGTCCTTCTGTCGCTCTCTTTCCCTTTCCGCGTTTTTATCCGGGTTAGGGCGAAGGGAGGATTTTGAGGTTGATTGCACTGTTGGGTAAAGACTTACAGAGTGTTAGGGCTCACGAGTTGAGTGTCCGCAGAAGCGCGGCGCTGATAGGGGAAGCGGGCTAGCTCCCTCCCTCAGCTGCGGGCCCTCGCCTCACCTGGCGTTTTTCATAAGCTTTTAAGTGCTGGCTGGCGGGTCGAGCCGTCGAAGAACCAGTGATTTACTTCACTGAGGTTTTCCCCGCCTCTGAAGCGGGGTTTTGGGGGGCAGCTGCCGTCCCGCTGGGGAAGGAGGACCCGCGGGCGGGAGGCAGGCCCGGGGCGGTGTCTGCAAACCGGCCTTCCGAGGGACCATCCTTGCAGCTTCAAATGGCCGCTGAACTGTTGGATTCAGTGTAAACAGTTCCTCCAACAATGGCCCACGGTCAATCCCTAGGAAAAGAAAACGGGTCTGTCGGGCAGTGGTTGAGGGGATTAGCTGCGCTGTTGTCGGTGGAAACGAGCCTAGAGCAGCTGAGGGATTTCCTAGCTCCGCCGCTCAAACGGGAGAGACTTTTAATCACTGTAGAGCCTGGTAGGGACGCCGTGTGTTTCGCTGTTCCCGCATCCCTGCAGCACAGGTGCTCAGCAGGACGGTACTGCGGTGGCTGTGTGTGCACCTCGGAACCGGGAATTAAAAAAAAAAATCGACCGTTGTACTCCAGTTGGCTAGTGCAAGCCAGTGGATTTAGGTTAAATGACGTGTTGTGGGTCCCAGACCAGGCAACAGCTCCACCTCAAGCCTGTATAGTCCAGAGTTGTGTTACAGGAGTGGAGCGGAACACCTATCAGACAGCTTGGAAGGAGGTGTTACTTAAAGGGAAAAATCTTTGACCAATAATTACATGAACTTGTACTGCTTTGGAAAGCAGCTGGATATGTGGGGTGGTTTCCTTGGCGCTTTGGATGCTGGATTGATTTCTCCATTAAAAAAAAAAACACCTGCTGCTTGAATTTGTTTCTTGTGAGAGACTCTGTTTACCACAAAACCATTATTGTTTAATTGTACTTGAAAATGTATAATAGATGTCATCCCCCCTATCTAGCATCAATAAGCTAATTTAGGAAGAAGGTGGTCTTCAGGAGCACCAGGGGAAATAGTAGAATACAAGTGAGATCTAAAATATTCCATTGGAACGATGTGCAGGTGTATCATGTCTGTGGGCAGGTGGGAGGTCGTGTGGGATTCTGTTAGTTGCTGCTCTTAGGTTTGTTTGGTCTCAGTCTTTGAGATTTCTGCATTTCACTAGTAGGTAGCAGGAAAAAAAAAATGTGTTTATCTTGATCAAGTTTTGGAAATAAAAGTTTGGGATCTTTTGTGGTGTAACTGATGTATAAATGTTGAGATTGTGTATTGTAAGAGTTCTTGGTTTGGTTTATGTCTGTATCTTTGTATATTGCAAAATATCTTTAATGTTTCTCTTGCACAGATAAGTTGTAACTGTGAGTCTTAATTAATTTAAAACTGTAATTAAGAAGCATCCTGCTTCCTTATTGCAGTTATCTATTTGAAAAGCCAGAAATCTAAAACCAATGTAGTAAGTATGCAGGATAGTTACTTGAAATATCCATATTTTATATAGGGATTTAAAACTTAGATAACACTATAAGGAATTGCTTAAAAAGAGGTACTAAAAGTTATTGCTTGCTGCAATAAATAAATATAAGAAGTTTGTAAGAAGTCATCACTTTAGATAACAAAAAGTATGTATGTATTGAACAGGATTTAAGTGAGAAGGACACTAGCTGATACATTTCAATGTGCTTATGCTGATTTAAAGATTGTTTTACAGTGAGTTCCTCTAGCAGAAAAGCTGCAACAGTTGTTGTAGTACCTTATTTAAAAGGTGAAAATATCTTTCTTTCTCTGTCCTAATTAAAAAAAAACACAAACAAAAACAACAAAACCAAACAAAGCCTTTGATAGTGCTAATGCTTGCTTACTTATTTGAATTGATTGGTTCTTTCTGAGTTGCTCCTGGTGCCATTTCCAATTTTCTTCTCTCTGTGTTAAAAAAACCCAAAAACAAACTAGTGCTTCATTTGAGTTCTGTTTGCTGAGTGTGTAAAGTACAAGCAGTGGAAATAAATGCAAACTTCCTCTAGTGTTCTGTTATGGGTCTTGGCCTTGAACCAGAGGTCCCTAGGAGTTAGGTGTTCGTTCTCCATTAGTGTTCAGTCTTTGGCTATTCTGTTGAGACTGAGTAACGGATTTGTCTAGTAAGTCAATTAAGTAGTTTGCTTGTGGGCAAAACTCTAGCTTGAGTCATGACATTAATGTTCAGATAAGGAAAGTTTTGCCATAAGCAATAATTAACAAGCTTTTTATATGGGTCACTTAAAACGTGTATGAAAGAAATGATCATTTTCAGGATGAGCTTGTAAATAAATGTGCATTTTTAGAGCATTATTGAAATCTCGTGACTTAAAAATACTTTAAGTTCATTAATTTCACAATGCATTTAGAATTATGGCATTGAAAGCTGTCTTCTACTTGCATTGCAGGAGAATTCAGATGTCCCATCTAGACTGAGATACTGTTGTGCTAATCCAGTGATTAGTCTAGCAAAGAGTTCATGGTGCATTTTAGGAAAATCTTGGGGCAGTAAATCACTGGAACTGGATTTTTAACTAAATTAGTGAAATAGTGTTCTGCACATTGCAGATCAATTCCATTGAAACAAATGGAGAGACTGAGGGATTCCTTTGAATTTGGGGAAAAGCTGTAGTAAAATCTACCTAATTTCATTGTGTACCATGGGAAAATTGTTTTTTGTAAGGTGAGATATTGGATCATCTGGAAGAATAATTAGCTTAATTATGCCCTTTGTACAATAAAGAAAATGTGTTTTACAAAGTGATTTTCCTTCTAAAAACAGCAGGAGAGAAAATTACCTGAGTTCATGAAATTGTTGCACTCTGTCAATACAAAACAGTAAATACTAGTGCAAAAGTGGATAGCGATACTAGCTAACGATGCTGAAATGCGTAGTTAAATCCTGTGATGCTACTGTAGGTGTTCCTTACAGGCTCTAAGCAGCTTTGGAGCGTACGTCAAAATAAGCCATGGTGAACTCAAATTCAGCTGTGAATACTTGTTTATAGGTGGACAGATTTCAAGTTTAGTTGTTTGATAAAGTTAGAGGAAAAAATAATGTTTGAATCACCTGAGAGAGAACATTAGATAGGTTAAGAAATACTAGTTCATTATTTTTCTGTAATTTACTTTCTAGTACTCTGATGTGTTATGAAACTTAAAAGTACCTGTAGCTTCTTATTTTATGGAAAAATAAAATAAAAATTCTTGAGAGAAGACAAAATGGATTCTGCCATGACTGTTCCTTACTTGTATGTGCTGAGAGTGTGTGGAAAAAATTCCAGGTATTTAACTCTCTTGATCCTGAGTATAAGTAGTTTGCTCTGTTTTCCCTCTGGTCCTAGAAGCACTGGTGTGTGCTTAGCTAATTTAAATGAATAATAGAACTAGTCCATGTAGTAAAATGAAGCATGTTTGTCATGTTTACAAACTTTTTCCCAGGTGTAGCATTGTAGTCAAACTTAATTCATTGTCATTTGAATTGGTAGGAATTCTGAAATATTTGAAGTCAGCTGATAAGACTCTTCATTTTTTTTAAACTGTTTCTTAATTCAAGAACAGGTCGCCACTAGATAAAGTTAATGGCAAGTATATTGATTTTTTTTAAAGCCCTAACAAATCTTTCTTTGTATAACAGGTGGCTAGCCTCAGAAATTTTCACTTAGTGAAATTATCCAATCTCTGTGGATTTTAAAATACATATAATTGCATAGATATAAGGATGGCCAGTTTTGAGTTTGGATATGAAGAGTTTGCTGCTACCTCAGAAAGGAAATCTGCAGTCCTACATATGCTGTATAACTTCCTGTGAGCTTTCAATGATAGAGTAGGTTTCTTTTGAAGCAGCAAATACTGGATGCTACATCTTCAGATACTATGCTTGGTGGGAGAGCTAGCCATAGAGCATGTGGACAGATCAAACTCAGACAGATCTGTGCAGTGTAAATTATAGATAAATGTTTTGTAAATGTAGATAAATGTTTTGAACCTGATAGAACTCAAAAATACGTAAAGATGGGTCTCTAGAAATAATGACCAGTTGAATGGAAGTAAGAGTGTCAGTACAATACATAGTCATTCTAAAAAGCCATGAATAATTAGCATATGTTTCTGATTATGTAGCTGTGGGTTTACTTCTAGTATATGTATACATTTGAAATGTGAACATTTATTCTAATCCTACAGTTTTCTTCTGTCTGTATCCTGTTGAACTTGTTGGTCAGAGCATATTGTCTGCAGGAACAGCAGAAATCAGAATTGCTCTAGTCCTTTAATTCAGCTGGGTTCCTTGGAGACTGTGTGCTTTCTTAAACCAATCTGCTTTTTTTTTTTTCCCCTGAAGACCCAGGTATAGCATTTTGTTCCAAGTATGTTCAGATGATTTCTTCTTTAAATGACCTGTATTTCTGAGAATGTTTTGGCATGCATTAAATAATTGGAAAGCAGCAGAGTCCTGTATGTGAAATAGGAATTTTTCTGTAGAAAAAAAATTTGAGACTTGGTACATCTCTGTAACAGAGGATTTTTTTAATATAAAAAGTGATTTTATAACAAGTATTAATGTAGTTTACAGCTGAAGTTCATTGTGCAGGATCTCAGATTAAAGGATTCGTTAGGGAAGAGTGTTTGTAATATGAAACAGGTAAAGTAAATGAGGGTAGAGCTTAATTATCCTGATTAAGGTGTAGCCACTTCAATCCTGAAGAAATTGTTATATTAGATGGTGAAATTAGACACACATAATTTAATCCACTGGCAGTTTCAGAGTGCATTCTGAAATAATACAGACTTTCCTTTAATATGTGCAAAAGCTTTGTACTGATTGGGATGACATATTGGGAAGGACTGCAGTTTTATTTTGTATTATTAAACCAGAATACTGAAGATAAGGATTATATAGTACTTCACATACATATTTTTTAATCTTTAAGTGTGTCAGTGGGAGAGGGTATTCCTGTTCTTCCCACTTTACAAACAGGGGAAACTGGTGCTATAAATGAAGCTAGTCCTGGTTTGCTTTTAGTTATTTAGCCAAAGCTTTGCTGTTTTTTAATGTGGAGGCACCAGGTAAGTTCCACTGCCTGAATACAGGAGGTCTCTGCCTGTAGAGGCATAACCTGGGGTGCCTAGATTATAGTCTCGTAGGCACAGTTTCAAATACAACATATTTGGCTTGTCGTTGTGCTTTCAAGTTATTACCAGTTTTGTGCTTTCTTTACTGATTTAAATACCTAATACTGTGTCCTGCCAAGTCAGAAACTGGCTTGTTGTCTTCAGTGGTTGTTACTCTCGGCGCATATGTTGGTTTGAGAAGCTGTATTGGCACAATTTGCATGTAGTTAAGTATGATCACAGTTGCTATGTTATTTATGTGAATGAAGTGTGCATAATTCTAGGAGTGCTTGGTTGCAAAAGTTATAAACCCAGAGCAGGAATATCAGCTACTCTAGTGCAACTCTTTCTGTAGATTTGGTTGCTATACAAGTTCCTATATCCATTAGTGAAATGAGAGAATTTGTGTGAAAGATGTATGTGTTGCAGGCATGATATTTCACTGTCTTTTTTTTTTAAGGATGAAGGATTTAAAAAAAAAAAGAAATTGGCAGCAAAGCTATCCTGTTCCCTCTCTTCTTCACAGTCTTACTTTTTGCCTGTAATCTGTAATCAAGTCCATATTACTGTAAGATGTGGTGAGGCAAAGTTTAACAGTCATGGTAATATCTGGTTAAAAGTCTGAAGCTACAAATACAAAATGGATTTAGAGAAGAGTATATTTACATGGGAAAGTGTGTAATCGATAGGTCTGCAGTAGAAAGCTCCCAGTATGTTCACAAGTAAAGCTGAAATTTTTCCCAAAGCTACCACTCATAGGTGTATGGGACCCAGTAACTACAGTGAGAAAAATGTACCATGGTAACTTTGAAACAGACCCAAGAATTTGCTGTTTTAAAGCAATACAGTTTGGGATTTTCTGTCACTGTTAAAATTTCAGTTTCTTTTAGTGGGACTTACTTTCCTTTTGATTGTGTTGGTCAGCTTGTGGCATGCAATTTTGTCAGCTGAGCCCTCTTAACTCATAGTGCATGTGGTTAGTCCACTCAAATTGCAAAGTAAAATGTGTTAAAAGCCAAAGATTTTGTGACAATTGAGATAAATTAAATTTCAAAGCTTGAATTTACAGGTCTATATGCGAGTGTTGCTCTTGACTTCATTAGGTACAGCTTAAGATTTTTTTTTGTAAGCTGTTTCCAATGATATACAGATACTTTTTCCTTTGAAGAATAGCTCTAAAAAGAAATAGTTATTGGTATAGTGTATTTTACACTGTAACATCTTGTGACTCTTGGATTTCTTTTTTAATTTTTTTTTTGGTGGTGGGGGGGCATTACTCTTGTCTTTCAAGTTGGGTTTGAAGATTATGGACCAGACTGTGATAGCATGAGGATAACAGCATTCTTGGATATTCCCGGACAGGATAACTTAACTCCACTGGCTCGTCTAGAAAAATATGCCTTCAGTGATAATATATTTAACAGGTAAGAGTACAACAGCTACAGTTGATGACAACCAAGTCTGATAGCATTGTGGATGTTAAGGTGTCACTGCTTCTGTTGTTATTCTCCTAAGCACAAGCCTAATATTATTTCTGTTTGAGTAACTTCTGTAAA
Source organism: Aramus guarauna (assembly GCA_013400195.1). Taxonomy (NCBI): domain Eukaryota; kingdom Metazoa; phylum Chordata; class Aves; order Gruiformes; family Aramidae; genus Aramus; species Aramus guarauna. Next base: position 2,891,468 of record VXBL01001169.1, on the reverse strand, counting down.
AAGAAGTTTTCATTCTTGCTTATCTGAATTAAGATTTCTCAACTCCATCTTTGTTTTGTTGGAACATAAAGGAACTGTATAAACTGTTGTGCTTGAATGTTCAGAACAGTTTGATCTTTCTTAAGGTGCCCATTTAAATTTGATAAATTCCCTTTGTATCCTATGTACATGCCGTTGGCAAGATATTAAGGCAATTTATATGTTGTTCACTCCACAGACAAATTATTGCCAGAGGTCTTTTGGATGTATTTCGAGATTTCAGTAATAATGAAGAAGACTTCCTGACTGTAATGGAAATAGTGGTCAGGCTCTCTGAAGATGCAGGTTTGAAAGTTTTGGGGGTTTTGTGGTTTTTTTTTGTTTGTTTGTTTGTTTTTTTTAAATTTTTGTAACTTATTTTACATGAGCTGCAGTACAGTAGACAATAACTTTCAATTTTGAGAAGGCAATGAGAGAACTAAAGAAACTAAATCATCTAACAGCAGCATCTGTTATTGAAAATGAGATTATTTTTTCCCCTGTTCTTGAAGTAGTTTGTATGATAGATATAAAAATGAAAGACCCTTACTTAGTCTAGGGCCCAAAGTAATATTTTATCAAGAAAATCATTACACCTGAATGTGTGACGTATGTGGCACAGAACAGTTATGCACATGAAGTATTAAAACGCACATATTCATGGTGATTGGGTTTTCTAGCTAGTGATCTTATTTTATCTGATCTATTTGAGAACTGATCCCACGTCTCTGGATTGTGGTGATGATATATGTAAGGGTATTCTGTTTTATTCAGCTCTCCTTTAACAACAGGTAGTTTCTGTGGTGATGTTTCTTCGTTTTGAGTATTTTCATTTCCCTCTGTTGTGAAAACATTAAACAAAAAATCCTACTTTTTTCTTAAGGTACTTGATCTTAATTTTGTATTTACTGATGTAGTTTTGATTTTCTTCTTACTACTAGAACCAACTGTACGTACAGAGCTGATGGAACAAATACCTCCTATTGCCATTTTTCTACAAGAAAGTCGACCAAAATTCCCAACAGCATTTTTTGAGTACCTTATGCCCATAGTAGTGAGGTACCTCACAGATGTTAACAATCAGGTAGGAAAAACAGACATTAGTTGAGAGTTTTACCCTTATCATTGCATTGTTGGAAAACTGTGTGACTCAGTGATTTTTATGGCGTAAGGAATAGATAATAAGAAATTCCATGTTGATTGATAACTAGATTTTATATAGTGCTTTGTGTTTATTGGGTTCAGCATACTTTGCTAGGGAGGCCTGAATTTTTTTGTTATACTTTCCTTAGCAGGTAAGGGAAACTTACAGGATTTGCCTAGCAGCATATTGACACAGTCTGTTATAGGAGTCATGACTTAAAAGTCCTGTTTTCTACTTCATCTTTTGGCTTCTGCTCAGAATTTGATGAAATTCAATGATTACGTTCAACTTTAGTATTTTTTTACTAATTCCTTATGATGTTAAAACTGAGAGGATTTTTCTGTGTCTTTTTTTAACTTGTACCTGCATGTTTGTTGAAAACACGCCTTTTGTGGTTTTCATATCAGCAAATGTTGGTTTTATAGTGATGTACTTTTTTTGGTTTTTGTTCATTTTAATAGGTTAGAAAGGCAGGTCAAGAAGCACTACTCATACTGTTAGAACAAGATCTTGTTGCTCAGAGTGACATTGAAAATAAGGTGTGTCCCATTCTGTTGGACCTCTCTGCTCCTGACAGTGATGATGAGTACAAGGTGGAAGCTGTGAATGTAAGTGAACTTAGAAGAAAACTTACATCTTTGCTCTTTTTTTCTTTTTTTAATTGCTTTTGTTCTCTGTTTTAGCAGTGCTACTATAAAGCTCTCTTAGAATATAATAACTTTGTGTGAGATTTTTGTGAGCGTAAACCCCAGAAAATAAAAATTGTACTTGCATTCTTAGTGTCCTGAGAGTTTTACCCTTATCGTTAAACTTAAACTTTCTATAACATTACTGTTTCAGGGTTTTTTTATTCCTTGCCTATTTGTTAGTCACTCTGTTGTGAATTGAGAACCTGCTTTTGTGATACAATTGAAGCTTAAGTGTGCTAAGCTGTTAAGCCTTGAATCAATAGGTTTCTTAGTCATTTGTAGTGTTGAGCACCATTGAAACAATGTGAATTCTCAAAGAATTTGAACAGGGTCAGGACTTGAGGCACCATAGTGAGAGGGTAAAAATGATCCTAACTGAATTCAAGAAGAAAGCAAGGTTATCCTGAGTACTGTTGTATTGAGTGCTAATTATTAATGCCTTTGGCTAAGTGTAGAGGTACTTTAGGTAAGCTTTCTCTAGCTCCTATACCTTTCACATGATGAAGAAAACGTGTGCTTCTGCATCAATGAAGTGCTTGAGGAATCTTTCTGAGATACTGCTTCTTGAGAATTGAGCTATGCAGTACAGTAATTTGGAACAAGAATGTTAGTGTATGCTTAAAGATGTAAAGTATCAGATCTTCAAACTCACTAGAAGTTTTTTCCCAAAATAAGGGGCTATTTCCTGTAGGTGATCGATGCACTGAATACTTGAATTAGTCATAGAATATCCTGAGTTGGAAGGGACCCATAAGGATCATCGAGTCCAACTCTTGGCTCCACATAGGACCAGACGAATCAGAGCATATGACTGAGAGGGTTGTCCAGACGCTTCTTGAACTCAGTCAAGCTCGGTGCTGTGACCACTTCCCTGGGGAGCCTGTTGCAGTGCCTGACTGCCCTCTCAATGAAGAACCTTTTCCTGATATCCAACCTAAACCTCCCCCATTGCAGCTTCATGCCGTTCCCTCGGGTTCTGTCACTGGTCACCAGAGGGAGAAGGTCAGCACCTGCACTTCTCTCCCCCTTGTGAGGAAACTGTAGGCTGCGATGAGGTCACCTCTCAGTCTCCTCTTCTCTAGGCTGAACAAACCAAAGAACGTCAGCCTCTTCTCATGTGTCTTCCCCTCTAGACCCTTCACCATCTTTGTTGCCCTGAACTGAGTATTAACAAGAACTACCACTCCATTTAGAACAGTAATTAAAATTACATCCAGGAATAGTGCTGACATTAAGTAAAATAAGCAATCAAACCTTTTGTGTTTATTCATTAACATATTTGAATTTTTAGTTTAATACAACAAATCTTTAATTTTTATTCTGAATTTTTGAAAAGATCAGGTTTAAAGAGACCATTTTTATACTTCAAGATACTAAATGATTGTCAAATGCTAGGCAAATAACTTCAAAATGCAGTTGGTTCTTGGCAGCCTTTTCTTAATTCTTAAGATCATTATGTTCTGCAACAGTTTCTTTACGTTTGCTCTACCAGGTTTCACAATAATGCTGTAAAAGTGTGAATGATGACCTGATCTTAAGAACTAAGTGTTTTGAAAAAACATTCCCTGCTCGCTTTCAAGAAATCAGTTGACTCCACAGAGGAGTGCTGGTGTGTAATTACATTTCCGCATGGATAGCTGACACTTGACCTGTAAAATAGTTTTACCAGCTAGATTTTCCTCTTCCTTGTTTGGGAGTTGCGTATTGCTTAGGCAGTTTTCCAGGGGTGACATCTGAGCACCAGATGCCTTTTAGGAGTTTGAAAATTGCAGGAAAGGCCTTGAATGGTGTCTTCCTTAGTTCATTCTTAGCAATCTGTTATGAAGGCAAACACTTCTACAAATAAAGCTTATTTTTGTGGAGGTAGAAAGCTTCAATAATTTTGGAAAATAAAAATAGCAAGATGAGTAGTCAATCTGACAATACTTGTGTAGGCATTAAACTCCTGGTGATGCAAGCAGAACAGTTGAGTAGAAAGGTGCATGGTAGCCCCTTCCTTTTTACTGTTGCAAATACAAAAATTACAGCGAGCTGAAAGGAAACATACAATCCAAGCAGAAACAGGGTTTGTAATGGTGGTTGAAATTGACAGTTCTTCCGAGAAAGTTAAATTAATGAGCGTGTTACTGACTTTATGCTGTGATGTTAACTCCTAAAATTTCTGAGGATGTTTCATGTAAAGTATGCATTAGATCACATGTATGTTTGTCTTACTCTCCCTTTTCTGTTGTGCGGAAAACTTCTATTGTATCATGCTGTCTGAGCCTATAAAGAGCTGGGACTGTGCTTATTTTTAAGTCTCTGAACAGTCCTGTTAAAGCTACGGGGCTTACTTGCATGCTTAAGCTTGAGGCATTTCTAATATGCTTAAAGATTGTGACTTTGTATGCTGGCTAGTGCAATGGAACTTTTGTCTTCTCTGGGCAAAATACCAGTGTATGCCACATTGTAAAACACCATGAAAAGGCATTTATTAATAAAAGTCTATTTAACTGGATGAAAAAAGACAATGAATTATGTGCAGAAATGTTAAGTTCAGGCACAGTGGCATAGAATTATTTTAAACAACAACTATGGTTGTGCTTCACGTAACACAGGTGTATGAAAAGATGAATAATGTGTAGCAGTTAAATCTATTTGGTGGTGGTTGCTCTCTTGCTCTCAGAAATAATTTTTTCCCAGAATATTTGGCCATGCTTACAAGCTTTATAATTTTCTTTTCTTTGCCCATATCCACTTCTTGATTTTTTTTTTTTTTAGGTAATCTGTAAAATGGCTTCTGTGTTGAGCAGAACAACAGTTGAGCACATGCTGCTTCCTCGTTTCTGTGAACTGTGCAGTGATGGTAAATTGTTTCAAGTGCGAAAGGTTGGTGTGTCTTTAACCCTAAACCACTCAAAAATGAATTTGCATGTTGCTCTTTGAATGCCTTCCTGAATAATTCAGTCATAAATTTAGCTGATAAACTTTGAAAGAGTATGGAAGACCAGTTTTTATTTATTGACATGGCTATAATTTCTATAGCTCAGTAAAGAAATAAAAAACAGTCCTTAGTGAATAGCTTTGGTGTAGCAGCTAAACTGGTCTTGCACTTCTAATAGCTTTGCGCAACCTTTTTCTAAGCCACCATGCTTGGTTATAGGATGCAAACAAGTTACTTGATCTCCACCATCTTATTTCAAAAGTGATAGATCTTTGAGACATCCTTCTTTAAAAAAAAAATCTGGTGGTATGAAAAGGAGAAATCCTAAAAGACTGACGTTAATTCATGTTTGAGTACAAAAGGAAACTTGTAGCATAAGAAGTCTTAAAATTTTTGAGTTGTCGTAAGGGTCGTGCAGAGCTTCAACTTGGCCCTTAACATAAGCTGCACTTGTTGGAATTTGAACTGCATGATAGCCTTCTAAATAAGCATATAGAATGAATAAATCTTATCTTAACATGGTCCTATTTTTCCAACATGAGGGTGTGTCCCTTTGACTTAATTATAGCATTTGTAATGTACTGTAAATGGTCCTAACTTGAGACCTTGATTAAACTTTGCTTCAGCAAAGTACTTAAGCCAGTCTCAGCCATAGCAAAGATAATTCTGTCGGTACACCTAAGTCCTGACCCTAGTATCATATTTTAGTCTGCTTCAGTTTTGACAGCTGCTGTTCAGAGTAATTTAAACTTTCAAGTAGGCTTATTAGTCCATTCTAATGATTACCAAAGTAGATGATGCTCTTCATGCAGAAACTTTTATTACTATTGATTTCTTCAAAGGCATGTGGCTTATGGAAGCTTGCTCTAATGAGTCTTTGTTCGGGATGAGTTAGTATTACAGGATGTAGTTATACGGCTGAAATTTGAATAGTCAAACATGCAGTTGTTACATGGAATAAATAATGCATGGTGAAGTTGATAATAAAACTAATGCACTTGAAAGAGCCAGAATGTTATTAATGTCTTTTTTTTATTTCTTAGATTTGTGCAGCTAATTTTGGTGACATTTGTAATGCAGTTGGGCAAGAAGCCACAGAAAGACTACTGGTATGTAAAAATCAAAATCCATTCACAAGACTTGTATTTCTCAGTTCAAAAGGTTTAATAATGAGTTCTTTTATTGTCTTTTCTGTAAATTAATCACTGTGCATGCATTTTTTTAATTGATTTGGCTAAGGCTTTGGCTGCAATTATATAGCAAAATGGGGAATGAATAGAAATGGAAAGTTCTTGTAGACATCCTTCTTTATAAGATGTAATTGACAGCATATGTGTATATACACACACTCTCTCTCTTACTTTAGCATTACTGACTTCCCTCCCCTCCCCCCCAACTAGATGATCAGTCAAGTTACAATTTTTGGAAAAATGGACTATTAATAATGCTTTCTCTTTTTTCCTAGTGCATATGGTTATACATAGAAACCTAATCAAGTAAATGGCAGACAGTTTTTCCAATTTCTTCAAATAACATGTTTTTAATTTGTCTTTCTTCTATGTTCTTCACTCATTTTACTCTCCTGAGTTATCATTGTCTCCAGTTTCTGAACAAATACCTTGATAGTAAGTTGCTGCAGTCTTTGTTTAGTCTTTAATTAGTCTCAGTTTTGCTTATTTTTGGCAGATTCCCAAGTTCTTTGAACTCTGTTCTGATAGTGTTTGGGGAATGAGAAAAGCTTGTGCTGAATGCTTTATGGCAGTGTCTTACACCACATCCCCAGAAGTTCGCAGAAGCAAACTATCCCCGCTGTTTATCAGTCTCATCAGTGACACTTGCAGATGGGTAAGTAACTCTGTAATTGACACATCTTTCGAGGCGAGTTGTACACGAATAATGGGTAGGTCAGAAGTGCGCTATAAAAGTGCTGTAAAATTTCCTGGGATTAGTCTAATCCCCTAAAATCTAATCTCTAATAAGATAGTATCTTAGTTTTCCTCTCTTACATACTTAAAAAATTGTTGACAGAAATTCCATGTGTAAACACTCTCCTGAGAATAGGTTGCTTGTGTTAAAGGTATTAGTTGAAGCGGACAGTGATGTCCTTCAAATTTGTAACTTAAATAATTTCCTTACTGTGATTGTAGATACACACTTAATATTCTAACACCCTTTGCTTATTTGGTAATTGATAACCGGTTATATTTGGTGTTGAATGAAGCTGTAAAAGCAAGAATCAGCTGGTTCTTACTAAAAAATTAAGCCAAATTTTTATTTTTCAGCATTAAGTCTGTGGGAGTTGCGTGAATCCTGACTGTTTTCTTTACACTATCACAGGTTCGTCAGGCTGCTTTTCAGTCTCTTGGCCCGTTTATTTCTACCTTTGCAAATCCTTCAAGTGCTGGTCTTTACATTCGAGAAGATGGGACACTGAGTATCCGACCATCAACACAAGATGGGAATTCCAATTCCTGTCAACCAAGGAACAGTATAACTTTAATGACCTCTAATACTAGTTCTACGTTGTCCAGGTAACATCATGGCAAAGATATGGTGTAGTGGAAGGGAGAAAAAAGAAGCTAATTCTTTTTGTTGCTCTTCTGAGCTAAAAATCTCAACTTGAGAATATAGATCCAGAAAAGGTATGAAGAGTGAGATCACACATTTGGTTTATTGAGTGTAGCCACTGTATTGAGAAATTCACTTTGGCTTCATGGGAAGGTAGAGGGAAAACTGAAGTGAAGTGTAACATAAATTCTGTCTTTCTGCAGAGAAAATAAGTTTCTGTAGTTGATGCTGTCTTTTTGAAGTATTTCACTGAAACATATTGTTACTGAGTATTTCAGGTTTTATTTGGATAATGATATGTCTCTGTTACCAGTTCAGAACAACCAATGGAAATCAAACCAGAATTGTTGACTGAGGAGACTTCAGCTGATGTTAATACAAAGCTCTCTGAGAACCTGAAAGAAGACACACAGGAAGAAAGTTCAGATGACTGTACCAATTCTGGAGAAGATCTCTCACGGTTGCCTCAGTGTGACAAAGTTGCTGCTGGTGTCATTGAAGTCACTAAGGACAGCAGTTTTCCTGGAAGGATCTCAAGGCTACAGTCTGCTGAGGACGTATTTAATACTTTTCTATACTGGCGCCCTCCTCTGCCTGATATAAGTCAGGATCTGGAGTTGCTTCAGTTCAAGACTGAAAAGCACAAAGATAGCCGTTCTGTGCCACATAATAGCTGTGTTGCTAGTACTGAAATAAAAAAAGTTCTAGAAAGCTTACAGGAGCACATAGATGATCCAGATGTTCAAGGTGAGACTCTGTAACAGTAAAATCACGTTTTCTCTCAGCAGGCTTTCTCCTGGCCTTTACAAAACCCTTGACTACATTTTAATTGGCTTGGGATTCATAAGGTGATAGGACTAGGTGGCTCCCCATGGCCATTTGGAAGGTACCAGGAAAATAAAATTTCTTCATGCATGAGAGGCAAAAGATCAGAAAGACAGGGAAAGATTTAAAAGGCAAAGAGGTGAAAAAATTAAAATTTAAAGCAATAAAGAAAAAGTGGGAGTTGAAGTGAACAAATGGAGAAAAAACTGTAAATGAGTTTAAGAAATAAAAGGCAGAGAGTAAGAGGAAAAGAGGAAAAAAATTATGTAGAGCTAAGACAAATGGAGAGATGTTAGCTTGACAGCTGTACAATGAGAAATGAGGGATATGGAGAGGCATGGGAGAAAACAATGAAGGAGACTTCTGCCCCACACACATTTTTATTAGGGCTTTAGCTGAACAGTCTTGCTTCCTTTCTCAGAATATGGAGATGTGTATGTTAGTTTCTGTTTTCCTTCTGCTGTAACTGCTAAAGCACTCATAAATATGCCTGTAATCTATTATTCTGCCTTTTAAAGTTCGCTGTTCCCCTTATTTGCAAAGTATTCTAGTATTCTTCATGTTAAGAGTATGCTTTAATGTTCCATATTAAGACTGTACTTGCTGTAGGCTTGTGCAGATGTAGCTATCTCAAATTTTCTGCAGCAATGCAGCATCACGTGCAAACGCAGTTTGTCCTGACTTTATTGGTGATGCAGTGGTAAACCTCACCTTTTGTTTTCTATCTGCTTCTGCAAAACAGTTCAGAAATTGTTTGACTAATTCCCACCACTGGATAGTTTTTCTTGGAAATGTTTTAAATGCACATTGATGGCTTTTTCAAGCAGTTAAATCAATTAAAGAATATAACAAAAGAATTTGTATTAAAATGACAATATGAAGGAGGTGAGCCAGTGTGCTGTGATACCTCGTTAAAGGGGATTATTAGAAATATCTTTCAGTAGTAGAAATTGGTAGAATGCTTCTGCTGAAAATGTTAATGCATAGAAATCATTGCTCTTAATTTGTGATCATTTTATGGAAGAGTAATGGGCCTTTCCTTTCAAAGAGCAAACCTCTTGTTAATATACCATTCCTGTGCAGCTCAGACTGGGCATTTTTTATCTTTTCAGGTAAACTAGTTACAAGTTTAATGCTTTTAAGTGCATAAGGGAGTCTAAATAGTCATCTCTTTGCTTTATACAGCTCAGGTCCAAGTGCTGTCTGCTGCTCTCAGAGCTGCTCAGTTTGATTCTGTTGGTGACTATGAGACCAAAAAGATGGAGGAAAGCAGTGGCAAACTTGAGAACAAAACCATCTCAGACAAAACAGCTATTTCAGATGCTACCTGTAACCTGGTGGAGGAAGACATTCTTTCATCCCCTGCCTCCCAGGATAACATCAGTGACCAGTCTTCCACCAGTATACTGAAAAGCACAGTACGTATGCGTTGTGCTCCATGTCTGAAATTAATTCTTACCATGTGTGTTCAGGTAGTCCCTGGCATAATTGTCCCACTTCTGATCTAAAGCCTGTGAATGTTACTACACCATAACTATCATACACTACTTTTAATGAAAAAGAGGGGGAAAAAAAAGCTATTGAGGGCTATTATTTCTTCTTGCACACAAATGACCTACGAGTTAAAGTTCTGCAGCAGTCTTAGTGTTTTTCAGATGAAATGTACCGAGTACAGTTTCACCTCTTCCTGTAATGAAACTAAAATTAGTCTGTCGTATCAAGACCGTAGGCTGAATGAGATGGTGACACACACACAGTTCCTGGTTACTATTTCTTGATATAATGTGCAAATAGGAGTAAAAAGAATTGTTTGCACAGTATTTAATGTTCTTGGAGTGAATTGTGAAATATGAAGAAAAACTCTTCTTGTCTATGAACAAAAATTGCACATAAAACCTGTATGAACAAAAACGTGAAATACTGTGTGAACTTTTGAACTTTGTATGGTTTTGATCTTTTAAACTTCTTAATTCTTACAGAGTTTTTTGTTGATATTTGGGGAGAGGTGTAGGTTTTATAATTTGATAGGCTTGGGAGTTTCCAGCAGTATGTTCTAAAATAAGTAAAGCGTATCATAGTATTGACTGACTTGGAGGAACTGCTCAGCTGTCTTGTTTAATATAATTCAAATTCATGACAAGAATAAAAACTGTTTAAGCATATAATAAAAGTAACCATCCAAAATCTGTATGAATGTTGGGTTTATTGTGTTAAATTAGGTTGCTTTTTTTAAGAAGTAAATCTTAACTACTGTTCCCTGTGTTGCTGCTACGGTCTTAATTGTGTTTGCCTTAGTGTATAACTCCGTTGTCTTTCTGTACTTGTATAAACACACTGGCAAAGGCTTTGCCTGTGCAGGGCTTTGTCTGTAAAAGGCTGTTCTGTATCAGAGTTGTGTTGTTCTGTCATGTGATGCTTTGAAATATCCCCAACAGCAGTGACTAATTTATTTCACTGATTATCACATCCTTTTACAGGACTCAGAGGAACAACACAGAGGAACCACTGTATTTTTAAAGAAAGAGCAAGAAACTAATCCACCATTTGAAGATGACAAGTCAAAATTACAGGTGACTTAAAATAGCATCCAACTGCTTTAGTGGAGTACTGGATACAGTTCATCTTATACTTAATACAGTGCTAACTTTTGCAACTAACCAGTTGTAGAATGTGAAGAAATGCTCTGGAGAGAGCATTGAGGAGAACCTGATTTTAAATCTGAAAGATAGAAAAATCGCCTTAGAGGCGATATGTGCAACCAAGGTAGGCACTGACTGTGCTGTTTTGTCACTAGATTTACTCTTTGTCTTTGATAAAGAAGAAAGTTTTGCTTTAGTTTGATGCAACATATTTTATATTGTTAAAGTAATAATTACTGTTTGTTCCTGACTGCTCTGTCCTAATGAGAGGAGAAAAAACTATGGGGTCATTTACACTTTGTAAAGCTAGCCCACAACAGGGCTGTCTTGCCACTGTTAGTGTTTTGCTGCCAGCTGGTTGGTAGCAAGAGAATACCGTAGGCACAACAGTTGTATTTTCTTTCTGATCTTTAAAATTAAAGTGTGTGTTGCTGATGTACTGTCTATATCTATAGGATATCATACCTCAACCTTTATTAGACCAGTACTTATCTATGACCGACCCAGCTCGAGCCCAGACTGTTGATACTGAAATAGCCAAACACTGTGCGTATAGTCTTCCTGGGGTGGCCTTAACGCTGGGCAGGCAGAACTGGCACTGCCTGAAAGACACATACGAGACGCTGGCCTCCGATGTACAGGTAAAAAAAAAAAAGTTTTTAATGATAAATCAGAATTTTGAGTAGTTTTTCTGTTTGGTTTGTTGCACTGAAGTTAACATCATCTACTTAAAAGGGATTAAATGTGCACTAAAAATACAAAATTCAAGATGTAAATCAGACTTCATAAACATGATTAACATTTTCTACTGCTGTGTAACTAACCCTGTTTCTTCTGCTGTCTCAATCCTCACACAGGTGTAGCTCAAAGCTTCTTTATTTTAGTTACAGTGCCTAATCTAGTTCACTTAACTCTTTGCAGTGGAAGGTACGTCGAACTCTAGCCTTCTCCATACATGAACTAGCAGTTATTCTGGGGGATCAGCTTACAGCTGCTGACTTGGTGCCAATTTTCAATGGATTCTTGAAAGATCTGGATGAAGTGCGTATTGGTGTCCTTAAACATCTGTATGACTTTCTAAAGGTAGGAAAGTGTAATTTTAATTTCTGAAGATAAATTTTTTTTCTGACTCCATTATACTGAATTTGTTAAATGAGATGTGCTGGTATTGGTATCTCATTACATGTTTAGTTTTGTGTGGTATTGCCATTGTGTGTGTCTGTTGCTTTAAGGGTCCATCACTTCTCTTCTGTCTCAAATCCCAACAAAATATCAAAACTGCAACCCCTTTTTAGATGTGGTTGCAAATGCTCCTAGCTGTTGTAAAGGAATTAGTATTTTGTGCAGTCTAGCTGGAAAGTTGGACCATTAGCAATTTGTGTTTGGGGCTCGAAGAGAAGAGAACAGATCCTGGTGGGCTGCTGCATAATAAAGGCAAATCCTTAGTTTTTGGTTGCTCACTCTTATGCCCAGAGATGGTGCTTTGATGGGTATCCTTGCAGAAGTGATGACTTAATGTGCTATTTTTGATGTCAGTCTTGTGTGTCCAGACATTCAGCTGGTTGTTCCCAATGTTTAGTAAGCATCAAGTAGGAAAATGCACATAGATGTGAATAGAATAATACACCAGAGAACTGCAAGTATTGAATTTTACCAGTTTTATACTAGTAACGTTTTTCCTTTAGTTACTTCATGCAGACAAAAGGCGAGAGTATCTTTACCAACTTCAAGAATTTGTGGTGACTGATAACAGCAGGAACTGGAGGTTTCGTTATGAGCTGGCAGAGTATGTAATTTTGTTAACTTCCAATTTTTAATCTACGTTACTTGCTTGGAAATAGATAATTACATTCAGAAGTTAGCACACCCTAATTAGGAGGTAAAAGATTACAACTGTTTGTTATTGAGGAACTGAATGTAAAAGCCACTGGCTGTAGGGGGTTGTATTTTTGTTGGGTTTTTTTGGGGGGAGGAGGGTAGTAAGTTGTGTTGTAATCAAGTGTGACTGAAACTTAAATGTCTGTGATTATACCAAAATGGAGATCTGGTTCACTTGCAGCTCATGAAATATGACAGCCTGATAGATAATTTTCAGTGAGGTTTCAGATTTTAGTCAGTTCTAGACTGCCTTGTAAAAATCAGTGAAATGTGCACACAAAGTCATTTTTCTAATGTGTATGGAAAAAAAACAACCCAGTTCTTAAATTAGTTCATTCACTTGGTATTTCCATATAACTGAGTGTATAATGGAGACAGAAAAATATCCCACAATTCTTTTTCTACAAGCCCTGTTGATACTTGAAGCACCCAGAGAATGTTTGTAGGCATAGTTTGGAGCTAAAATCTGACCTTCATGTTTATCTTACTGCTTTGTTTGGGCTGTTGAGGATTTAGTCTCCCTCTGTAGTTCGGAACAGCAAACTAAATCTCAGTCTGGTGCAAGAATGTTGTACAGCAGTTCCCTGACATCTAGTGGAGAGCTGTCACTTTGTGTTTGGTTTGTGCACGGCTGCTGGTAGCACGTTGGCAGTGGTGTGGCTAGAATGAGTTCTGTCCAGTTCTGAGACATAAACTGTTTACTGAAATGTAGGTTTCTACATTGAAATAAATCTTTTATTTTTACTTTGCAAGAATGTATAGTATATTTGTTTGAAGCTGCAAAGAAACTTCTCACTGTACTTCTGCTTGTAGCTTTTGTTGTTATTTGGCATAACTTTGATTCATTGGTACATCTAGTTTGGATAAAAGTGTGTCTTGAACTCCTTGATGGATTAAAGCATGTACCTCTTTAATACGTGTGTGCATCTTTATAAAGGAAAGAGAAGAACAGACTGTTCAAGTGCTTTGTAATAACCATGGTGTTTGAGGTTCCAAATGATCCTTCCCTACATTTAACAGATGGTGTAATGTGAGCAGGTTAGTGTTGCGCTTGCTAGAGTTAATCACTTTCTTTGTGTTCCAGGCAGCTGATCCTGATACTGGAACTCTACAATCCCAATGATGTCTATGACTACTTAAGACATATTGCACTAACTCTCTGCTCCGATAAAGTTTCAGAAGTTCGGTGGATCTCCTTCAAACTGGTAGGGGATTTAGTTCACTTCCTGGCAGGAGAGGAGGAAAATGATCCTTGAGAGGGATACCTGAAACCACTCTGCTTGCTTTCAGACAAGTAGGGTGAATACAGGCATGTTTATCAAAACATGGTGAACAATACAGAAAAAAGTGAAATTAAAACTTTATAAAATATTTTTTGTTTTCGGACTTCCACAGATTTTAATCTTTTTCTGTTGGTTGTATGTGAATGATAAATGTATTTTCAACTGGATGAAAACCAGGTTACAGAAGATTTGGGAGACCATCACCCAGTTCTGGGAGAGGGGAAAAAAGAGTTACTGATCTTTCCTCAAAGTTGATTTAATTTAAGATCTTCATGAACATCATCCTATAGATATCCTGAATGAGTAGAAAGACTCATTCAATTTTTTTCTTCATGGCCCCATGGAAAGAGGTGTTATCTTAACAGTGTTTTTTATTTCTTTTGGTGTTTCTTGTTTCACCTGAACAAACAGCTTTTTTAAAGCTTATGCTTTCTTTTCTCCAGAATAAGCACAGTAGCTTACTAAGTTTTGCAAGCACAGCTTATTACAATGAATACAGTTTTTGTTGTCCCTTGGTAGGATTGAAATGAAATGATGCTTTTTCAACTTTCTACGGGCTACAAGTTAAGTCTCATCTCTTCTACTACCACCACCCCCTTTTCCCCTTTCCTTTGCTTTGCAGGTTGTAGCAATACTACAGAAGTTCTATGCAAACAATGCAAATGCCCTGGGACTAAACTTCATTAATGAACTTGTAGTGCGGTTTCGTCACTGCTCCAAGTGGGTCGGAAGACAAGCATTTGCCTTCATTTGTCAGGTTGGAATGTCCTCTCTCTGTGTTTCTATGTTTACAGTTAATTTGGAGCTGGTTTGAGCCTTTTCAGCAACGTGGGCAAAACTGAAATTTGGACTTGGAAATGTTGTTGTTATTCTTTAGGTTCTGTGATTCTGTGGGCTGACAAAAGACAGTGGCAGTGTTGGTCTGGTCTCAATACTAGCACATGGTTGTCCAGTTTCAAAGCTGTGGTCCTTGTTTGGTTCTGTGCCTCCAGCTGAAATAGCTGATGCTAGTGCTTTCTAGCATCCCAGTAGGAAAGTCGGGATTTAAGACCTAAACTGAGATGCATTTTGTAATACTTTGACATGCTAGGATAAAAGTTCACAAGAGCTCTTCAAACTACCAATGGGTGCTAGATGCCAGGAACTATTTCCCTCTTTATTTCTACTTACCACCTCCCTCCAAAACAAAAATGCTTACTTTATGTTTCGGATTTGCATGGCAAGGTTTTGGTAGCAAGGGGTAGCTACAGGGGTGGCCTCTGCGAGAAGTTGCTGGAAGTTGTTTTCACTAGAAGTGAGGAGAAGGGGTTGAATGTTGAAAGGCAAAAGGGTGATGACAGGTAAGAGAGCAGTCTTTCCTAAAATATACTTGAAAAACTTCTCTGATCTTCGTGGGTCATCTGCAGATGAACTTTAGAATGGTTAAGACCTGTTTTTGTAACAGTATTTCAAAGGTTGTACTTACTTCACCAACGTAGAGTGTATTTGTTCAGAGTTAAACACTGACTTTTTTAATAGGCCATATTAAGGACAAGTTGGAAAGGAATGGCAAACAGTGTATTTTTAACATAAATCTTGCTTTCTCATGTTCTGTGTTTATCCTGTAGGCCGTAGTAGAAGAAGAATGCATGCCTGTTGACCAGTTTGTTGAACACCTACTCCCCAGTCTTTTAAGTCTTGCATCAGATCCTGTGCCAAACGTAAGGGTTCTGCTCGCCAAGGCTCTAAGGCAGACGTTATTGGAGAAAGGTGTGGTCATTACTTTCTTTTGAAAGAGCTAATGTCCCCTGAATACTGTCTTTCCTCTACCAGTACAGTTCTTTATAAATTCACTCAACTGGTGAAAGGCTGTTTGGTTCTGTTTACCATGTACAGTTCTACTTGCAGTGTAATCTGGGATATTGCATTTAAATGCAGATTCAGGAATGTATACTGTAGTGGCTTTTCCGTCATAGAATATTTGATCATCATCGTTAAAGGGCCTGAAAGCGGTATTGATAATCTGACACGTTGTACTTCATCCACTAGAGGGCAGTTATGGCCTTGCATACAGCAAGAAGAGCTGCAGTCATTGGCTGTTGCTGCAGGTGGTTATTTTTTGGTATCTGTGATGCGTATGGCAATTACATTTTTAAGCATCACGTTAGATTATTTTGATATTTCAAACCTTTATATTCATGAAGTAGTTGTCTTTGGGGTCTTTCAGGTGAAGTGCTGTATCTTTTTCTGAAATGATTTGCTTTGTCATTTTAAACTAACAGTTGTACTAGGAAAGAATGTAATTTTCTGTGCTGCTGCAATTTTCTGTATTACAATTCCTTAAGAACAAAAACCAGCTGTTCTCTGATTAGTCAAAGGAAGATGCCAGAAATTTCCTGATTTTTTTTTTTCAGAATAAAGTATGGAGAATATTTTGTAACGCATTGTACAGTGGCAGCTTCCTGAGCTTGCTTTTACTTGTTGATATGTTTCTATTTAGGACTGAGCAAAAAGAATTTCTTAGAAATACTGAAGCACCTAATAAGATGAGTAAGAAGCAGCATATTTCTCTTCCCCTGTCAGCTTCCTTGGCATGCTGTAGTTTCTCTAAGGAGCCTGTAAATTGGATGAGCTACCCCAAATGTCTCTGGCATCCTCTGTATTTATGCACTACTTGCGCTCTAGGGTTTATTCTTTTGGCTTTGATTAAAAGTGACTTTTTTCTCCCTTTATTCTAGCTTATTTTAAAAATGTTGGCAATCCTCATCTAGAAGCTGCAGAAGAGACCATTCTAGCCCTGCAATCTGACAGAGATCAAGATGTGTCCTTCTTTGCCAGCATAAAACTAAAACAGGGCAACATGAACAATACTACCATTGAAAAACAAAACTAATGTGTTCTGCAGTGCACGCTGAGCATCAGAATGGTTATTCACTTTGTGGTTATTATGAATAATGTGGACAAAGAAGGAGGTTTTTGTTACCTACTTGAGCTGGAAAGGGTCTAGTGAGAAATGTTATGATCTTCATTTCATGTTTCATCTACAGCTGTGTGTTTCTGATATGCGTGAGTAATTCCTTTTGGTTTTTTCCTTTTGTAAATGTGGGTGTTAGCTCTGATCTCGCCTGCAGTTAAGTATTGTATGTAAAGTTTTACACCATACTCAGTGTTTCAGTGTAATTGGGATTCACATTTCATTTTTTAACAAAACATTTCCAGTAGTAGTCTACTATAAACTTAAAATGGTTTATAAATCTTAAAACCTGATTATAGTAGACTTATATGAAGATAACTTTTCCTCACTTCTATTGTAGTTTTTGTATTGTTTCAAGTATTACATTTAAACTGAAAAAAAAAGTGTATATATGTGAATAGTTTTGAATTTTAACAAGAAATGAAGAATTTAATTCTCTATCAGTGGAAAGAAGCTCAAAAATCATTTCATCTTAAAGTAGTTACTCTGCTAGAATTAATGCATTGTTCATTTTAACTTAATACAATGTGATATTTTTCAAAGCACAGAGAACTCAAAATTCTTTGTATATTGTGACTTTTCTATAATTTGTTATTTCTGAGCTATACCTTTACAGGTGTTAACATGTCTAGATTTGTTACTGCTGGCTCTGATAATGACAGGTGTAAGTTCCCCAAACTGAAAATTACCTGTTAGGCCCAAGCAAAGTTCACTTAATTTAACGGATTCAGTTCCAGCAACAGGTGCTGTATCTGTAGAAGGGTATTACAGAATTACTACAGAGTTAAGTTTTTGTTTGTTTTACATACATACCTTATGTAAAAAACCCACCAAATTGTGAACAGCCCGCTGCTTTGTTCCTAAGAAACAAAGGACTTGTAAATTCTGGAAAACCCTGAATAACAAATGTACAGGGGAAAGGTGCTGAGCAGTTTGCTCTATAACTTCCATTGACTGTATGGCAAGGTTTGGGGCAAACAACAAATGAAGGTTACTGAGATCCTCCAGCTTAAGTAGGATGTCTTCTCTGTATTTAAACAGATGTTCTGGAAGAAAGACTATACAGATAGAACAAAGGTCTATTAATAAAATCAGATAGCTACTGACTAGTTTGAAAAACTATAAAGCTAATGATTTTTGGTGAATCCTGTCTTCCGTTGTGTCCCAAACCTGCAGGTAATGTGGGACCTGGGTGGGGCAAAAAAGTCTTACTTTTCTAGACTGTGGGTTGGAACTTTGTCCTGTTTAAAAACCAATACTTAAATACCTAAGAAATGGTTTCATGTAATAACAGTTACTTTCTCTGTGAACACAACACTTTATGATAAATAACCTATGTAAATATTTCCCCTTATTTCACTGTTAATACTAGTAAGTAGTTCACATGGGGTGAAGGAATTATTTTTACAGGAATAATTTTTTCTTTTTTGTTTTGTTTTACATCTAGCCTGTCTGCAATACAGCAAGTAGGTTCCTCAGCTGAGTTCTGTATTTTTGGAGGGCTCAGTTTTGTATACGTTTGTTTAACTAGTATTATATGTACAGTATTTGTAACATTGTTTTCTTGTGAGATCACAAAATGCTTTTTGGAAGTTGCAGGCTTCACCACTGCTATCACTACTATTACAGCAAACAGTATAAACTCTGTAAATTCTGCAACATTCTACATTTAATTTTTTACACTTTTTTATAATTTAAAACAAATGTTTCTTCAGTACAGACTTTTTATGATTGCAATTTCTTAACAAGTTAATTTTTTCTAGTTCTAATATCTTTTTCTAATGCTGGCATTATACTGGTATTTTCTAACAGTTCAAATTTTCTAAGGCCTTTCTGACAAGGTTTTACTTCTGTTTTTTATTATCAGTTCATTAAATCTCAGCACTGAACAAATTTTTTAAGTGTGTGTATATGTAAGTATGTTTGAAATGTACTGTATGTAAATTAAATACTTTGAACATTAACCGAACCCAGGTTTCTGTTTGTCAGATAGTCTTAAATAGGTAGCTTTACTTGCAATAATCCACTGGAAAACACAAGCTTCCATATGGTTTAGCATGTTTGGTTAGCGTTCACTAAGAGTTTCTAATTAGGGTATGTGTAAACAGTAAGCCACCAGCTATAAAAGTTCACTAAAAGGCTAAACAAAGTTCTTTGTTTTTAATAATATTTTGGTACCTCTCTGGCTCTAGAAATCATGTCTGTTTGAAGTGCTATGATTTCAGTGGAGCATTTAAAAACTTTTGTTAAAACTATGGATGCATGCACTAATGGGGGACATGATAGTTTTGGGGTGGATTTTTTTTTTGTAGACAATGTGCAGATCTATTAAACAGATTTGCCCTCTACAAGGTTTGGCTTTTTGGTTTAGTTTAAACTAGAAGTGATTTCAGCATGACTAAAGACCGCACTTTACGTCTTGTACTAGACAACTGTATGCAATGATGAGTAAAGCGGTGTGTTCATGTACAATTCTCTCTGGGTTGTTTAAATTATGCAAAAATACGTATTTTAAAAGCCAGATGGAGGGAAGTTAGGAAGTTGATCCACTTTCACAACAGCAGAAGGAATATCACTTTTAAACATTTCGAGCTATGGAACATGAAAATAACGTTAGCGGGTGCAATATTGCTTGGATGCTATAGGAAATTATCAAGCACTTGTAATCCAAAGCATGTTAGTCATGTTGCTTAGAATTCAGGCTCGCTGGTATCTCATGTGTGATGCAAGCTGGGCATCGGCCGGGATGCCGCCCTAGTGGCGGCTGTGTCTGTACACAGTGTTGTTTAGAACCCAATTAAGTGGGGACACTCTGGAAGTGTCACTCATTTGTCAGAATAGAGAATCTATGTAACTTTCTATTTGTATTTATCTCAATAAATCCTGTGACTGTTTTATAAACCAACTTGTGGTAACTGACTTTTGTCATCAGTGGGATGTGAGTATATTCTTCTGGTTAATGAAACATCTCCCTAGTGTAAACGCTGCCATCTGTCAAACCAGGGTTGTGTGGGGAATTCATCGTGTAGTGAAAAACCCATTAGGTGTCCAGAGATTCAAAGTAGCTCTTCCTGCACTTTGTCCTCAAAGCGAGCATGCCAAAAGTGCTTCGCAACTAAAATAGTTCTGTCAGAACTGAAACTTTAACAAGATATATTTTAAATTAAGAGAACTTGTGTGTGCTGAGTGAGACTGGCATCCAAATTCTCACCTTAAATCCTTCCCTCTCCAAACTTCAGCTGGGAAGGATGTTCTGGGCTGTTTGTTCAGTGTGGTGTTGCTCTCGGACAGCCAGCATTGATGAATTCTGTAGGGTTGGGGAGTGGGGGAGGGAGCAGAAATGAGTAACGGACACCTGGCTGGTTGGTTTTGCTTCTAATTTCAGGAGTCTTCCCTATCTTCTGCTGCTGCGATCCCCCTTTGGCCATTTCAGACAGCACTGGGTGTTCCATCCTGTGCTCTAGAACTTCTGCCAACTGCTGCAAAGGGAATATCTGACCTCCCCTTTCTTCTCTGCGGGATTTTAGCTGATGTGAAAGTGAGGCGAATAACTGGTCCCCCACAGCCATGGTAAAGCCAACCCACATTGAGTTAGGGCACAAGACCCCTGCGTAGTAAACTGGAAACATAAATTTAACAGCCACATGTTCTTTATTACACATTAGACTACATGTGAAGATTGAGATCTAGACTTCAATAAAGCAAACAGGAACATTAAGAGAGCAATTTTGGGTACTTACACAGTTACTACTTTTTCTCTACTGCTTGTCTTCCAAGTAAGTTTATGGTTGATGTCATCCTAGTGAGAATCAAGAGGGGCAGGAACAAAAATCTTTCTGTAATCACACTGGTGCATTAGTTCTTGTGGTAGTCTAGTGAGTTCCTATAGGCTGTTACATCACATGTGCAGACTGTACTTCTGTGATGTCAGTTTATACTGCTTGGATACTGTAAGGTGCTTGTGATAGAGGAGGATCTGTGTGTGGAGGGCTTTGCAGATATATGGGGAATGTCCAGGGGTGGGAGGCATTACTACCAGATCTAGACCACTATCCTTATAAAGATTCCAAGGGGTTTTTTAAGAGAAGTATCTTATGAATTGTTCCTGACCAGGAACCACTTCATTGCCATGCCTTCCTTGCCCCTGCAGACCTTTAACGTCCAGCTCCATCTAGCTGAAACTAATGAGATCTTTTCATTGCCTCAATGCCAGGATGACTTGACACTGAAGAAACTTAAGTCCCATTTGGAATTGTTGACTGGGATCCCCCTTCATTTCCAGCGGCTTCAGTACCTGGATGAAGGTGAGAACCTGTAACCTCTGGGATTCTTGGGGGTTCATGGTATCTCTTTCCCTGTTAGTTTCTCAGTTAGGTCCTGGATGAAGATCAGGGTTCTACTTTCTTTTTTTTTTTTTTTTTAACTGTACTTGGAACTCAACTCTTGACATAATGCTTCACTTTGCTTCCTATGCTTTAAAGATAATGGTCTATTCAACAGGGTCTCTTTAGGTAGAAATTGCAAATCCTGACCTCTGAGTTCCTGCTGAGCCCTGTCAACAGGCAATGGCAGAACCTGGCTGGTTTACCTTAGCCTGGAACAGCTCTAGTGAGGCTCCATGAGTTAGAGCTGCGTGGAGCAGCATTTGTTTCCATTACATTAGCTGACTCTGTGGTGTTGGAGTACTTGACTTTGGAGGTAACAAGCAGGGGTTGCCATTGAAACTTGTTTAAACCTGGTATTTAAACCAAAATAACTATTCTAACTATTTGCTTTCTCAGATCAAACAAACTTGGTGCTTTCTTTTTAAAGGCACCATGTGTGCGTGGATACGCTTACGTGTTTTTGTCTTACTGTCTTGGTACTTAACGCTTTAACTGCAGCTCTGGGTTACAGCCACATTACGCCAAGAGCATGGCATTGTGTAGCCTTTTCTAGGCTGGGACTCTCACCATGTTGTCACGGCTTTAGCACCCGAGGTGTCCTTGATGCGTTGTGGCAGTAACATCAGAGAACACCGGCATGGCTAAACATTCAGTCACTATCTAATGTTTTGGGTTTTTTTGTTGTTTTTTTTTAAGCTGGTCGTTGTCCTCTCTGAGGATATGTTGACTTGCTTTGCTTTTCTAACTCCCTACAGTAGATCTGCCAGATGAGTCTACGTTTAAGGACAACGATATTGTCCCTGGTGGAACGATTACAATGCGCATCTGGCGACATGATGGCTGGGGGCAGCTTGTGGCAGCTGCTGCAAAAGGAGAGACTGCGAAGGTTGATCTCACTACTTCTGTGGTTGGGTGGGGTACTGTATGCGGAAAGCTAAAAGCCTGTGGCTGAAGGTCAAAGCACTCTTACAAAGCAGTACTTCGTAGAGCAAATAAATACTGGGGAAGGCTTTAATAGAAGAGACTTGCCATAGAAATTAAGTAGGTTAGTTGTCCTGGCAGTAGTTCACAACTGAAAATGGTCATTTCAAGGGGGCTGGTAATGGTTTTTTTGTTGTTCAATCCCTGATGTAGCCTGCTCAATGTAGAAATGAGACATCTTTTTGCCATTACTAGTAAACAGCACATACACTTGGAGTGCAAGTTCTTTTCACTGTTTTATAACTTTTTGTAGCACTGATGTGAGTATACTTTCAGATTACTTTCCTTTTCCCTGCTTACCCTGATGTCTGATAAGTTTGCATTTTTTGTTCAGCTGCCTGCTATTTTACCTTTCCGATACTTAATCCCAGTGCTTTTCATATAGAAAGGTGAAACAATGTGTAGTATGTAAACAAGGCCTTTTTCTTAGTCATCAGAAGATTGAGGTTATGTATTCTTGGGTGTTGCGTGAGGCTGAGTGACTTGTCTGCTGTTATGAGAATCAGAGGCAGAAACTCTCCGTTTTATCATCCATCTTCCTCTGGCCATGCTGACTCCAGAGCAAGGATGGGACTTGATACGTGACAGTACCAAAATCAAGCATCAGAAGACATTCCCTGTCTCATCCACTTTGTCCGGTGCTGGCTTACATCTGATCTTGAGTTTGCGATCCTTTGCGATCCTGTCAAGTCTGATTAGTAAGAAAGCTTTCATTTTTATAGAACAAATAGTTTCTGTGGTGCTTTGATAGAGGGCATGCTGCTTTCTTGATTTAGGACTGAAGTGTTGTCTCAGCAGAAACGCACAGTGCTCTAGCTGATTTGTACTGTAGACCTTCAGGCCCGAACAGATGTGGTCATGAAATATCCTTTGGCACCTTTCATTAAGAACCGTTATCTCTGTTGCCCTGGCAGAATTCCAACCTGGCTCCTTGCATTCTGTTCCCTAACTGCTGCAAATGGATACCGCAGGGTTCTTCACTTCCTTTCCTTAACTGTTGTGTAGTGTTGCGGTTCACTGGCAAGCAGCTGTTCTGCCTTGTGCCACAAATGGCTTGCATTTTGCTGTTGGGCAAATTAGGGGTTTTGTTTTGGTTTTCCCCATGGGTTTTTTGAGTTCTCTTTGTGTTAAAGATTCTTCCTACTCACTGTGGAGCAGGAAACAGAAGGATGTGCCAGAAAGATAAGTGGTGTCCTCTGAAATGAAAGGCGTATTGGCATAAGAGCACCACCGAAAGCTGTTGATTCCCAAATGAAAAAAAAAAAATTCAAGAAATAACTGTACAGATGTTCTAATAATGTGCTTCCACTTACTAGATGAGAAAACCATGGTGCACTGTGGAACATGTAGCCTAGCATGGAAATGGTTTCTCAGGAAGAACAGCAGCATGAGGCAATTGAAAACTGTTCCTAAGAGGCCTCTCAGCAACACTTTACAACTCATGTGTATGGCTTTACTACCAAAAAAACCTCAAAATTCTCCTTCTGGAAAAGAAGGTGATACAGGACTGTTTCCTGAGGCAGCTTAGGTTTATGAGTTGTCTGCTGGAATTAGGGCCCAAAGTCTCGCCTGTCTCCTAAGGAACCTGGGCTTATGTGGCCAACAGTGTCTGTGTCCTGTCCCCAAAACCTCAGGTCAGTTGCCAACAAATTTAAGATAAGGACAAGGATCCTTGTCCTTAAGATAAGGACAAGCAAAGAGAAACAGTTTCTATAAGATTTTGTGGTGCTTAATAACTACATATGAAAGGAAAACACAAATTAATGTTCCATTCAAGGGATGACTAGAATAAACATCATTAGATAGTAGACCACCAAGATGGGGCAGAAAAAATAAGAAACAAGCAGGTATTACTTAGCTGATCTTGGAGTGATTTATGCAGTGTGCAGGCATCCCCTAAGTACGGATATGGGACTTTGTTGATACAGACTACTCTTCTGAAAGAGACTGAAAGGTTTGCGTTTGCTCCGCAGCTAGCCTGTCTGGGAGCCACAGAGGACTGCGCGGGCACCACGCCATACGCAGAGTTACTGGGACCGGAGCAGAAAAAGGAATGGGCAGCACACCGAGCTTTTGTGGCGCTGTTTGTTGCCAGCCACAGAGGTCATGTTGAAACTGCCAGGTTTCTCCTGAGACGTGGTAAAGTTCTTAGCTAGAGCAATTCTCCTCTGGCTGTACGGCACTCCCTACCACCCTCCTGCTTACTC
Organism: Aramus guarauna; assembly: GCA_013400195.1. Classification (NCBI taxonomy): domain Eukaryota; kingdom Metazoa; phylum Chordata; class Aves; order Gruiformes; family Aramidae; genus Aramus; species Aramus guarauna. Next base: position 2,866,975 of record VXBL01001169.1, on the reverse strand, counting down.
AGGCCATAGAATTTTACCCAAACAGCCTCGTGTATTGTGTATTTGAGGTGGAGAATGTATTCAGCACGTCAGTTCTGATGTGGGCTTGGAGACAATAAACTGCTGTTATTGCTAAGTGAATGACTTCCGGTTTTAGAGACATTCATTTTGGAAAACAGGATTTCTGATTTTTTTTCTTTACTTCCCTTTGTGTCTCATTTATTTATTGCGATTTTCTTATTATCTAGAAATGCTTAGTTTTTATCAATCCTGTGCAGTGTTTGAAATGCAAGCGGAGTTGTGAGCACTAGTTCTATGGCTCTGACATTTGGGCTTTTTTGTTACTTTGGGACTAAGCAAGACTTCTTTGCCCAGAAATCTGCATTTGCACAATGGACAGTCCTTTGGGTCAGCTGAGGCCACTTGATTGTCCTGAATGAAAGGGCATTTGCTAATGAAAGGATGTTTGTTAATCAACTTTTTTTTTTTTTTTTTTTATCATTGAAAGTGAGTGCTGAGAGAAAATCCCACCTTGTCTGACAGTGCCCCCTTCCACCCAGGTTCTGGAGCCTGGCCGCCTCGAGGTCTGTCCCTGTAAAAGGACATTGTCCTGTCCTAATAAGTGAGAGCCCCCACTGCAAAAGTAATGGCAAAGCCTTGCTGTGGCAAAGCCTTGCTGCGGCAAAGCTAGCAGTGTTCCGGGGAATGGAACAAAGACTATCCAGTTGTGTGGGAGCTAAGGGTAGGGAGCGTGTGTTCACCAGACAGGTTTGTTAATCCACTGATTACATGTGACTAAAACAAACTGCATCTGCCTGCAGAAAAAATGCGCGCTGTGGCCCGCAGGTGGCATTGCCTCCTTTCCTATGCCTCAGCGCCTTCGCACTGTGTATGCTTTTTCGCAGGTGCAGATTTGCATTCTGAAACCCCGCTAGGAAGAACTGCCCTTCACGCCGCTGCTGTCACGGGCCAGTGCGACTGCATCGAACTGCTCCTTAGCCGTGGGGCGCGAGCTCTTGCCCCGGACAGTGAGGGACAAACTGCGGTGAGCCTGGCCCGCCTGTGGGGCCAGAAGCAGAGCGAGCGCACCATGCTTCGCTTCCAGCGGAGGAAGAAATCCCCTGGCGCCGCACCACCCTCAGCGCGGTGAATCGGGCCTTGCAGCAGGTGTCTGGCCCCACATCCTAAAATACATATGGACTAACTTGGTTCTGGCAAATTTCAAGGGAGAGTCAGTAACTTTCCCAGAGACCCACACTTCAAATATAGGTCACTGGGTGGGATTTGTAGGTTTTAGTCATGAAATAAGCTCCCGCAGTGGTGATGCTGCAGCTAAGATGACAACTAGCTTGACAGCACAGCTCTCAAACATGCTTTTAATTTGTAGCTTAAGTATTTATAACACTGTTCCCTAGCCAAGCTGGCCATTTAGTTAATATGGTTTGTAGGAGAGCTCAAGCTTGTCTGCAAGTTCTCTTTGGAATGCTCCTTGCTAGGGTAATTTCCTAATGGTTGGCAGCAGACCAGGGCGATATAGTTTAATGGGTATTTCAGGGGACTGGAAATCCCTAGGTCTTTCATCCAGTTCTGGCCCCGGCTGGCTTTATTGCCTCTGGCAGATCAGTTAAGGGTTATTTTATAAGTAGGGCAGTTTGTCTGCCATGGAGGGTGCAGGCAAAGTTGATGTGCATGTAAGTGGGTAATTACAATTGCCTAGTGCTTGCTTAGTGTCTCCAGTGTTTTGAGCCACAGGGCTTTGAAGGTTGGGGTTTCCTGAAGCCAGAGCTGGGGTGAAAGGCATTGCCTATCTGCTTTCGACACTTCTTAGTATCCCAGATTCCTGAGATGCTTTAAAAATAAAAATACTACTTACAGTTTCTTTATGCCTCTCTGATCAGTAGAAGGAAGCCGAGCTTCTTGTCTGTTTCCTGATGGCTTAAAGGACTTGGTGCTCAGTCTTGAGCTGTTTCCATTGCTTTGCTTAGAGACATTTTTCCAAAGAGCTCAGCTCTCAGCTCCCAATTAACCACAGAACTGAGTGTTTCTCAGTGGGAACTTGGCCCGCTGCCTGTTCGCTTGCAAAGCCCCATGCGTAGCTGGGAGACCCTACAAAGAACTGACATCAGTTTTCTTGTTTCCTTCTGCCAGAGCATTCTCTCTTAGCTGGTACCAGGATTGCTATATAAATATCCAGGTAACTCATGGATTTGGGCCTCAATGCTTTGGTTTATGTTCCAGGTCAAAAATCAGCATCCTGTTGTGCAGCACTGTCTTGTGTGAATAGGTGGAACAAGGATTGGGAAGATGCTGGCTGGGAACTTGGATACCTCTCCTCTATATCCCTTACGGGAGGGATTGTGGCTGATGCTGCAGGCTAAGAATTGACCTGAACTCTGTGCCCAGCTTTGCTTTGTGTGTGCTGAGTGGATGGAGGCAAGTTACATAGACCTGGTCCTGTCAGAAGGGCCGTGAAGCAGGACATCACAGTACCCATGCAAAGGTGCTGTATATTCTAGGGGAAAAAAAAATGGGATCTGAATAATGTTCCCATGTGTGTTTCTTGTCAGATAGCCCCAGACAGAAATAGGGAGCGTTGCTCAGGGTAAGCGCAGGAAGCGTGACAAGGCAGGTATCCAGGCCTGTGGCTGCCTAACTCAGACAACAGAGAGTTTAGTCTGTCCAGGGAGTTGTTTCCCTGAGCTCACAAGTCCCTAAGCCTAGTTTCCATGTTCGTAAAGTTAAAATACTAACCTGGAATACTTTAAAATGGCAACTGCATCCCCTAAACACTTGCCTGCCTCATTCAGGGTAGAGGGTTGGGTGGATGCCTAGTCTGAAGGCAGGGCTTTGCACATTCCTTGGATCATCCCTGCCACCGGACGGTGCGTGCAAACCCCGAATGGAGACTGAGAAATGAAAAACAAGTTCCATCTCTAGAGCGAGCTAAGAAATGTCTCCCTTTACTTCAGCTTTTTTTGTAAACTGCAAGGGCTTTAGGGCGATTGTTTTACTTCTTTGTTACAACTGCTTTCCTTTCTTGAGTTTAAAAGGTTGAGACCTAAAAGGAAAGTCCCTGGTGGGTGTTCAGAATTGCCTGAAGCTGCACAGCACCAGCTGCGGGAGCAGGAAATGGCCGCAGCCGGCAGGAGCGAGGCCGCACACTCAGCAGCAGCTCCAGCTCCGTCCCCGGAGCGCTCCGCAGGACGCATGTGCCCACTCTGCCGGGCCCGTGTCATGGTCACCGTGCCCGTACAGAAAATCTCTTTGCTGTTCTGCAGCCTCATCTTCTTGGCTGCGTTCAGTTGTAAAGATGACGTACCCAGGCTCTCAAGGGCAGCGGCCCCATATTCCTTCTGAATTGGTGTTTGTACTTAAAGTCTCTCAAATCTGAGATGATAAATACCTCTTATCCTTCATTTCCTTATTTTAATCAAGTAATAAAGGAAGGTCCAGAACTTCAGGCTATGGGCAGTACCACTTCTGAAGCCAGTTACTGTGATTCTGGAGGATGCATAGCCGTGCTTACACATGCAACATCCGACTGAAGAAATGAGCACAGAATTCCTTTGGTTTGAGGATATCATTTAAACAAAGTTCTCAAATAGGTTTTATGCTGATTATTAATTCTATGTAACTTAAATGTTTAGTTGTTAAATAACAACTGCTTAGGAGAGTGACAAGGTCACAAATTTTATCAAAGTGATCAGTAGACAAGATAGAAAAAGACGGTGCTTCTGGCATTTTGCTGAGCAGTTGAATATTGCAAGTGGGATTATACAGGAAAGTCCTTAGAAATCCTTTATTTCTCTTCCTATTGTCTGTCTAGACTGTTTAGTCTGTACCCAAGCTTCTAGAAATGGGGAGAGGATTTGTAGTTGCTTTGAGGTGTTATGCAGCATGCTGCGTAGCTCTGGGAAAGAACAGCGAATGTCATACGGAGAGAACGGGATGACCTCGGGACAAGGATGCCGGAGTGGCAGGAAATTCTGTAGTATGTGATTATGTAGTTAGGGACAAATGTCAGGTATGTTTTGCTGGAAGCTGGAGACTCATCCTTTGGAAAGAACAGAAGTCGCCAGTGTGCTGCAGCTGGGAAATGGATTGGTCTGCACTGGTCCAAAATTGTATTGGGGCAAATTGGAAGAGAATTAGTGTCTGGTCGAGACGAGCCCTGGAACAGTGTGTGCTGCTCTGGTTAGGTGAGAAAGGAGAATTCAAGCTGGAAGAGACCCCTAAAGTAACCAGGGGAAAGGAGGGTAGAGCCCAGCTGATAGAAAGGACCGTGCTCTCTATCTAAGATAATAACTGCCAGGGAGGTGAATAAGTTATTTACACTGAAGAAAAGTGCTGAGATAATAAGACCAGAAATCAGAATACGTTTTGCAGCTCTTGTTAGGAGGACTTGGGACAGAGAGACCTAACCAAACGTGTCTGCTTTTAAGAATACGATGGTCCGGGAAACTGTTTGGACTGGGTGGCAGCACTGCTGGTTGCTGATTTGTTGCAACATGGTATTTGTTGCTTAAAGTTTCTATTAGAATAAAAATCGGATGTAGGCAAAGCAGATAATATTGCCTGTCTTAAAGTAACCAGCTGTGCTGCAGCTTGCACCAGCAATGAACATGGGGGGAGACAGCACAGTGAGATGCAGAGCTCAGACAGAAACGTGGCTGTTGAAGGCTGAGGCTCTGGATTCCTGAAATCTGTGCTCAGCTCTGCTGCTGCTTCGTATGTGATCTTGAGAACTGGATTCCTGTCTTATATTATATCACGAATCCCTGTGAATGTTGATTCTCTATTGCACTGGGGTGCAAAAGTCTGTTCCAGAAGGGAAGCTATAATAACAACCCTTTCAAAGAGAGGAAGCACAAGCAAGACACTTGTGCATTTTGCATTACAACTGTGACTTTCTCTTCTCTAGGCTACAGCACAGGGAAAGGATCAGTCTCCAGAAGTCTTTAGTGAGGACTTGTCAATGAACTTTGGGATCCTCAGATAAAGAAACAGGGAGATCGTCATGGAGAAGAAAATGCACTAAAAATGCCTTGAGCCTAATTATGTCCAGGGCAGGACAAACGTCACAACTGTCTCCTAATATTAACAGATCCAGAGCAATTCTTTTGGAAGGACTGTGGTTCCCCTGGATGCCAAAGGGAGTAAGTTAAATAAAGATGACAAGCACAGGAATAATTCATCACGCTTTCTTATTGTTATCAGCTTACCCCCTTCCCTTGCCTGGGCAGACTCCCGGTACTGCTCACAGCCGTCACGCTGACGCTGTTCCCCGAGAGCCCTGAGAGAGCTGAGGCTCAGCAAGCCTGAACCGGTGACTGCTGCCACTTAAAATAGTCGCTGTGGCCAGGGAGAGCCTTAGATGTCTCCGAACTGTCACCTTTGATACTTTCAAGCATTAGTGCAGCGTTCCCCAAACATTTCCCCTCTCCCTAGAAATGTTCCTAATTTCTCCTGAGTTACATCCCAAACTTGCTTATGTTTATTTTGTCCCTCTGAGTTCCTCCCGTATGGATGTTGCAGAAGAGAAGGGCTGGTGCTGGTGCTGAAAGTGAGCTGCTACGAGGACGTGTCTCGTGGTGAATGGATGTATCTGGAAAGGAGTAAATGTATAGCAGCATCTGTTGTGGCATTAATTTTCAGGTAACTTGCTGCTTCGTATCCCAAGGCCCCCAGGCAAAGGATGTGGATGCCACCAGCTCTGCTGCGCTTCAGGCAGCAGACAACAAGCCTCTCCCTCTGCTCCCAGGTCATAGCCCTGAAACTTCCTTGGTATTAAAGTCCCTTTCAATGAAGACAGAGAGGTCCTTTCTTTTCAGATGTGCCATGTATCGATGGAACTCCCATACCTGTGGGGATATGGGCCTCTCCAGACTCGGGCAACGCCTGAGTGGAGTTTTGTGCTCGTGTGTTTTATCAACGCTCCTGGAAGCCGAACACCACTGTTGATCTTGCCTTGCTTGTGAAATGGAGCCTACAGCACCTCCCTCTGGAAACTGAAGGTTGAAACTTGAAAGCAAAGATCTGGCATTACTCTGGCATTGCACAACTAACTTGTTAGCTCAGTGAATTTTTAAATAGAAAAAAGAGCAAGCTTCTTGTTATACCTGTTCCATATTTATCAATAGGCAGCAGCAGTACAGAACGCTGTGGCAATCGTCACATTCATTTCTTAGAGTGAATCAAATGAACAGAAATTGTTAAATGCCAGAGTACAATATAGCTTATAAAACCTAACAGACATCAGGAAACTTGTACTGATTAGGCTCTTAGATGTTGTTTTCCTCTTGCTTAGGAAAGAGAATTGTAGTCAGCTTGCAATCTCCCCAACATTGTTCATGAAGGAAGCAGACAAAAAGTACCAATGAAACAGAAGGGCTGCAATTTAGTTAATTTTATGCAAAACACAATCCGCATTCAAACTGGGAGTTACCAAGCAGAAATGTATTGATAGAGAAGCCAAAATATTCTCTCTGCGTAAATGGTGAAATATTAAAACAAAATTTCCAAGAGATTCCTGGGACTCATGTAAGTACAGGCCAGGGAAGACGCAAGGGTGAAGTTTGAGGCTCTCTGAGTCAAGAGGAGCTGAGAGGCCGTGATTTAATCCCTGACACCCAAGGCCATGCCTCTGTACAGCATGAACTAGAGCAGCAATGGGAGTGACATAAGACCTTGTATCAGGAAGGAAAAACAGAAACAACTTCTACAGAAGAGTGATTAGAAGAGAGGGTGATTGCTTATAAAAGAGGGTTGCAAAGGATCTATGCTAGGGAGAGGATGGGGAGGGAAGAGCGATAATGTGGTAAAGGACAGAGAGAAAGGGAAAGAACTGCCGATCAGCTGGGAATGTAATTATGAAGGTGGCAGAAATCTGCTTTCTAGTCCTGGAGGCCCCCAAATTGATGATGGTGGACACCAATGTCCCATTTTGCATTTTTTTTTGGCATGATAGACTCCTGCAGGCATTAAAGTTAACGAAGCATCACAAAATATTTTTGTACAGAACAACACACGCTCCTCTCTCCCAAAATTCATGCACCTCACTGAAATTTTCTGATCCCTGAAGGCTCCAGCCCAGTGTGCATAGCCTATCCCTGCCAATAGCAGAACCTCTGTATCTTTACGGGCTTTATCTGCCTTCGTTTTTTGAATTTGCTCAAAAAAATTCAGTTGGTGGTTATTGAGTTGTAACCACCAACTGCGTTCAAAGACAACGAGAAGTTGGTTGTGAACCGTGTCTGAGGATCATGCTGACCATTAAGTTTGGGAAAGGACAGCGGTTTGCAGGGGGAAGCCAAAAGCTATTTGCTCTCTAGTCAGCTTCCAGCATCCCGTTTAGGTTGGTTTAATGCCTAACCTAGGCTGCAATTTGAGGTTAGTGCTTTGGTTTTCCTTCAAGTTCCAGTTCTCCATACACTGTTCTGTTTGCAACATTTGCTTGACATGACTGTCTGGTATGGTTTCCTGGTGTTTTGTTAGAATTCCTGTGTGCACAGAAGCTAATAATGGAACTGTCAACTCAGAAAGCTCATCTTAAAATATGGTCCTACTGGCTTGGGATAAGAAACACAGAGATTCCTTGTCCAACCCTCTTCCATGGAATTTGTGCTGCTATTTCAATTCCTTTGGTTTCCAGTAACCAAACAACCGTCGGGGTCAAGCAAAAGTCAAGGTATAAAAATCCATCGCTATGAGCCTCCTTACCTATCAGCTGTCCATATGTTAGAGGAATGATCTGGACTATAGCAGTTGTCTTCTATCTCTTGATGAGTGTTTGTATGCATAATTCAACTGTGTGCATGCGTTTGAATTCCAGCTTGTATTGATTGAATTGGCCTCTGATAATAAACAGTATAAATAAATCAGATGAGAGTTAAAGCATTGATGTGCTGTATGGGGGGAATTAAATTCAGTGCAGTGACCTTGAGCAGAATGTAATTTCAAAAGTGCCTTAAATATGCTGATGACATAAAATAAGGCTGAGGAAGTTGGAGGGGCGGGAGGGTAGGGGACGGAGGAACAAAACAAACTCATTCAAAATGATTTGGATTTATCAGGATTACAGGCAGATAAGTGGCTTATACAGTTTATTGTAGGGAAGCGTGAGGTAATGAGGCCAGGGACCAAAAGCAATCAGACTCCAGTCGGAGTGAGAGCGGTGTTGAATACAGATCAGAGCATGGTGAAAAGGGCACACGCAGCACTGGGGAAGTCTCGTCTATGGCAGATAGCGCTCTCGATGCTTCTCTTCTTACAGAGCTCAGCTCTACAGCTGCACTCCCCGCCTGGCTGGGAAACGCCTGCTCCTGCTAAAGAGGTTCCTGTTCGGCATTGTCAATCCATGGGCTGGTTTGTAAAGAAGAGATGCGTTTAAAATCATCTTTCTCATTAAAGGTCTCCAAATGCAGTTGTACCTCTTTCTGAGAGCAAACCAAGTAAAGCAAAGAGGAAGATGGAGGGAACATAGCCGTGTCAGTGGGAACTGGAGGGACAGAGTCAGGCTTCAGCTGTTCGTGTACAAACAGGCAGGATCCTTCCACACTGGTTTGACGAGGCAAAAATCCTTCAGGGGCTGTAAGGTGCGTGTCTGCTGGTTGCAGACAAATAGAGGAGAATCCAGCTTTTGATGTTATGGGAAACGTGAACTGTAACTGAGCTGCCTAACATCCATCACACTGACTTTAGACTAGAAAAATAAAAAAGTGTCATTTTGGTCTAATGAGTACCCTGATGGGCCCCAGTAAAGCAGAAAGAAATTGGTGAATCATTCCAGTTGGCTAATCTGGAGGTAGATTCCATGGTTTTGAAAGTACTTGTTTTCTTCTGGTTTTCTTTTCTTCTTTTTAGTTCTAATGTCTATTTTCATTTTTTTTAAATGTTTCATTTGTCCCCTAAATTGTAAGCTTTAGAATTTTCTCAGTTGTGGCCAAGTAGCTTTTGAAGCCCAATCAAAGGCAGAAATAATAAAAGGAGAGCTCTCTGCATTGAAGTCTGTTGATGTCCTTATGGCTTTCTTCATTCTGTTAGATAACGTTAATCACCCCTGTTTAAAAGTGCTTTCTCAAACTTGACCCATATCTCTAAACATGATTTTTACACTCATTTTTCACAGAACAAATTAGATACTTGAAAATATAATCTTCCCATCTTACCTTTCACTGCCCCAACTTCATTTATTTCCAGAAAGATACCAAATAGTTGATAATTTCCAGTGTCTTAATACCCAGAGCATATTGATGACACATAGACTTCTCTTTTTCTTTGAGTCCTCCCTGCTTGGCCCTGCATTAGATGGAGATCTATTATTGCGTAGAAGCCACGGCCGCACGTGTCGTGTTTGCCACAGTTGAGTAAGGCCGCAAGGAGCTACGAGGAAAACTGGTCTGGGAAGAACAGAAGCGAAGGCAAGTCACAAATGATAACTTGATCTCATACGCTAATCCTTATGTCAGAATTGAGTCATGAATGAGGAGTGGGGAAAGAATCCTTGGGGAAATAAGAGATGCACTTGGGATTTTTCCTTTTCTCAGATTTTTGTGGCCTCTGATTCACGTGCTGCCCAGTTCAGTGTCCCTGCCTGGGATGCTGGAAGCATCCGGGGTGCGCTGCGAGATGTGCTCTACCCCCACCCAGAGATGTGTATCTTACTGTGCTTGCTTATGTTGATGTAATAATAATAATAATAATAATAATAATAATAATGCAAGAAAGATGACCTCCATGTGCTTGTACCCCATGTTTCTGCTATCCGTTGGTTCTCCACAGCAAATGATCAGTGTTGGTTAGAATCTGCATCCTTGGAGGTCTGTTGTCAGTTTGGGCTGTTGTCACACACTTAGCTAATACCCTCTAGTAATTTTATTTCTTATTCGCATGCACACTTAATGTCCTTAGTCATTAGACTGAAAAATGTTAACCTTGTCATTGTTAGTGACTGGAAGCAGAAAAGTCCATTTAATTCTCAGGGGAATGAATTCTAATTTTCTGCTTGTCAGAAAGTGACATTTTACATATTTTTCTCTTTTTTTCCACCAGTTTAGTGCTAAATTTAAATGTGTGTGTCATAGGAATAGACCTTTTGTCTGTGCTAAACACCCCAAAAGCCTTGGCGGGTGTCCAATGTATGAGACTCTTGACCAATAGCTGCTGCTAGAGCTCATTTCATGCACTGAAGAGAATGGGAGGTGAGAATGAAAAGTTTGAGATAAGAGGTCATTGCAGAGGGCACATTAGCATTGCACGTCAGAATGCATATTTTTTCCCCTAGAAAATATGGATGAAAAGCAGCTCATCTGGAATAAAATATCCAATGAAGAAACAAATTATGTTAATCAAGCAGGCTAGTTCTAATATTTGTCATTAAGATGTGACACCTTCTATTTAATGTCACAAACTACTGGGAGCTTTTGAAAAATGTACTGGTTGGAAGGCAAGTTGTCTGCAGATACTGAGTTCACTGTTCTATGAAAGGGAATAACTTGTGTTTTGAAAAATAGATGGCATTTATGGCAAAGAGAACTAATCCTCCCACAGATTACAGCTGTTCACTGCATTGTTGTGCTGGTGGTCGTGTCTCATCAGTGGATTTTTTACAAGGTTCTTTTTTTTTTTTTCTTTTTTTTTCTTCTCTTTTTGATACATTTCCATAAGACTGTTCTGAGGAGGACATTGTGTGCTGGGTGCTGGATGTATTTTGAGAAAGAGACACCACTACAAAGAACTCTGAGTCTAAATTGCAAAGATGGATGAAGTAAAAATGAGGGATGGTTATTTTGCTTTTCACAGATGGGAACTGAAGCAGAGGAGAGTGACTGTTGTGGCCAAAGTCACGCTGGGAGTCCGTGAAATTGCATCCTGATCTTTGAAGTCCAATTCCAGTATCTTTACCATATATTGTCTTTCTGTTCCCTTGCTGCTGAATGTAGACTTAATATGCACATGTGTAATGAGCCAAACATGTTCTGCATATGTGTAGCCAAATTCTGACCTTGGGGACATGACGAAAGCTCTCCCTGATCTAGTTAGGAGTGCTTTCATGGCTGGGCTCAACCCAAGGAGTGCAAAACAGTGCTGGCATTTAGCTTCTGAAACTAAAGCCCCTCCTGAGCTTGAGGTTGAATTCACCTGCCTGTTTGGTGTTTTAACAAACTCGAGCTTCTCTGTGAGCTACGGAGAAGAGATGGCAGGCCGGTGGGAAATAAAGTACATGGCTGATTGTCTGACCTCTTGTATTGTCTGCACACCAGATGCTGATTAATGATTAGCATGTAACAAATTAATAAATCAATACCACAAACAAATAAACCATCCATTACACTGGCCTGTCAAGTCTGTCTCCCCTCTGAGAGAGGAGAGACTTGCAGGTGTTACTAAATGCCTCTGGACTATGTGCTGTCTTGACACCTTACAGATAGGATGGACAGATGAGCTTAATTATATTCCACAGGTAATTTGATAACTGCTGAAAAAACATTTGAAGATTTTTTCCTTAGTTTTGTTCTATGTGGATGTTCTTGAAGGGAAGGGTGAGTGGTCAGCACAGTGAATGTGGGCTCAGGAGGAAGAAGTTCACAATGCTGTCTTCTGTACAGCTGCCTTGAAGGAGTTAGCCACACTGACTAATTGCAGACAATGGCCTTTGAAGTCTAACGAGGTTCTTCCTGCCCAAGCTCCCTCTGTAGCTTCGTGGAGAAAGCAAAGATCCTGTACTATATCATTTCAAGGTCTGAATTTTGACTCCAGTCCTAAGTCATGATCAGAGAAGTTTTGCCTTATGGGGACAATTCAGTAGGCATAAGCTTAGAAGGCGCAACAGTGTGTATTTTAACATTAAAAATGTGAAAATCATCAGTACAGAGCCCTTCTTCAAAACAGAAAGAGATTTGGCTAACTAGGTTTGAAGACCCTTTCTCCTATTTGGATGCTTTTATCACATCCATGTGTACTATCCGCATGTGCATTATTCAGCTCCAAAACGACTGTAGCGACACTGCAGAAGACACGCATGAAATGAATATAAAACACATTCCAAATAATTGCAGCATTTATGTAATTTGGTGTCTTCTGTGTTCCACAAAACCTCAACAGCCTGTTAACCCCAGCAGAACCAGTAAGCCAGGAGGTGCACACAGCAGTGCAGTCTGACTACCCCGCCGAAAACAGCAGGAGCAGAACCAGCCTGGTAATGCCTGTCACTATTGGCACTTAATGAGTGATTAGAAATGACTCCAACGATGCAAATGAAAGGAGAATTAAAAGCAGATTTAGGCATTCTTTTCTCCTTCTTGAGTCCTTTAAGTGTAAAAGACTGCACAAATGTATGAGGGACATTTTAATTGTGAGTTGCTGAGTCTGAAGAAGATTGTTCCCTCTCAAGTTGAATAGCACTGACCCAAGGTGAAGGCGTTGGTCTCGAGCTGACCATTGCTAGGGGCTATCCCATTAAAATGATTATTTCCTCAGCACTCCTACATTAAACAAATAGAAGGACAAACAAGCATGGTGAAAAACTTGTTTTGTTCAGAACTACGGTGAGCGCTGGTGAAACTTTTCCCATTTGCATACAGGTAACTCACATTACTAAGGACACAGCTCTGAGCTGGCTCAAGACCCCCAGAAGTGTAGGCTAAAGTGAATTTTCCTACCTTAAAGCTTCAGGCCCATCTCCTGGTGCTCTGTGCTGCAGGGAAAGAGCAGGGGGTGTTCTGCCTCCTCCCAGTCCCTGACCCAGCAGCACCACTGCTCATACACCCTCACTTTTCCTGTGACAGAGGCAGCACAGCCAGCCTGACGTCTCAGGACTCGCACTTAAGCAAGAAGGGCTGTGGTGGTGTCCGTAAGGACGTGTTGCCACAGAGAGCTCCCAAATTGCCTGTGACTACAGCCAGGAAAGAAGGGAGATGGGGGACAACAGGTCTCTGCCCAAGTGAACCGATAAAGGTGTCCCTCCCTGCTTTGTCTCCAGCCTGCGAGCTGTATCTTGGCTTCTACTTAGAGACTGTAAATATGTGAGTTTAGTGCATTAATGCTAAGATGGAAACTGTAATGTACACGATGCGGAGCACAAGAAATTACTACGGCTTTCATTTAAACAAAGGACACGACTGTGCTCTGGCAATAAGAGCATAATGGCTGCTTAATTTTTCCAGACAGGGACTGTAGCTCACCGGCTTTTTTTGGGCTCTTGCTTTGTTTCTGTTTTTGCTCCAGCTTTTAAGGATGAGACTGTTGTGTCTGACGCGTGTCAGCAAGCGAAGGAGATTCACTAGCATAGCTGGGTTCGTCTTGCTCCCTGGTGAGGAATAAAAGCATTAACCGTCTCTCACTTCAGGAGGAGAAGGGGGGGCTGTTTTCAGCCTGCGAGAAGTGAGAAGGCATTGTCAGGTTTGGGTCAGGCTGGAGCACAAGGCTGCGTGGGCTCTCAGCAGGACAGATGAGCTGGGTGTCACTCGGCAGCCTGGAGGCATCCTTCGGAAAAGCAGGAGACAGAAATGTGTATGTGCAGGGTGTGGGGGGGGTGAAGGCTGCCATGTCTTGTTTTGGTGCAAGGCTGTTCTCTACAACAATGATCTTTCTGGAAAGCAGACTCAGAAAAATAGATCGAATAAAGAGCCTTTATCAAGGAAGCAGAGAAAGAAAATGGCCACTTCTACACTCCCTATATTAGAAGGCTAAATAATGCTGTTAGCGGAGCTGTTAAAAATGTTGCCGAACAAGAGTCCTGCCCAGCCACGTTTAAGCCCAATCTATTACCTGCAGTCAGTGGCACCCAGCGACACTGGTGTCAGCGGAGCCACCTAACTGAGAAGGATGGGAGGAGGAATGAAGATTCTTTCTGTTCTATTTCTTCATGGTTGCATCTATTTTTGTGCTTTGAAGTTCTCAGGTTGATTTCACTCTTTACTAAACCTTTGGTTTATTTCACTTCTTAAGAGAAGCAGATAAAACATGGGGAAAATATGAGGGAAAGGGACAAATTCACAGTTGAATCAAACTTGAGCAACATACACAACCTGTGACCACAAGGTGTAACTGACATTAATAAAACAACTTGTACTGACTAATCACGTCAAAATTTCAGCTGGATTTCAACATAGCTATGTAACTGCAGCATGCACCTCACCTAAAATGGGATGCATAAGGTTATTGCATGATAAAGAAACAATAGAGCTTGGAATAGAGACCTAGTGAGCTGCCTCACAATAAAAATGGTAACACTGCATCTCCCTTATTATCATTCATTTCCTGGACTCCAGGTTTACTGATGCAATCTCTTCTGTCTGTTCCAAAACAATTAAATGAATAAATACAAACTTGAAAATCCCTAAAACAGTTGTTTGTCTCATTATTTCGATAAGTGTGCAATGGGCATTGACTGGCGATAGATTTAAGGTCCTTTGACTTCGAGTGAATTCAGAGCAAACCTGAGCAACTTCAGCTGGGTAAACTTAGTTTCTGCCTGTGTCTGAGCTAAAGTTTGGATGGGCACCCAAATATTCACAGGTTTGGGTACCGCAGGGTTTTAGATATGCTTTTAATATAGTTCGTAGTGCAACACTGAAAATGCCTGAGGAATATGGAAGGAACCCTGGGATGCTGCTGTCTTCTGGGTCTTACAGAGATGTAGGAAGGAATTTCAAATGATCCTCCATTTAAGTCCTCTGCCCGTGGCAGCATCAGCTTACACCTGTACCATGTAATATCTTTATCCTGATGATTTCTAAAAGTAAACATGGTATTTGAAATTTATTTATTTATTATGGATAATTTTAAATTTTGAGGAAACAAAGCAAAACTTAGTTTGTTATCAGGAAATTAAGAACTTAATATTTACTGAAATAAGAAAAGGAATGCACCACTCCTGCATGAAACATGATTACCTTTTTCTTCACTATCATTAACAACCTGAGCTTTTTGTTACTGACACAAGTCAGGAGTAATAAACTTAAATGATATAAAAGATATGACAGGTAATTATCCTCAGAGATACTCTCTAAAAAGATACTTTAATGTATTGTACTATAATGTACCTAGCACATGTCTTCCATAAAATGTAACCTCTATTATGCATTTCCAAAGAGTAGGAAGTGTGCTTATTCTAAGCTCAGATTTTTCATATGCTCTTGTCTCTGAAAAAAGAAAAAAAATACCAAGAAGTAACAACCAGCCTTTGATCTATAATTTCCTGTGCTGTTGCTCAACAGTGAATGTTTTGTACTTTTAGAAGGTTTACTAAGGTTGCGTAATATTACTTTTGGGATCAATGTACTGATTTAAGAATAACTTAAAGGCTGGAAAAATCTTACACTGGGGATCAGATATAATGATGTTCTGAAGAATACGCTGCCTCGTGTCCAGCTAGAACTTTGCATGTTATAGTAAATACAGCTGCATTTGCTTAAATGATAAGGAATTAAATTAACGCACTATGTTTACTTTTATACTTATGAGGTGGTCTGACCTCATCTCATCCTTCTTCTCTGAACATCTGGTAAACTGCCTCCCTAAATGCTGAAATGCTGTCCATAGGCTCCAGCATTGCAGGGTAGTCATCTGAAGCCGTGGCGCAGAGGAAAACACAGATGCTTCAGAATGCTCTTCATGAACGCAACCTCCAGCTTCTCTGCAAGCCTTGTGCTACATGTCCAGTGGCTTACCACCATCCTGGGATGGTTTTGGACATTTTGTGCTCTGTCAGAGCCTGTAAAACCCCGTGCTCAGACTGATGTGTGTCTTACTTCAAAGGAGGCAATACTACATCTTTCTGCACTGAGATGAAAAGCTGCCCTGCGGTACTCTTCAGGTTATATCAGAGAATTTCCAGTTGGAAACCCTTATGGAAATAAATTCACCACTGAGGCATACAGGAAAGATCATTCTTTTAATCTCTTTGAACTGTTCTCCGTGTAACAGAGCAAGTCTTGAGATGTGTGTGAGCAGCCTGAAACCCTAAGGTCAAAATTGTCTCCAATTCATCTGACAAAAATAATGACCCTTTCCAATATTTTCTTTCACTGGTGCAGCATGAATCAGATTTGTCTTGTTTTCACAAAGTTTCTGGTTTTGTTTTGAATTTATTTCTCAGTACTGCTGGTCTTTTCCATGTATGATAGACCAGACTGAAGGGGCAATATTTTGTTCACTGGCAACCCGATCAGGTTCACAGCACAACGGTATCATTTTCCAGTACAGCTAAATTTATTACACTATGGGCCTATGAAAAGGTTTGACATGCTTTCAACTGGTTAACTAACAATTTGATGGGATATGAAAACCACAGGAGTCAGGAAGAAGGTAATAGTCTGTGAGTGGGCCTTATCTGTCTTGCTACACTGACACTTATGGTTTCAAGGGGAACTAAATACAACACATTTAGGGACCTAAAGCGAAGTGACCGGGGTTGGGCTTCACATGAGAGTAGAGATTCTTGGTCTGGTTGCCAAAGACTATGTTAGACTAGTGTTTGTGGCTTTGGTACTGTGTAGAATGTGGAAGAAACCACAAAGAATCCTTCACTAAAGGGGGAAATAATGTGTGTGAATGGGGAGCCTTAGGTCTCTGAAAAGAAAAAAAATCCTCCTCCTCTGTTTTGTAAGGCAAATGATCTCAGAATTAAAATTACTTCAGGCTGACAGAGTAGCCAATAGCAGGAACTGGAGACAGTAATTTTTAGCACAAACTTAGGACTGCAGTGGGTATCCATTAGGATAGTCACAGCATGTAACTTGGTAGAAATGTCTCATGCAGAATAGTGATTAGATTTATTCCCTAAGTGGCCACCTTTTACAGTAGCTAGATCAATTGGCTATGCACACGCTGTGGCTGCTTTTCATTTTGCTTCTTTCAAAACGTACGGCAACACTTGTGTGGTGACTGCAATTTGAATAGCGCTACTTATTCAGAACCACCATTTCACTATCATCTAATCAAAAATCTTTATTCTCTGATGCAGAATGCATTTAAAATAAATAATCTTTCAACTCTGAGCTCCCAGTAAAATATATTGTATTAATGAAATTATAAATAGCAAGTGCCAGTTCTATGCCAGATCTAACAGCACAGAATAGAACACATTGTGAAGGAAAACGCACCAGAGTTTTGTCACTCAATTTTGTTGTTTATAAAGCAAGTGCTTATGAGAAAGATCATTCTGATTTCATAGTTCTTCAACTTAAATACAACAGTCATTTAAGCCTCTACTATTATTTCATCATACACCCAGGAAAGTATATGCAGGCACACATCCATGGTGGCAAAAGATGTATGGCTGACCTATTTTCATGTCTTGCTGTGGTGACTGTGTATCAAATACAGTAAAATTTTTGCATATGCAATTCTGAAAGCATCATCCACAGTTGCTCTTTAAAATGTGTCTGTTACCAAAGAACCAGTTTATCTGAAAACAACAGTCAAAAGACAAGATGGCTTCAGTTTGCTGAAAAATGTTAGTCAACTAAGGAGGAATTGACCACCTAAAGCTTTACAGAAGACTACACCAAATGAAATTTAGATTGAAGCATAGAAGACATCTAAATACAGTTGCATTTTGTTTTCAAATTTTGGTTAAAAATAAACTGCATAACTTTTTATATATGTTTAGAAACATCCCTTTCTGCTCTGACTTGCATAGAAGCCCAGGTCTAAGACTTTTATATAGAATTAAAATTGTCTTGACTTTTGCTTCTTTTTTGAAGTGATTTAATTTTGCTTTGAAGCATTTCCCCAGTGTGTGCACTGAGTTTACTAACACTGTCCTGACCTTGGAGATGGTGTGATATTTTACAGTGTGCAGTGACATTTATGTGCCCAACTTGGCTCCAATAAATAGGTTAATTTCTGCAAATTAAATGCCAGGTTTGAAACATTACAAGGCAATTTCATAATTCTGCATCAGCCTTTTGGATTCACAGTTTGAGCAGTTGACTGGGCAGTCCTTTGTCAGCTGCAAATCCACAGCTTCTACACAATTTTTTCAGGTGTAAAGGGTCAAACTACAAATGTTGGGAAAAGATGTAGTCGGGTTTATAGTTTCCCATATTCTTGAACACCAAAACCCCAAATACAAGGATCGATTAACAACTGACAGATTTATGCTAAAGGAATGAGTTCAAATTTTAGAAAATACTCCTTGCACATCCCAAATTAGGCTATATCAAAGTATCTCCCTGAGGTTAAGGTAACTTAAATGATGGAAAGTACAATAAAAACCCTTTATTGTTAGTACAGAGTTAATATTCAGACATTGGGAATAAGATTCAGAAATGTCCAACTGTCGATGCTGGACAAAGACTTTACTTTGGTTTTCAAAATCAAACTATGACTCATATGGATTTGGATTTCACTTCATACAAACATCTACTGGATATTAGGTGCCAGCATTGGTTCTTTAGGATAACTTTTTTTAAAAAAATATTGGTCTTGAAGCTCGCTTTTCATTTGGCTTGAATTAATGTAATTTTATTGCTACTAAATTGCATATTAATTTTTACTCTACCTATTTATATAAATCAGACAAGAATAAGAGGATCTATACATGACCTTAAAATAAACTGAAGAACCATGTGGTTAAATAGAGATACAAATCTAGCAATGACAAGAAAAGACACTGATATAGAATATTGTTCTCACAATCATCGTGCTTGTTCAAAGAACAGTTTACACACATTACAGATAGTAGCTAAACTGCACTTTAGCTTAAATTTCCAGAGTCTGATTCCAAGTTATTCTTTATTCTGGTTTTTAAGTAATGTGTCTGAAGTTACTTCTGCTATGTATTCTCATTCTTGGGTAATCTTTCCAAAGGATATGAGTCACTTCTCCATTATTTGTAAAGAATATGGAAAAACTAAAATATTATCATTTTGTGGGCATTTGGAACTGGATATGAAAAAAAATAGGTTGGATGTTGATCATTGTGAGTCACTTCTTGGGAAGAAGGAAAGAATAAACACTAGCTGCTGACCTACTGCTATGAAAGCCAAGGACTTACTGCTGACTCAAGAAGTAGGTATTGATAGCTGTAGAATACAAAGGAGATCTTCCAGCAGGGAAGTCTTTCCTCTTTAAGTAATAAGGAGTTATAAGGACCTGCCTGTGTTGATTTCTTGGAGGCTGTTGTTTGTTTAAACAATCTTCTAGTTTACAAACGTTAGCCAGTTAGCACTGCAAATAGTTGCTACAACTAAATGAGTCTCCTTCTGACTTTCTAAAAGTCTGGCAAATTTTCAGGTAGGGAATGAAGTGCAAGACTGAACCATAGCACTGAGGTAGCTACACCGGTAACTCCCAGTGCAATCGCCTACTGTTTGAGTCTTTCACCCGTCCTGGTTGGTATAAATATTGGTATAAACAAAACTGAAGCAGCATAAATACTTTGTAACACAGTTGCATTATGATCAACTAATTGAAAAAAAAAACTGGTTTGTTACCAAAACTGATTTTTGAAAGTGACATTGTATCACTGTGGCCTTCCTATGTTTTATTTATACCAATTGAGCAGCTGTACTGGGAACTACTCAATGACTTATGTGTGTAACTACACAAACTACCTGTAAAGCACGCAGAACACAAAAGACAATGCATTTAATAATTATGACTTATCGATACTTTCTGTTTGCCTGTTTTTTTCAAGATGCAGTGGACACACTCTGATGAAGCCCGATAATTACCTTTTCTGCAGGTGTTTTTTGATTGTTTGTTATGTTTTGCTTTTTAATGAGGAAAGCTGCTTTCCAAATGCAAGGGTGCAGTTCCATGGCAACTGGAGTCAATTTAAGTCACACCTACTACTCTTCTCTTCCTTTTCCTGTTCTCTTTATGTACAAAAAAGATGTTTCTGTGCTAGCACAGGCACTTGAACAACTCAATAGTGGGCCAGCTCAGAGTGGTGATTGAAAACTAATTCTAAACACAGAGTCCAACACCAGCAAGTGATGAACTGGGAATGAGCAGCAGGGTAGGATTGTCAGGAACATGGCAGTCTCTATTTATGTTTGAAAAACCTGCTGTGAAACTGAGTCTGAATGGAGGCTTTCATGGGGAAACAATTATAAAAATGTGCTCTGTCATTACAAAATAAGTTTTTAAAAGACTCCCAATAAATATTTTAAAATCATAGTCTTACTAATGTTAATAAAAACAGTACATGCTCTGTGATCTTTATATTTTATTCATTGTTACTTCTAAGTAAATCCGAAGCAGTGTTAACAGCTTGGATGCCATAGATTTTAAAAAAAATCAGTAACAAGTAAAATGCTACATTAAAATGTTTGCACTTTACCAAAATGATTGTGGATGTTTATGTAAATATTTTTTAAAGCATAAATGTTTAACAGTCCAACAGTCCACTACAGAATGTTAACTTAGGGATGCAAATGAATTATGTGCCTAACTGTTATTTCTTAATGTCAGTCAGAGGGCTCACATGGCCACTTCAAATCCTTAAAAAAGGTACCTTTGCAGCTTTGGATTTGAAAACCACGTTCAAGTTCCAACCCTGGAACAGCTGATCTCCAGCCAATAAATCCCTGGGTAGTCTTAGGTACTGGAGGAGATGGATTCACCTAGAATAAAAGTAACATTAGAATTCAATGGTTAAAAGGCTTCTGATTTTAATTTCTGTTACACAGCATCCTCTTTTGTGCTGCAGTGTGGATGGAAATGAGAACTTATAAAAAATAGTGGTTTTAAATGCAATCTGCTGAATTAATATCCTGAACACAGACTGACATTAATGGAAGGAAATAAGAACTTTGAAAGATAACACAGTTGCATGCAAGTTTGATTTATAATACAGGATAGTTTATAATTTAAAAAGTCATTAGAATAATTTAGGTCCCATACTACAGCAAGGCACAAGGAAAGAGAGAAGTAAAATGGCCAAATTCCAGTGAAGTAACTAACCTTCATTTACCACCCTTCTAAAAAGAAAAAAAAAATAAATCTTTTAGTGCTTAAATTGGTAGGTATAACAGGAAATCAAAACCCAAACTTATTGTTTAGTAGTGTATGTTAGCATACTGTTTAAAAAAAAAAAAAAAGTTTTGCTCAATACCTTTCTAAGGGCTTTTAATCTTCAGCTTTAGCTTTTTTCCTATCATCATCATCATCTTTAAAACTAGTTAACTTCATAACACAGGAGAAATAGCATTTTATACGTGCTGTAATGTATTTGGTAGCAATGCAGCTATGGAATAATAGTTTTGTGGCCAAATGCTAAAGATATTCCTGATCAAGCTGGCTTTTGCATCAAGAACTACTTACTCGTTCCACCTTCCTTCTACTTTAAAAGATGGGTAAGCATCAAGTTAATCTGCAACTAATCTAGCTAAAAAGGAAACAAAACAAAAGCCAACAGTCTCTGTTCACTGACTGCTGTGCTTACTTTGGCTGAATCATCTCATTTGGGCACGTTATATCATTTTAGCATCTGGGGACTTAGTAGAGAAGTACACAGCAAGAGAACAATGTTTCAGTTCTCTTGCCAGAGTTGCTTCACTTTGTTCTTCAGCCAATATTAGAAAATGTTTATGATATTTAGGTGGAGCAGTTCCTCTGAAAAGATAATTTTTAGGGCCAAAAGTGCCACCCACTGAGCAGGATAATGAAGGAAATCATGTCCCACTTACGATCTGGGGGAAGGGACTATGAAGAAGCAATTATAAATCTAACCTAGAGAGAAAAACAGATATGACTGTTACCATGAAGGTAAGTGTGCAGAAAGGTACATAGTTCTGAACAAAGACTTAAGAAACGTCACTCTGAATTCGTAAAGGGTGACCTAAATCACAGCTAACCCATACCTTCCTTAGCAAATAAAGATTCTGAGGTGAAATTGAAGCTATCATCCCTGTTTCAGTAAGCACCAGGCTATGCATGCTACTTTAGCAGCTGCTGCTTTAGCTGCATGATTTGTTAACGCTCATCCACCCTCACTGTGCTGAAGCAGAGGGAAACTTGACTGAAATTGGAGGCTTGAGACAAAACTGAAGAACAAGTAGCACTAATGGCAGAAATGCTGCCATTTCATTTCTCTGCCACACTCAGCACTAGCTCTTAATTTTTGTTTCAATTTAATCTCAGTAAAAGCTTTTACTACTTCCTCACCTTATCTCCCTACCCTGGGAATCCTTTGAAAGAAAGCTGGTTCAGCAAGCAGGAATTTCCAACCTCTTTTGTTTCCTTAATCTTCTCTAAGTGGACTAACCTTCCTTTTTGTTAGCATATTCCGCTTCCCCTTTTATGAGTATGTTTCTCTCCCAATGTCACTGATTTAGCTGCCTATATAGTTATCCTATTCACTGGTGATTTGACACTGTATATTTATAAATCAAACAACCAGTCACATTCCGCTCTCATTTCCAGCTGTTTGACAACTTTTAGACTCTCAATATGTGAATATAAATCATATAATAGAAAATCAAATCATTATGAATTGGCTCATTAGAACTGAGTTCTTACTAATTTGTGCCACTAAAGAGGACAGTGGCATTGTCTCTGCCAAAAAGAAGTCTTAAATAAAGATAGAAAAATGACTGCATCTTAACCGATAGTTAAAACTGAGAGTTAAGGTTATGATGAGCCTTGAAGTAAGACAGGTATATGTAAATTTGAGCAATGAATGGTCAGCAGCCAGAAATGGCTCTGTGAGCTCTCTCCTGTACTGCACTGTGCTGTTACTAGATGTCACAGAGGAGTGCATGGGGGAGGTGCTTTACAGAAAGATGATTATGTGCAGTGAAAGCTCTGTGAACTAACAACCATATCCAAAGGGCAATTCCTTGTCTTAAATGAATGCTTTTAAAGCATTGCTCGGGTTGCAAATACAATTTACTTTGACCTTTAGTTAAAGGCCCACCTCTACAAGACAACTGATTTTTAGAGCTTGTGTGGTTTCTTAAGACAGATATTGCTGTATTGCAATTTTAAAATCTAATTTTCTAACCTTAATGTATTTTTCCACGGGTGTCACAGGTCGAACCTGCAGATGTTCTGGAAGCTGTATCTTGGGCTTTGTATTTTCTTTCTTTTCATCTTCAATCAACTAAAACCAAAACATCAACATTAAAAATTGGACTCTCTGTCTTTTGAAATATGCTGTAGTATCTGATATCTATGCAATTCCTCTCATTGTTGCATCTGAACTCCCTGTTCTTTCCATCTAAAACAGGACTACTTACTGTAGTGCTTTGGAAATTATTGTAATGTGTTTATTGGTTTCAGAAAGTAATGTAATTCTGAATTTCAGATGAAAGGTTAAATATTGCTGAGTGATTCCAACTCTTAGCTACATCACTGGTCCAAAAAGGGCTAGAAATATACCTTATCTATATCTTATATGAGCACAAACCAAAGATTAATAAATGCTAAATACATGTGTTTGCCAATACTAACAATGCGTAGCTTGCCAACTTTTCAGCTGTAGCTCTATTAGTACTGTGCCAACGTGGTATGCACAACAGACCAGAGTTATCAAGGATGGATGCTGAAGCCTAGAGGACCAAAGTTTTCAAAGGTGCTAACTTGGATGCCTACAGGAATTTTCAAAAAATCCTAGAACAGATTAAGTACTTCCAGCCTCATGGAAAGTGCATTTGTAATTATTCAGGGGCTGCACCAATCCTGTTCTTTAGCAATGAAATAGTGTGATTCCAAATGTAACATTATGTGCTACTATAGTCTAATATCTAAACATCACTGAGAATAGACAACTCTCCAAATATTTTCATTTGTTGTAAATTCCCCCCCTGAAAATTTAATTAGCTAGAACCTTTCCCCCTAGATTTTTAAACTACCATATGGATAGACAAAGGGGAAATATTTTCCTGTCAGTGTGCATCTAGTACTTGTTAACACTGTTGGGAGTCATGTTTCTCAAGAGAAATACATCAGAATACACATAGCATATAAATTACCACTTGCCGTATTTTATTCAGAGGAAAACTGAAACTTTGAACCTATCTTAAAAGTACTGCACTTGTTACCTCGGAACCTAGCTTAGTGAAGCATAGTCAGTCCTTTTCTAGTCTTCTGTGCTCTCCTAATGTTGTGTCCAGATAAATTTGTGTACATCTCATGTGTTGCTTACACGCCATCCAATTTTACCTCCTCAGGAGGTGATTTCAAGAATCCCCATTTGTGAGACCATCTTTTTGCAGCTTCTAGTTCACTTTCAATGTATTTTTTCCTGAAACAGAGAAATATTTAAGATGACTTTGAAAGCTTTTATTAAAAAGAAGATGCACACACAGACCCAACTGCTGATGTCACAGAGCACGGTGCTTTAGCATGACTCATTAGACCTTTACCTCAAAACACCAAGTTTATGTGTGAGTTAACAGTTGTCGGACTTGGAGGTGAACGGGGAAGTGTTTTCCGTAGGTTGGAAATGAAACAGCACGTGTGAATGCACTTCCTCGCAAATTAGGTTTATGTCAGGAATTGGAGGGGGGTCAAATTTGCTATGACACATATTTTGAAAAACTTTCCTGTCACAGAACTGCCTGGAACTCTGTGGACTGTTGCCTGCTGCAACCACCCTGTGCCCCCCGCCCTGCCCTGCCCTGCTCCCCATTCCTCACTCCCTTGGCCGGGCAGAACAGGGGAGGCCCGGGGCCGCCGGCTGCGGGGGGAGGGCTGGGGCCGTTACCAGCAGTCATCCCGCGCTGCCAAGTTGCACGACGAGGGCAGGTCGGTGCTCCGGTGCGCCATGGCCCGCGGCGGGAGCGGCCGGAGCCCGCGGCGGGGCTGAGAGGCCGGGCCGGGCCGCGCCCTCGAGGCTTGGGCGTTGCTGGGCGACGGCCGCGGAGGCGGTGCTCGCGCTGCGGCGGTTACAAAAGGGCGGGAAGGGCAGGCACGCGCTTCTGCCGTTGACGCTCTCACTATCGGCCCCTGTTTCCTCGGGGTTCTGTCCGCCCCACGCTGACGGGTAACCATCCTGGAGGGATCCCGTGTCTCTCAGGTGAACGGCTAAAAATACCAAAAACGCCCGTTCTGGGTTTTCTTTCGGTGCCGCAGGAAGCCGGGGGAAGCGCACTTGACGTTGCTTGTAATTTTTTGGGGTGTCCTTAAGTGTTTGTTTACGCATCGTTCACTAGGAAAGCATGTTTGGATGGAGCTGATGAAAAGCTGTTACCTTGCGTGAGGAGTTAGCTGCATTTCGGAGGAAGAAGTGCTGTCTAAACTCTAATTTACAGATTAGCCGGACTCCCCTTAGCAGAAAACAAATAATTAGACACCTTTCTTCATACTGAGTTAAGAGTCTGTTTTAAGCCTGGATAAGGCAGTTGTTCAACAGCCAAAAACCTGCAGGATTTTTAATCATTTGTAATGGACATGAAAAATGGTTGAAGGATGCTGGTTTTTTTATTCCGATAGGAATCAGCTTGTTAATGCGTCCAAATCTCAGGCTGTATGCACGGTGGTGGGTGTTTGGTTCTGTTTCCCAGATTTTTAACCTGCTATCTCCACTTTCTAGGTCCTCTTGATATGCACCAAAATTATTTCTTGGTAATTGCAGTGGGAAAGAACATTGGTCTTGTGACATACAGTGTTTTTCTGACCCCTTTTTCTGGTAGATGTTGTTCTTTACCAACTCCATGCTAATATTAGAAGTTCTGAGAAAGACCTCAACATACTTTATGGGTTATATGTAAAAGCCCCAAAAATATTTACAGCTTGTGAAAAGTTCACTGTGTCCCAATATATTAATATTTTTGGCTCAGCATCAATTTTTTGGTAATTTTATTTTCTTGCAATTGCTTTATAAAACATTTCAACAATGAATGTAGCCAACTGGCTCTTTGCCCTTATTGGTTTAAATAGTTCCCTGACCCCTTTCTTTTTGTCTGGCTTGTGCAAACACACTGTAAATAGTTAATGTGACTTTTTCACACCATTGGACAGTCGTTATGCTTATTATAAAATAAATGCAGAAAGGTTTTGACCTAGGCTGAGTGGTTTATAGGTAGTGTGTTTGAATGCTTAATTGCTAGCTTTTTATTTGTTGTTTTTTTTTTTAATAGAGCAAAGGATCTAAAGGCTTTAAATATTTGAGTATGAGAAGACTTTATATACATTTATTAGTCATTTTGGAAGTACTAAGAACCTCTATTTGAGTAAGAGGAGAAAACCCCCCCACTTCTTCTGTAATCCTAAAATAGCAATTAATACTGCTTTTCTGGGTCTCTAAAAATCATTAAACTATCAATAAATAGAATATTTCACTTACATGCCATTTCTTGATTCTCTAATTAATAATTAGACTAGCAATTAAATCAGCTGGGTCTCCTATCACACCCATAAATGCTTACTCATTGTCCTACTTAACTCCTGCTGGTTAGTCACATTTATCTCAGGAGCCCTCTTATTTCAGCCTTGATGCTTTCTGTGAAAAAAGTAATTTGTTAATGAAAACAATCAAACTCATAGTTTACTATGTGTCAGGATTTAAACTGCAGTAGCATTTGTCAAAAGAGAATGAAACTTCTTATACTAACATTGTGAAAACAGGACTTTATAGTGTTCAGTCTTTCTCTTTTTGTACTTAACTGAATTATTTTTCAGATGAGGGAATGCAGTAAATGTGTAGTTAGTTTTAGGTCTTATTAGGTTCTTATGAGCACAGGACAATATCAGAATTGCACTTGCACTGAGAAGTGAAATAGGATTTTAATGAGTTAATAACTAAACTGAATGACTTAGGGATACAGGTCCATTGGAATTCAAAAGTCATTTGCTGAAAGTCTGGATCTCTTAGCTACACACAGCAGCATTTGTCATCACAGATACTGCATCACTCAAGATACACATTTAAATAGAATAAAGTCTGAAAACTTGGTGCTTCCAAGCAATGTTCAGATCTTCTAAGATGGGTAAATTCTAACCTGGATATGGCCATAAATGCTGAAATCCTAATGCTTCCTGTCCTCTTCCAGTCAGGAGTTACCCAATTATTCAGGTGCTCAGCAGTGCTGCTGTTGATCAAGTGGCCATTCTTTGAGCACTCTCAACTGTTCTTCAAGAATTTACAACCTGTATCTCTCAAGAGTTGCAGATAAGTATCTGCATTAATATATATAATATATAATAACTTATCAGTTATTCTTTCACCTGCATTAGGCATCACCCCACCACTGGGGAAGTAGTTTCAGTCATCTTTTTTTACAGACCCTTTACTCGCTTCTCCCAGCAGATAGTAAAAGAGCTTGTGGTGCTACACTCAGATGCAAGCTGGGGTACTGGTATGGATTCAAACTAAGCAAGTGGGCAACAAGATGCTTTAACCCAAATACAGTTTTCTGTAGCTGTACAAATGCTTCCACCAGCTCATGGTGAGGCAATGCATGAGGGTTTGGAGGAGGACAGTGCTGGATGATAAAGCTAGTTTCGGGTTTTTACAAAGCTGCAGCCTTAGCATGTTGTGTTGACACAAATACAGGTGGTTCTGCCCTGCGAAATAGGTCAGAGAACCAAACTGACTTAAATAGACTCTGCAGAAAGAGAAAGTCAGATCACTGTTTTAATCTGTTTCACAGAACAGCTCCACAAGCAGTTGTGCTTCTGCAATCAAGGCAGCAGGCAGAATGGAGACAAGGAAATGTGATGTGTGAGCTGAAATGGACAACCCAGGGTAGGTGGATAACTTAAACCTCTATTGCTGCAAAAGACTTTGTGTAATGCAATGATGCATTTGTTAATGTCATTCACGATCTTCAAGATATGAGTTAATTTTTGGTTTCTGGAAATCTCTTGTGTCTACCCTGATATGAAATTGTTAATGCTTTTTATATTGCTTATTTATGGAGAAAAGTGTCCAAATTAGCACACAGTATCTTTCTGTGTGATAATCTTTGAAATTATTTGAAAGAAACAAACCTGTTCTCTTTTGGGATGTGTTTAAGTATTTATAAGTGCTGTTTATGAGCATCTCCACTCCCACTAAATATGCTGAGATTTGATTCTAGGTGATACTTGTGCTCAAGTGCTAAAGAGGCGGGTATAAAATATCTTATGCTTTACAGTACTGTAAACCAGCTAGTCTGTAATTTTCAGCCTCAGGTACAAGGTTAGACCTAGACCATGTCCCTAATTCCAGCACTGTGTTATCAACTACACAGGTTTTATTGCACTTAATGTTCTTGCTAGTGGGGACTAGAGTCTTTCATCAGAAAATGGGTAGGAAAATTAAAGAAAAAGCTTTTTTTTGTTGTTGTAAAGGGTATTTTGAGTGCTTTTGTACTTGCTAGTTCTTAGGCCATAAAGAGAAATTATTTTAAACTATTCATCACTGAATCACAACTAGATCTAAATCCTTGATCCCTTTATGAAGGGCTCTGTGTTGTTCGGATTGGACACTTGCACCCCAAAAAAAAGACAGATGACAATTCTCTCTGAGAACTATGAGGTGATGTAAAAAACCTCTTGCTATATTACTGCCCTATGTACATGCAAGGTAAGTGTAGGCAGAGCTGGCTTGGGGCACTGCAGCACATAATACTGTGGTACTTCCTTGTATACCGTAGTAACTGTCATAGTCAGTGGGAAAGCAACAGTGCAAATGAAAAAGTATGACTGTTTTTCCCCTTGGTGATCCAAAAGCTTCCAAGTTGAGAAGCGTTTGTCACTACATGAAGCCTTGAATTGTGTACTTGTTTTCTGAATGCTTTTGAAATTAACTAGCAACTGTAAAGATCTGGTATAACAAAGACATTTTCTTATGAAGAGATGGGCATTATAGATAGTAATTCTTTCTTCATGGGAACAGCTGTATCACAAGGGGTTGTGCAACTTCTATTGCAGTGTGTACTGCTAGGATAGATGTCTGTAAATGCTGTTTTCTATCTGAGAAGTTCAGACTGGGCGATGTAATATGTGTGCTGTGAATAGCACATGCTAGTGATTTGGGGAACTGTCCCAGAGCTGTGGTGTTAACTTGTATGTGACCGGTAAGTCCCATATATTCCTGCTGTGCTACAGCTTTTGCTGGTTGTCTGGCAGCTCTGTAGAGACAACTTTCAGTGCTCTGCCTATGCTATTAGATGGCTGGAAAAATAGAAAAACTGCTCTGCACTGATGTGAGATAAGTAGCAGTGAGGGAGAGGAGAATGTGAATGTCCCTCAGGAAACCCACAGTGTGTATGCCAGTCCATGTTCTCTGCTTTTTTTTTCTGAAGGCCTGCACTTCACACTCCAAGCACTACCATCGTTGCATCTAAAAACTTGAAAAGCAGCTTCATTATTTTCTTTCGGCTACAGTGAGCTTGTTCCTTCCCCTCCAATGTCAGCACCTCTGAAAATGAAGCTGTTTGCTGAGATGTTTATACATCCATTTATCTATGCTTTTAGGCTTTTGCATTTAAAATGTCTGCAAAAAAATATTTAGCACTGGCTGTTCTGTGCTTGCTGCCCCATGGTTTGCAATATTAAGTGTGGAAACCTAACACAGGAGATTGTAAACATAACTACAGTCTCTTTTGCTAATGTTTCTAGATAATATTCCAGACGTAGGCAGCCTGAGTGGTAGACTGCTTTGTTATGATTACTGTGATTTAAGTAAACAAAGTCCTATTGACACTATAGAGTCTGGCTTCATTCCAAAAAAACTTGCTAAAGTCTATCACATCACAAATATGTTAGAGTTCCTGAATTTCCATTTATGAAAGTAACCCAATGGTCTGGTTAGAACCATTCTATTTTGTAGCAAAAATCAGAACTATCATCTTAGTGTAATTATCCAGTGACTTTTGAATAGTGAGTGGTACGTCTGCTTTCCCAACAATAAAATGTTTTCTTTTCTCTCCATAAAATGGCAGCTACAACTTTATGCAGATTTCTGTGCTTGAAAGGCATGAACAATCTTCATTGAATTTAGATACCATTCAATAATTCCTGGAGTTTTATTTTTGAGCAGATTCATTTCTTTTTGTTCAAACTAAGGATTTACATGAGATACTTCTTCACGTTACACCTGATGGATACACTTACATTTGCATTGTACCTGGGGGAATAAGTGTATGTGCCCTCTAAATAAAATGATTTCTGCTAGTGACATGGAGGGCTTTGTTACTTTCAAATTGGAGGACATGTTTGCATTGAAATTCTTCATTAATAGGCATTGTCTCTGAGCACTGTTCCACAGCTCCAGCTGCAGAGAGCTCGCAGAATGCTGCCCTATTGCAATTTCAAAAACCATGGAACACGACCACCACTTCTAGCTTCCTCAGTGTAAAAAAATTCTTGTAAATGCCTATGTGCAGCACTTACCGGAATTCTCCCCCGATACAATGCTGGAGCACCTAGGCACAATATGAATTAAAGATGAAGAGAAAGACATAATTTTGAAATTTGTGGCATTGTATAAACTGAAATCAAACTCTTCATGGTCTTCAAAAGTATTTTTTGTTTCAATACAGTGCATGTTTCAAATCAGGAAGAGTCGCCTTTTTTCCTTTTGCATGAAAGGCAGGGGGTCTAGGACATTTTAATGGCTTTCATATCCTACTCTGCAAATATATTATTGCAGCACAATAGTTTCTTTGCATGAGAATTGCTTAAATGATTCAAAATGGATTGAAAAATATATTTCAAGTTTTAATTTTATGCACAGAACATTAATGAGCAGTGCCCCTTAGAGACTTGCTGTCAGTTTAACATATTCACAATAATCTCAACACAGATGTTATTCTATCTAAATCTTTTTAGAGAGAAGAAACTAGTAATTTTTCCTTGGAGAACGTCAGAAAATATGTTATTGTTGAAATTACATTTTGATCCCAGAATGCTATGCAAAATATCATTGCTAGGAAGAATAAGTAGTGCATTGTTTCTGAGGTAAAAGGCATGTGAAACTTTTGAGCCTCCTGTAAATTTTAAAACAAGTGAACATTTTTAGTCCCATGCAATTTTGCTTCCCTTGAGGGTGATTGTAGGCAATGATGGATATCAGCATCTAATTGTATTCTAATTTAAGAGAGTATTTGTTATTAGTTCAGATTTCTCTATTTGCAGCCATAACGTGATGAAGTTACTGTCTCTTTCAGATACATTTCCCTGTGCATTTTCTGAGCATATGCATTGAACTACCTGCTAGAAAGAAATTACATACTTACAATAACAGTTTTTTTGTAGGAAAATACTTAAATATTCTTTCTGGTTTGTGTTTTGTGATGTGCCCATGTTTTGTTTTTTCTGTTTGGTGCACCCATGTTGTACTCTGTTTGCTCTTATATTTATTCTGAAATATCATCTTTTTTTTTTGTATTAGATTAGTCTTACCAGAGTACAGCTTTGACAATGATGTTATGCTGAGGCTATAAAAGTGCTAAGGTTGTAAATACATTGCAAATATTATGTTGCTCAGTATTGGATGAACTCTTGCTATTTCACTTAAACTTAACCAAGGTTGATCTTCAGTGGAGAAGCTGTAACTAGTGCCCTGTATAGACCCCAGCCACATGTAAGTGGTGCATAGGTAATGGGAAAGAGCGTACTTAGGAAATTGTTGGATGACTCAAAGCAACGGTTCTGCAATTTTTTTCAGGTTCTAAGAATTCTTCTAGGACTGCATAAATACCAGAATAATACTTCTGATTGTTGATAGTGGAGTACATAGTGCATCATCAGTTCTATGCAAAGATGGCTAGTTAGAATAAATCCCATCAGATTTTTGAGAAGTTTTTTGGAGGAGAAGAGGGGTGAAAAATGAGGGTGCAGTTCATCCATTACAAAAACCAGAAGGGAACTTACCAGTTCCAGTCAGTGTTCCAACCCCTTCTTGGGAAAGAACTGGAGCTCACACAGCCGTTTTGTGGGGACAGTTGACAGTAATAAGGGTTGCAGTTATGTAATACATAAAGTGAGATCTGCTTCAAGGCTGAAGTCTGTTTTATGAGCCTTGATGCACAAAATGGCTGAGAATGATGACTTGCTGAAACTTCAGGATAGTGCAATGGAATATTCTTTATGAAAATGTATTTATTTTGAAAAGCGGGTATCTTGATGTTCATTTATAATAGCTGTTCATTTCTTCCACTTTGCTGTTAAGAATGCTAAAGGGAAAATGACTGTTAATATGGTGATATAAAATAGCTACAAAAATGTAAGCAAACAAAAATGTCAGATAAAATTTCCAAACACAACTGCTGGCTTCAAATAGAATATATGTTATTTAAAGTTAAAAATGAACCAGAATTTAATATAAATGTATAGGTAAATATAGAATGCTACCAGTAAATTTTTCAAAGTACTAATGCATTTTATTTGAACTTGTAAATGTAAGATTTTGACAGGTATTTAACTATTAATAGGAACTAGTTCTAGATAGACAAATATAAAATATTCTGTTGCATTTTTAGAGAACAAGGAACACAATAATTTGCCTACTCTTGTAGCAGATTGGTTTAAGTCTGATCTGTACCTTTACTAACATTAATACACTGACTTTGGGCTCACTTCATAGTGCTTGATAGATTTGCCTCTATTGGTCACACTTACTTTGTCTTTTGTTTACATGAATATTTGTGTGGTTGAAAAGATTTGTACATCTTAGATGGGAATGAATGAAGTACATGGAACTTTTGGATATATAGTAAATATTTCTATATTTAGAAATATTTATATATTCTAAATATGAAGACACTTCTACTCTTTAAATATTTTTTGTATCAATGACATGTATAAAAATTCCCAGAATTCCTTAAATTCTTTCTTTTAAGAGAAAAGAGAATAGAAAAACAAAAAAACTCAAACCACAAGGATATCAGAAGATATGGAAAATGGCACATATTGGAATGTTTATATCTCTCTCTTAATGACCTCTCAGTAAATAATTTTAAAACTATCAACAAAACATGCCTACATAATTACTGGCATTATTAAAACCACAAGTAATTAGGAAGCTGTAATCAGAAAGTAAGTAAAACACCAACTGGATGTATATTCAACATTTCCAGTAGAAAAGTATTAAAAAGATATCTTGGCATGCAGAAGATCCTTAAGACTATTGATAAAATGTTTTTCCAGTACATGTTTATAGATTATGAATACAATTAATTCATTGCAAGTGTGAGGAAAGCTCAATTATTTGTAGGAACATTCTATTCTGCTTTTCTGTTAACACTTAAAATAGCAATGTACTGGCCATATCTCTTTACTAGCCCACTCTGATAGCTCTGGAGTTACATGGCGGTAACAGGAGAGCGAGAAGTTCCAAGACATTTCCTGCAGTGAAGTTGATTCTATGTTCAGGCTGTGAAATGATATGCAGTGATTAAGTTAAAATGATATACTGTATTTACTGACATGTTGGCTGAGAACGGTGAAGGCTTGGGCTTTTGGACCTGTTAATGCATTGTGATGAAGTAAACATCTATGCACAACGTTTCAGTCCTTGTGGAATTCACTAAAAATGGAGTAAAAATTATCACTGACTGGTGAATTCACCAATGAAAAAGATCAAGCTTTCAATAACAGCTGCACAACTTCTGTAGGTTTTCATGGGTATGACTTTGGCTGGGTTTGATAATGTTAACTTAAAACTTTCAGATACTTTGAAAGATTGAACGTGTTGTAAGTGACAAAATTACATCAATAAGCATTGAAATAATTCTAACATATACAAAGTTTGATTTATATCTGTTTCTGTAGGCAGATCAGTCTTATGTAAAATTTGTGACTTGCAGGAAGAGTTCAAGCTCCTGTGGCCTCCTGATCATGCCTGCTGTTCTCAGTGTGGTTTAAATAAATCTATAGGTTCTCTGGCTTTCGACTGTAGTGGGAGAGCAATGACAGGGTCTTTTGCAAATACCACTGATGATTCCAGAATGGAACATCATGTTTAGTAAATGATATGGGTCTCATCTCCCTTTTTTTTTTCTTGCTGGCTTTCATTAATCAGTGAACAGTTGTGATGTCTCCCATGCTTCCTGGAATTCTTGTGATTCTGAAAGATATTTTGCTTTTCTTGTTTGTATTTGCTTCACTTCTGCAAGATTTATTTGTAGTCATAGCATCTAGTAATGCTGTCTGAAGGACAGAGGTTTTGGCATGTCCAGAGCTGTGCTGAGACATCTTGATTTCTGGGGCAGGATATCAAATTGCTCTCCTGCTGAAAGGTGAGCCCCAGACAGGAGGGGTCTAGTCTTGGCATTGCAATGGCATAAGGCTGTAGTCTTACACCAGGTCCGTTTCTTATGTTGATGCATGCTTATTTGCCACTTGGCAAACACTTCTCAATCTATCCTGTTTCAGGGCAATTTCAACCTTTGGGAATGTTGTTCCATAAGTTGACTTAATCTAAATCTTCCTTAAAAAATTACACCTCTTAATTTATTATAGGAGCTAAAAATCCTATAGATTTGATAGACTACTTGGGAGTAATTTTTCTACCAAGAAGTCATTGAGTCTATTTTATGAAATTAAACCGCATTTTTTCTATCTTCTAAATCTATAAAGCATTCTTTTAGTGACCATCATTTTCATTGTTTTCACAATATGAATTTAGGTAGCCAGTCTTATTCTGTGTTTTTACTTTAGACAATAAAAAGCCTCATATAGGTTCAGACTGATAAAGAAAGTTTAAACGTAACCATCTGCAGCATGTAAACCTCTATAGTCTTTTAAAGAGGGAATATTCATCCTGAGTAGAGTGCCTCTGAGGCCTCCATACTGCCTGGGTTCAGCTTGATTTATGCAGGACTAAGCAGCCTTTTGGCCTTGTGCTAACCTTTTCAGACAGCAAACTAAGGACCTAAGACAAAATTTAACGCTATGTATTGCTGTCTGTGGAACTACCAGTGATAGGAGATGTTTCATCCTGTGGAATTAAAATGCTGTAATCTGTTTGCTAAATTTTGAAATGTAACCTCCCAGAGGGCCTCTGAACTGCTAAAAAGAGACCATGGAACCAAATTAATCTGCTTGTGTGTAATACAGGAGTAGGAATTGCCTGTACGCTGCTGTATTACATTGTCTGTCTTTACTGCTTCCTCACCAGATTCTAAGCCAGAGTGTAGCTTCAAGAAGTAAAGCTGATATCTGCTTTGTTTCAGTACATCTTAACCACTTCTGTTGGGCTGATGGGATTTTTATTACATTACATACATTTAAATTTTACGATAGATACACTTATGAAATAAATAAAATGTTTCTTTGTCTATTCACTAATAACCCTACTGAATTCTTCTTTTGGTCTGGGAGTAGGGCATAGTTTGAGCAGCTTAAATGATGGGAAAGGAAATAGCTTTTTCCCATAATATTACTAATGATTTATCTATCAGGTATAGCAGGATCAGTTTTTACTCCCAAAAGAAAGCATTGGAAGCAAAATTGTATTTAAATTCCCTTGGAAAAGGGTCAGTTGTCCCTGTGCTGTGAGGTCTTCCCAGAGAGAAGACTAGTATCTTGTTGATAGCTGGTCACAAGTGGAATTCCCCAGGGCTCAGTACTGGAGCCAGTTGTGATTAATCTCTTTATCAATGATCTAGACAAGGGAATTGAGTGCACCCTCAGTAAGTTTGCAGATGACACCAAGTTGGGAGGGAGTGATCTGCTTGAGGGCAGGAAGTCTCTACAGAGGGATCTGGCCAGGCTGGATCAATGGGCTGAGGCCAATTGTGTGAGATTCAACAAGGCTCAGTGCCAAGCGCTGCACTTGGGTCACAACTCCAGGCAACGCTACAGGCTTGGAGGAGAGTTTTTGGAAGGCTTCCCAGTGGAAAAGGACCTGGTGGTATTGGTTGACAGCTGGCTGAATATGAGCCAGCAGTGTGCCCAGGTGGCCAAGAAGGCCAACAGCATCCTGGCTTGTATCAGCAATAGTGTGGCCAGCAGGACTAGGGAAGTGATTGTCCCCCTATACCTGACACTGGTGAGGCAGCACTTAAAGTTCTGTGTTCATTTTTGGGCCCCTTACTACAGGAAGGACATTGAGGTGCTGGAACGTGTCCAGAGAAGGACAACGAAGCTGGTGAGGGATCTAGAGCACAAGTTCTGTGAGAAGCAGCTGAGGGAATTGGGGCTGTTTAGTCTGAAGGAGGCTGAGGGGAGACCTTATTGCTCTCTGCAACTGCCTGAAAAGAGGCTCTAGTCAAGTGGGTGTTGGTCTCTTCTCCCAAATAACAAGAGACAGGACAAGAGGAAATGGCCTCAGGTTGTGCCGGGGGAGGTTTAGATTGGGTATTAGGAAAAATTTCTTCACGAAAAATGTTGTCAAGCATTGCAACAGGCTGCCCAGGGAAGTGTGTGAGTCACCATCCCTGGAGGTTATTTAAATATGTGTAGATGTGGTGCTTAGGGACATGGGTTAGTGGTGGACTTGGCAGTGTTAGGTTAACAGTTGGACTTGATGATCTTTTCCAACCTAAGTGATTCTATGATGGAATCATTGAATCAATCATAAAATCATTGATTCTATTCTATGATAGAATCATTAATTCTATATTTGATTCTATGATACTAGTAAATTTTTGCACTGTTTTGGTCCCAAATCCTGAAAGGTCAGTTCATCTGTGACTAAGAAAAATGTTTTCCTTCATGGGAAAAGTGTCCAAGTCATTTTCCCACAGCTAGCCACAACTTTGGTACCTCTGCAAGGTCACCTTCCTGGAATCTTCTGTTTTCCCCTCTAAACCACTACAGCTATGTCTCAATAGCTCTACTACTAAGCTTGAAGGGATCCTACTGCTTCTAATATATGGATGGAGATTCATATTAAGGAGATAGATGCTCACAAAAATAATAATTAAACTTCTTCATTATGTACTTTTAAGCCTTACTGTCTAGAAAAAGTTTAGTCTTGTAGGAAGATGTTTTCTCCAAAAGCAAGATGATTTTATTTATCATTACTCAAGGAAATAAAAAGACCCTTTCTAGCTATGCGAAATGGCCATGTACATCTCAAAAAAAAAAAAGAAAAAAAAAAGAAAAAAAATGCTCATGTGTTTCTGCATTGTGCAAAGTAGCGGGTGGTTTTAGCAATTATTGTTAACTCTGTACCTTAATGCTGATAAAACTGTAGACTGGTCTGTGATCATCTGTGGAATGATGTGTTGTGAAAGATGCTTCTCTTTTCAAAAAACAAACAAACAAAAAATTTCTTGATATTAGTGTCTGGAAGGCTCTTAGAATAAGCACCTGCCTAAAGAATGAAATACAGTTCCTCAGTAGAATACAAATCCCTGCCTGGTGAATGAAATTCCATTCCTCTGTAGAATACAAAGACAAAGCAATAGATTCAGCAGCAAACTGGTTTTTTTTTAACAGTAGCTGTGGGAGGTCATGGGATTTAAAATATTTACACTGTCATACTTAGAAAATATGATGAACCTAGACATGCTTAGTTGTATTCAAAAGGCTCAATATTTGGACATATGCTCTATAGGTAATGTTGCCATAGTGAAGAATGGTTGTACAGTGACTGTAGTAGAAAAATAATGCCTAAATAAATTTAGTATTGGTATTGGGAAAATACAGGATCTTGGTATTGAATTTAGGTTAGGATTAGATTCTTTTGTTTATTCTGAAAGTAAAAAGTATTTTTTTTCTTTAGAAATTTAGAAAAAAGCTTATTGTTATCAATTACTTTATTCAAGGTTTTGCAGCTTGCTTTGATCAGATTTGCTGTTCATTATATAAACTGCACCTTTAAGCATAAACTGAATAGGTTCTTTCCTGTAAGGAAAATGAGTGTTTAACTAGGTGCTGTAACAAGATATATACAATAAAAAGGCAAATGAGGAAGCATCTTAATGTAGCTATAAACTTTGGTTTAATAGATCTTTGACTAACCCAGGTTATGACATATAATTTAACACATATGTATCCCAATTCAATGAAAACCTTTTTCAGTAGCATGTTAAACAGTACCCGCTCATGCAGGGTTTCACATTAAAGTAATTATGGGGGAGGGGGAAATTATAAGAACAGAAAGAAAGTTTACTCTTCCTCTTTATAGTAAAAACAAATGTGTTTTTCTCCAGAATCTGCCAAGCCTGTGTTTTAATGATTTAACAGATGGAGTTGGCACATGTGAACCTGGAAGATGCATCTGTCTGATTTTTCCAGTCTGAGGATTTTTTAACTGCATTAATGGCACAGACGATGGTAAAATATCACCTCCCCAGGCTGCTTTGCTCTCCTAACACATAATGTCTTTTAAGGAAAAAAAAAAGTGATAGGAGACTGGGGTGAGGAAAAGGCCAGAGAAATGAGGATTTGAAAAGTTTAATATTTTCTGTCTTCACTGCATTAGGCTTTTAAGCCTTTCATTTTGAATTTCATGTGTCTGGTGTGGAAACAGGAATTCTATGCAGGCAGGGTTGTCTGTGATCTCAGGGTTCTGTTAATTGCTCTAAATAAACACCATTTAAATAAGGAGACCAATAACCACTAGTGTTTTGTCCTTTGTAATTTAAATGGCTGAGTGTTGCATTTCCAATTTGATAATTTTACTTTTTTTGTTAGTTCTTCCAAAGGTTCTGCTCATGTATAACTTCAGATTTAGCAATCTCATTTAGTCACTTGTACTGTTCATTCAAGCAGGTATGCAAATGCTTAACTGTTTTACCTGTTTGGAATGAGGGCCCTAATTTGAATTTCTTTATTTTAGAGTGGAATCCTTAGCACTCACCTGGACTTTCTACTGACACTAGTGATGTGACTACCTATGTAAAGCTCCTGAAGACTATTGGTTAAATGCCTCAGTAGTGCATAGGAGTGGACTAAATTACAGGTTCTTTATACTTCTGCGTCTATCTGCTTCTGCAGATATCTCTGTGAGAAAGTCCCTCTTCTAAGGGAGGTATTGTCCAAGGGCCAGATCAGTACTTACTCATGTAAGCTATCCAGCTGGTTGCACTAAAGCTACAGATAAATACTTGCTAGGATGTGGAAGGACTCCTCATTCTGTTTCCAAGCAAAAATGTTGTGACAAAATGAAATTAATCTGCACTGGGCTGTGAACTGTGCAGTACTTGCTTTAACAGCACCATGGTTTTTGTTTCACTTCAGCTTTACCTTACTATTGCTGAGAAAGAAGAAAATAAAGAGGAACAACTCTCATTGTTAATGAAATTAGCACAGGTTTTCTCCCCAACATACTAAAAAAATTACAATGCAAAGGGCAGCAAAACTATTGCAGATGCTCTAGAGCTTTTTTGCTGGAGGAATGGGTCTAGTCATACAGCTGAACATCAGAAATGACTGCATAGTCACGTGCTCCACCTGTGTGTGGAATCAGATAGGTACACAGATAACACAATAGGATTTACTAATTGATCTAATGAGAGATATTGCCTTTGTATGAACTTTGCCTTGCCAATGTTATTAGATGATTATGGCTAAAAGAACAATACCAGGAATGTAGTGTTACATGTGCATAACTTCTGTTTGAAATTAGGTGTGCTTAAAACTATTTGTCCTGTTAAGTAAGTATATAAATAGGAGAGTTTCAAAATGCCTTTGCACAGTTATAAAAAAGGCTTGAGCCAGTGCAGAATCAAACATACATTTCAATAGTCTTATCCTGATTCATGTAGATAGAAACAGAATGAGTCTCTTCATTTTTAGTGAATCAGAGAAGAGCATTAAGAAACTTCTCCCTTCATAAGCACTCAAGTCCTGGAAAGAAGGTGCCAATTTTCTGTAAACCTAGGACACTGAAAATATCATTGTGTTAACCATAGCACATATCACTAGAACTGTTTGTTTTCTTAATGCCCTTTTGTATTTTAACAAATGGCTGTAATAATTTTCTTCACAGTTTTAAGGTTTGATTAATCAGTTCATTGTGTTCTTTCTTCAGAAGAAAACGTGTTACTGATATCCCTTGGTATGAGTGACATATGGGTTCTAGCTGAAATGATAGAACGTCCTTTAATTTAGTAGAAACAAAAATATGCTTGGCACTCTGTTCTTTGCTACTATTCCAGCTAAATTACATTTGCAAGAGTAATGTGGCTTTTTTGTCATTGACTATGGTGACAGTACTTCATCTGGATGAGATTTTTCATGCTTCTGAGGTGTGCGGTGCACAGGTTACTAGCAATAATGGGAAAGGTGACATTTCTCTTGGACCGATGATTCTGCCAAAGTTTTAGTGTTGCAGCTCAAGTCAGCCAACAAGTAGAAAAGGATGGAAATACCTGAAAACATGAAAATACCCTAAACTGAATGAGTTCTTTCCTTCCTTTCTTTGTTTTCAAGGTTTCTGGTAGTTATTTTTCTTTTAAAATTTCTGGTTGTTTTTTTTTAAACTATCTTAAAAAACACTCTAAGGCAAAATCTGTGCTAAGATTGCCTTGAAATGCAGCAATGGAAATTATATACTTTCCAGGATTCAAGCCAGTTAATACATTGGATGATTCCAAAGCACTTATTCATGCTTTACCATATGTGAGAAGACATCCACTAAGACTATCCATTTCAAAACAAAACCTTCTCTCAAGACATTGAACCCTGTTATGAATGGATATGGTAGTCTTTGGTTCGTATCATGCTGTTTTCTCTGAGTGCTTGTCAGAGCACTATTAATTATGGGTGAACATTTTAGGAATCTTTTGAATGACATGTACCTTTTACCTCTCCAGCCAATTCCCAGTTGCAAATGTGTTGCAAGTTCAGGAATTTTTATTAGCTTTTAATTCCTTCTTCCATTATTTTTTTCATGGACAATGATAGGTAGCATACTTTATTCATTTACATTGACAGTAGAAACAGGAAAAAAAGTGCCCTCTTCTTAGAGGCAGTGCTCACTCAAAGTCCATTCCCTACCAAGCTCGCTGTAACCACTCAAACTCTGGTTACAGTAATGGTTGCAGTGCTGGTTACTGAACAGGCCTATCTTCCTAGGCACTAAGCTTTTTGATCTACTCTAGTATTGTCTCCATTATGATATTAAGGAACTAAAAAGTATGTAAATATAACTGACCTGCTGACCAGTCTTTTTTCTTATTGTCAAGACTCCATTTGAAAGGTGAGGTATACCAGAAACACTGAATTTATAAGACAGAATGAAAGAACAGATACAAGTGTGACAAATCTTTGAACAACTTCCAAATAAATGCCATGGAATGAAAACATTACACAACTCAGAATTTTTCTACTAATTTGATCATCCATGGAAGTCAATGAGACTTTCTATTGATAAATCCTGAAGTATCTTCTGCATCTTATATTAGTAGATCAACTGTAGCTTTCTACTGTGTAACAGATTAATTCCATCCTTCAGAGAGAAGAATTTCTCCATTATTCAGGGATGTTCTCATTTAAAAAATACTAACTACATCATGCAAGCAAAGTATAGAATGTACACATTTAAAGTTCAGTCTAAGAAAGATGGAGTTAAAAGCTGCATAGAATACAGGTGACTGCCTCCTAACTCTAAATTGTCTTGTTTGGAAGTTATAAGCATGACACATGAATGCCTGCAAGCTGTTGTGCTTAATGCCATTCATTCCTACAAAATAAATGAAAGCTAATATTCAATGTACCATAAAACAGAAAAATCATGAGGATATTTTTATACTGGCAATCATGATTATTGGTAGTTCTGCTCATCAGAACTTTGCATGCTTTTTTCCTCTCTCTGTGTCCTGTATAAGGAGAGCCTATATTGCCAATTTTAAGAAACTTCTGAGATCGTGATTCTTTATTGGTGTATGTGTGCACATGTTGGTGGTGGTTGTTTTTGAGAAACTGTTTGTACTCAAGCATGGATTTAGATTTTTTTGGTAATCTGTTTATTAATTTTTTCCAAGGAATAGAACAATCTGTGCGGAAAAAGAAAAGGTTAGTCAGTGCGCAAACATAACCACCAGCTTCCATGATCTTATAAACCTCCAGTTATTTAACAATCCAATTAGAATGATGACAAAACCAAGTTTAAAGTGAGTAAGATTATGCCCCATATATAGCCCACATTTATATGATTTTTTTTAAAATAGCTTACATCAGCTTTAAAGTAATCCCTGATCCAAGAATTAAAATATAAAAAGAAGAGATTCTTAACATGGGAAAGATTGGAGAAAAAAAAGGAGTTCTAGATGAATTTTCTTTCTGTCTCCAGTTTCAAATTTGTGATAGAATTAGGCTTGATTTAGTCTCTTAGCAATTCTTCTCTGTAATCTTGAAAGAAAAGAACATGTCTAGAGAGATGAGAGAATTCTCTATTTGCCATCTAAGTTTATCTGGAAGTAATGACTAGATCCTTTGGAGGGCTTCTGTTCTGTTTGAAGTGATTGCCCACAGTGGGAAGTTAGAGCATGGTAGGCAGGGAAACCATGCTGAACAGGGCCTGAACTTCCCAGTCTAGTCCTATTGATTTTCCACTAACCAGATACATCTTTTGAAAACTGCAAGAACAGGGCATAACTAGATAGTATTATGAGACCTTCACATACAGGCCAAATGAGCACTGCTTTCTAGAAATCTAGACTTGTTGCTAAACTTCTCCTTTGTTGGCTAAGCATATGCTATAGTTTTGGAGTTAGCTGAATACCTATTTGCCCATTCCTTTATGAGCATCCCCCCTGCTCCAGATGGTTCTGCTTGCATGTCATGGTTTAACCTGGCAGGCAACTAAACCACACAGCTGTTCAATCACTCTCCCCCTCCTCCAGTGGAATGGGGGAGAGAATCAAAATGGAAAAAAGGTAAAACTTGTGAACTGAGATAAAGACAATTTAATAGGACAGAAAAGGAAGATAATAATGATGAAAGAAAATACAAAACAAGCGATGCACAGCACAATTGCTCACCACCCAGAGCCAATGCTCAGCTAGTTCCTGAGCTGTGCTGCTTCCCAGCCAACCCCCCAGTTATATACTGAGCTTGATGTCATATGGAATAACCCTTTGTCCAATTTGGGTCAGCTGTCCTGGCTGTGTTCACTCCCAGCTACTTGGGTGCCCCCACCTTCTTGTTGGTAGGCCAGTATGAGAAGAATAAGATTTGTTTTTCACTGTAATCAACAAGCAAAAGAAGAGACTCAGCTAATGGAAGCTTTTAGTAATGAAGTGTAATTGATGTAAGAGAAATGAACAACTCTTTCATCATGACAATATTGTTTGCCATCTCTGTAGTGCTAAACACTGAGAGGAGACAAATACTCTCTGCAGCGCAAACTGTGACTGAGTGCCTTTAAGGAATAGAAAGTGCTAAATGACATTTCATCACTTTAATCACTTGACTGGGTAGAAAAAATTTTTAATGAAGGTCATGTGACTGGAAAAATACCATAGATGATAGTGTAAG
This sequence comes from Aramus guarauna, assembly GCA_013400195.1. Lineage (NCBI taxonomy): Eukaryota > Metazoa > Chordata > Aves > Gruiformes > Aramidae > Aramus > Aramus guarauna. The sequence goes on along the minus strand of VXBL01001169.1, from coordinate 2,823,736 downwards.
TGGCACATTCTTGACTCTTACATGCTCCTCCTGATTAGGGTCTTTTCCAAAAATGTTCTTTGCAACCAGTGTCTTTTTCTTTGGAAGATACTTTCGCACAGCAGTAGTAACAGAATCCTAATGTACTATGTGGTGTCAGATGGTGAAGACTGCTGATTTTTAAAACAGTGATTGGTGTAAAAAATAATAATTTAAAGACTTTCTCTGTGTTGATTGTTTTTTATAATTTTGTTTGAATGCCTTTAATCCTCTTCCCACTGCATACAATAAATCACTGGTATAATTACTAGTGCTTCTGAAGGCTGATTGCGGCCTTTAGAAACTGGGCCAGAGAAAATAGAGTCAGTTTGACTGTACATTGCTTTTTGAAAATGTAGTCTTTGTTGGATTTCCTTGTGAAGTAGTCAGGAACTGTAATCCAGTTACATCTAGACCTTACACACAGGTTGTTTATCCCTATAATGACAATAATTATCCCTTATGACAATAAGAAGCCTCCTGGCTGATTTTTTTTTTTTGTGGGCAAGAATCAGGGGATTCTCTGGTCCCCATTTAAAACAAAAAATGTGTGTGGAGGAAAAAAGGCAAGTAGCTCAGTTAAGAGATTAAGCTTTCATAAGAGGCTGGGATGAAGCCATGTAATAAATTTTAGGCAGATGACCTACTGAAGACAGGCATGGAAGGAGAGTAGAACTTAGAGGTTTGGCTTGACATCCAAGTAGAGTTGCTGAGTGTAATCCTATAGGGAGTGATTGCTTACAAGAGTTTTCTGGACTGAAGAAAGAATATGATCTACTGAAATTACCTTAATATTTTTATTTTGGAAGATTCTCCTTTGTAACTATAAAATTTGAAAGTAAGTTTATTCAGCTGCAACATGGTTGCTTCTCAGTTCTGTTTTTTTATAGAAGAGCAGGGATTTGTCCACTACTGTCAAGAGATGATAACCAAGAATAAAAGATAAATCATAAGTTAAATATTCAAGAGTAACAGATCTAGGGCAAGATGATATTCAGCTGTCAGATGAATGAACTGGGTTTTGTGCAACTCTGCAACTAGAAATACTGGGAATTGTACTGCTGAAACTACATTGTGTGCTGGTACACTCTTCTAGCTCTGCTTTCCCTGGCCATACTGGCCTGGGTCAGTTTTGGTAATTTCTGAATCTGTGTCCAGTTCTAGGATACATGTGTGACTGTACTCTCCTTATGGTCCACTATTTTCTGATATTTTGAGGACTCAGTTTGCATTTACACTAGCTCATTTCACAAGACTACCTTTACATATACTTTAAGGCTCCTTATACTGTAATTTGAGAGTTGCTTTGCTCCTTTCCTAATTGGTACAATGAAAGCAGTCTGCAGAGACATCAATATTAAACATCAGAAGACAGTTTTCCAAGTAGAGCATGCATCTGATGAACCACGTGAGGGAGTTGCAGGGAAATAGGTCTAAGCTGGCATTAAAAAATAAAAACAGCCCGCCTTGTTTGAACAGAGACACAAATGAAACATTTGCATCCTTGGTAATTTGGATGCTGGCAAAGAAGCCTTGTTTGTCAGTCCTTTGACTTCAGACACTGTCATATAATTTTCACTCAGAAGAATATGTACCACAGAAAAAGAAAGGCAAAGTATGTTTATTATTTCTTTACATGTTCAGCAGGAAGCCAGTGATTTGTTATTCAGACACATCACATTGTTATGCTACACAATGCAATACCGTGAAGTGTGATAGGTCTTGAAAGATGAGAATGTCTCTGTGGGACAATCACTCTCGGGGTATTCATCTATCAGTTTGTATCATGCCTTTCCAAGTCAAATCAGAGCAGCAGAAATCCCAACATCTGTGATGCATGCTCTTACTTTTTACAAATCAAATATAAACAAACAGTAGGAGTCCTGTTCCTAAGATGAAATATATAAGCTTTGTCATAGTGTCATTAATATTTTGTGTTTCTCAGCACATGCTGACTGTTGCTCTGTGATGCTTGGGATTTGGGCGTCAGAGGAGCTTGTGCAAACGTTGCCTTCAGTTTCTGTGTTATGTAAATTCATTCCTTTTGCATCACTACTTTTCCACCAAATTTTGCTGTCATTTGTAGTTTCCAGTGGACCCAGACTGAAAGTAAAATGCAACTGGAAAAGTTTACATCTAATTCTGCACAAAAGGCATGTGTACACATGAATTTTACAGACTCAGCACAAAACCATAAGGCCTTGAAATTCACTTAAGTAGACCCAAGTCACATATTTGCACAAAGCTCTGTAGAATTTAGTGAAGTCTTTTTACTCTGAGTTTGTCACCTAATTTGGAAGTTTAATTACACTCATGAAACTGCTGAGGTGGTTATAATTCACCATATTTCCTTAGAAAGAGTTATGGTGAGGAGACTTTTACTTAATACGCTAAGAGATCTTCCTGTGTTTCTCCCATGACAGGTTGTCTGCCAGTTTACATTCCTAAGCTTCGAATATCACTCCAAGCTAGACATCTCTTGAAACTTGACCCATTTATTCCATTCCTACTCATCACATTTTGCTGAGGCAGCTAGGTTCACATCTAACTCTGTTCTACACAGGAGAAAGCTAGAGGAAAACACAACTTTCATAAATGTTCACTGAAGGAGGGAAAACCTGCACTGCAAACTGGAAATTTTCTGGTTGAGCACAATTTGTTCAAATCTCAGGGTGCTGCAGATGATGAGCATGAGAAGAATGTGAGAGAAAACAGTAAGAACAAAATTCTCAGTTTTATGAAATCTGCTCTGTAGTGCTGGAGTGAAGCAGAAAGTTCTTAATGCAAATTAAAATCAGGTCCTAAAACCATATTGGGTCTTCAAACTAGTTTTCTGTTGTCCCTGGCCTTGCTGATGCTGCTTTCTATATTATAGTTAAATCTGAACTGTTCCACATATGCAATCTTCATGAATAAATGTAAACTCTTTTTGTATTAAAAAAATTGTGTATTGTCTGCACTCTTGACTTTTCACAAGCATTTTAAAAGTAACTTTCACTTATGTTGTAGTAATGTCTGGGAATCTCTAGCAGTGGATCAGGATTGTATTGTCCTAGATGCCTCATGAACACAAGTGCCAGCTAGTGAGGTACAATCAACTGCTTATATTTGGCTATATTCTGTGGAATACATATTAAGTGTAACATTATAGAAAACTGACTGCCAGTTTCTGGATTCAAACTTGGTTAGAAGTTGTGGTATGGACAAGTCTCAACTATATATCACTGGAGACTTATAATGATTTGGCTGAATCTTTTTCTTGTAAACAAAGATTACCTACTCAGGGTTTAGCTCACATGGGTGACTACTTGATTCTACAGTACTGCCATCAAATTCTTTCATCCTCTTGGGTGTACAAACAGGGATACTGGTGTTGTTCCCTAGCCCCTGTCCCATTCAGAAGCTCTCGTTTTCTACTTTAATATCAAGATGATATCAACATACTGTGTTGATGTCATATTTTTTTTTTTTATACTTGAGGTTTTGCTCAAATCTTAACCTTTTGTATTCATGTGGCGGGAGTTTTAGCTTACCTTTAAAACTAAGTTTCTAGCCTTTATGGCTATTGAGAAAGTGGAAATTCAAAGTAAAATAAACATTGTTTTATTTAAATATTTTAATAAAACCTGATCATCCTAAGCATCATGACTTCTGAATAAATGAAAGAGCTTAAAATCTCATTGTTTTGTGTAAGGAGGTTTTCAGATTCAGAAAGAGCTTGTTGAATAAAATTTGAACTGGAGCAGACATCCTGTGGAATATATCTGTATGTGTACTTGAATGAGTATGTAAATGGAGTGGTGGTTCTATTTAGAGTTAGCTGTCTCCACACAGGTGAATTTTACCTAGTCTGTGTGTTATCCCAGAAGGTAGCAAGAGCTGGTGGTGGTATGTCATAAAATTGCAAGTAACTTCAGAGACTCAAAGTTGCTCTCCATCTTCAAAGCCAGATGTGTCAGACAGATGAGGGAATGGCAGATTGCTACAAATCAGTCTCTGATTAATATTTCCTGCGCTGTTCAAACCATTTTACAGCTTTTACTAAATACAAACTCCCCATGCTTCATTGAGAAGAGTATGTATCTTATTTTTATGCCCAGATATCACTGAAAGCTAATGCCACCTGGCATAGATGCTGTCTGGAAGCTTCTCTTCAGTTTGTTCAAGACTTGATTTTGCAGCTGCTGTCACTTTAGGTGCCTGTGCCCCTTATTGTCCTCCCCCCTCCCCCCATTTCTCTGTTTGCAAACTGATTCTATAAACTTTTCTTATGAGCTGCAGAAAGCGATGCTCCTAAAAGGAATAGAATGGCTTTTCATGTGAGAGTAGCCCTCAGTAGGATCTTGGAAGGACCAGAACCTAGAGGTTTCTCTTTGACTCTTTACACCTTGCTCTGTAGCTTCAAAACAAGCATTTGGGAGAGAATGATTTTACATGCCCCTCTGACTTCCCAGGGGAGGAGTTGGCATAGTTCTGAGAATAATTGTAGTTACCTTTGAATTACAGGATTGACTTATTCTACAGAAATTTAGCTTTCCTTGAGGTGGCAGCTAGGACTAGGGGGAAAACACATCACACATGCATCTTCAAATTGTGCTATTTTGTTTTTTTGGCTTGTTAGATGATTTTTCCTATGAGCCCTTTTACTATATGACTGCTTCCTTAGCTGGGGAGCCAGGCTAATGTGTTCAGCTGGGTCATCTTTTTACATTATCTTATGTAATAGCTGTGCCACGGGAATAAGCTGATGGTGTTTTGATAATAGCTATGCCCTTCCACATCTCACTTGAAGGCTGGACAAATAAATTGGCACCAGTAATGTTATCTGATGTAAAAAAACAATTGAACACCAAGTAGAATATCTTGAGTTAACAGTTTGTGCAGCTGTTGCAGCTATTATGAAAAAACAAAACCACAAGGATTTTCTGTAGGCAATGTGAACAAGGATGGGTCTCAAATTTTGCCTTAAGGCATAGTCCAACTGCCACGAAGAAATAAAGGTCAATATTAAACCTGGAGTGAAATGTGAAGGCTAAATGAAGAGGAGAAAGGTCCACAGGTAAACAACAACACTACTTTGACTGTCTGATGAAGAAAGACAGAAGCATGCCTACGTGCACACATTTGCTTCAAGACTTGCTTTTCTGATCTGTGCAGTGTTTCTGAGTGAATCCTCAGTTCTCCTAGGAAACCATTATTAGGCTAATTGAAATGCTACTTGTATGTTTAAAAGCAAAAAAAATGCCATGATACATCCTTAAAGCCTTACAAACAATTGCGCAACATTCTTGCTAGGAAATAAGTTACAGCGTATATATAAACATTTCAAACAGCATGAAATAAACTATAAACGTTTCCAAAGCTAACAGACTTTCCTTGTATTTTAAACAGAATATTTCAATGATTTTGCAGTGTTGCCCAGCAAGATGAGGGCAGGACTCAGTCCTAGGGTAATGACTTTTTTCTATAGAGTATTTAGCAATGGGAATTCTCTTTAGAGAGCGAATGGCTCACAGAATAGTTATTATCACTATTAGGGTATTCCTGTCAATTGAGTTAATGTTTCATCTTTGGTTTGAATAAGAACTTGGAACTAATAATCTTTTAAATCTTTATGCAGCTCCTTCTCTTGTTGAACACTTTACTCATTCACACCAAGCAGCCCTGTATGCTTCAGCATATGTGCATTAGTGGAAGATAATGGGTGCATATGTTAGAACTAAATTTGGCCAACAGTCAGGGAACTTTACTGAAGGGGCTGATTCTTTTTTCCTAGCAATAACTAAAAAATATTTCTAACAATAGCTTGATATAAGTTTGCCCTCATGGTGTACATGATCTTAAAGGTTCAACTCTTTCCGTGCACATTGGATCAAGCTTGAATTGATTTCTTTGTCTCTATGTGCTTTTTACCCCTCTTTTTTGTCAGCTGCGTTCAGATGTCCAAGAGCTATTTTGCAGCAGTTATGAATTACTTCAGTTCTTACTCTCCCACCCCCAAATCATTATTTCTCCTGTGTAACACTTCAAAAAAAATCTAACAGGATATTTCAGACTGTCATCCAAATTATTGCTGCCCCTATATACTGCTCTGTGTGACATGCTGGAAACTAAAATATGTCTCATACTTACATAGGAATGTGAGGTTGAGTTTTTTGATTGTTTTACATCTATTCTGTATGGATGCGTAGAGAGACTTATGGTGTATGTGCATCATATATTATGGTAGATGCTTGCTTTATTCTCAGAGCCAGAAGCTGTGTGAACACATGTGAAGTAATAGACATGTGTCTCACCAGTGCATACTAGCTCAAGCCCACTGCTATGTTTGTACAGTGTTAGTCAGCTTGCAGTCTGCGTGGAATTTGCTGGCACGTCCTTGGAAAGTACTCTAGCACCACTGCTAAATAGCTGTTCAGTACGTTGCCCTTTCTTTGAGTGCATGTAGGGAAGCGAATGGAAGAGAGAGTTCAGAGAGAGGTAGATGAATTGTACTGAATGTGCATGCTCATCAAGTGCACAACATACCTCTTGAGAGTTAAGTTAGGAATGCTGTTATCCACCATGGGTGGTATTTTGCAGCAAAGTTAACCTTTTAGTGGTAGTTAGCTGGGAACAGTGAACATTTATTAAATGTGACTAAGTATTACCATCTGTGTGTAAAAATTGTTAATAATTTGTGAAGAGAGGCTTAGAATTTTCTTAGTGAACCTATGGAAGTGGTTTAATAAACAGAATAGTCTGTAAAGTGTCAACTTGGTAGTAGTGATCTTACCAGCAAATTTGTTTATCTATTTACATTTGAAAAATGAATGTTTGGTGCTTATTTTAAAATATTATTTTTTTAGCAAAGCAGACTAGCTATGAGGTTTCACCTGTCTGCCAGAGAGTTCGTTTTTACATGGATACTTCTGGCATGTTTCTTGTATAGTCTGAAAGCAAATTCGACAAATGATTCACAAGGAGCCACGTAGAGAAGATGAGGCAAACGGGAACATGTTGCACCACGAGAGGCTTCATCTCAATATAAGATATTTTTTTGCATTGAGAACAATCACTCACTGGAAAAACCTCTCCCAGTATGCAGTAGAGTCCCCATCAGTGGAGATTTTCAAGATGCAATTGGATAGGGTGCTAGATAATCTCATCTAGACTCCCTTTCCCATGAAAAGTTGCACTAGATGATCTTTCGAGGTCCCTTCCAACTTGGGCTGTTCTATGTGTCTATGATCTGCAAGGCCCCTGCTCAGTTCACTGCTGGAACTTCTTTTCCAACAGTCGCTTTCTGACCTCCGCTGTTTGTGTTGCATAAGATGATTGGAAGTATCAAAAATGTGATGTAGTGTCAGTCTGTCAGGTATGTAATATTGTCACCTTCTTTAAAACAGCTAGGTTATAGTTGCAGCTGTAGATGAATGTTGAATCTGCATGGACCATTTCAGAATTACAACTTCTTTGTTAGTGGTTCTGTGAGCATGGTCATCCTTTAGTGTGTTGACTGGTCTGGACTAATGACAAACATTAGCTTTTTGTAGTTACAGGTGAGCTTCCATTCAAGAAATAAATGTTTGATATGACTTTACTAATTTCCTATAAAGGTTTTACATTAATCATGGAAAAAATAAATAAAAGCATTTTTATATTCTGACTCCAAGCATGTCAGCAAACAGAAATAAGAGTGCTAAACTAGGATGTGTGGACACACTACCATTTTGAAAAGACTAGGAAAATGAAAGTACTTCACTATTAAATATAGAATACTTCTAGTATACAAGTTTATCTAAATAAGTATTAAGCCAGATTCTTGGCTGGCACCAGTCAATATAGTTCCTTAGGAACATGGGAATTTACCCAGCAGAGCATCTGGCACTGTAGTGTCTATCACATAACATCACATGAAGTCCTTTGGAAAATGAAGACTGTAATTTAGGGAAACCAGAGTGTCTGTAAGCCTGACCCTGGACATAAACATAGCAGGCAATTGTCATTAGAGGATGGCTGTTGGGACAAAACCAATCAGGACCCACTTTGAGGGGTGTAAAGGTTTAGTTTCTGCTGCCAAGGGAGAATTTGGGGTTTGTAGCCTACAGACTATTGCCCCTCTGAATTGTGTTAGAGGTGATAAGAGTAGCCAGCTTTTTGTCTTGGCACCTTCTCTCTTATCGTGGGATGGGAATGACAGTGTCCTCCTTGAGACCAGCGAAAGTCCATTTGCCTTGCTCTGTGAGCCTACTTTGAAAATTAATGTATTTACTCTCTTGGAAAGTAGGAACTTTTGCTTAATGGCTTGAAAGTAGAAACACATTTTAATGAAATTGGGTCCATTTTCTCCTACAGATGGTGCTATTTTCCCATGAAAAATCTTAAAAGTTTGAAAAGCCAAATGACTTCAATGCAAATTCATTTTTAAACCAAAGGAAAAAAAACCCAAAACAACAGGGTATTGCAAAGACTATTAAACAGAATATGAAGCCATATTGCTCTGGAAGTGGATGAAAATCAAATGGAAACTCCCCAGTTAAGCTCCTCAAAGCTGTCCCTCTGGCCTAATTGCCCTCTCAATCTGAGCTATGACATGCTGTCACATACTGGAATAGATTCATCTAACGCTGAGATTTATTTCGGTGAAACTAAGTTTTATTATTAAGGGTGCACACATGCAAATAAGTGGAAAACATGGCTTCCAGAATTTTCCACATATGTGTATGTTTCTGGATCTAGTTTATCCATCCTTCTTTGTCATGCCTCACACTTTTATTGCTTTTGAAATATCCTGTAGTCAAAGCAGGGGAGTTACTGGAGGCATCTTAAGTGTTCATTCACCAAGCCAGGAACTAAACAAATGTCAATGTTCTCTGGAGATACAGCTCTTATGTATTAAAAATAGTAGACAGAGACCCTGTATACTGACAGTTTTGGAAGTCTCGTTCTGCTCAGTTCTTTTCACTCTTCTAGTTCTACATCACAGGACTTCGGTGATGGTCAGCCTGGTAATCTGTTCTCAATGAAGCATTCTTACTACCTTTTTCTTTTTCTGCTGACAGATCTTTGATTCAGTCTGTTCCCCTTAGAAAAATTTCTACAGCTTTTTCTAACACAAAGTGACTGATCCGACTAGTTTCATGAGACTGTGACTGCTGGTATCTGTGTTAGGCAGGTATAAAATCATATGTGAGGACATTCCTTGTAATAACAGCCTGTTGCCCCACTTATGCCACTCAGTGCTTTTTAATTTCTGTCTTGAGTACAAGTGGAATTTGCAGTCTCCCAGATTGCTACTCATACAGAAGGCTATTATATGGGGAAAAAAGAATTTGGTGCCTGTATTAAAAAGCCAAAAAAAAAAACATTTGTAGATTTAAAGTCAAAGTAAATTTTAAAAAGGCGGCAACAGCCCATATTGTGTTTTCTGTCACTTTCTGAAAATCCCATTCTTGGTGTGTGCTGTGAACAGGTCTTGTTGCTGCTGATTCAGGCTCAGGCTGAATCAGAAATTTGTGAGGAGAAATTTCCGATACAAACCCTGAAATGTCAACAAGGCAGCACTGATACTGGGAGGAGTTGCCCTTCTCTGAAATCACACAGTGGGAGAGCAGAAAGGAAATCACATTTCTCCTCATTCCAAACCAGTGAGGGTTTTGTTTTGGTTTTTTTAACTAAATGTGTGTCATGGGCTGGCGAAGGCTGAATGTGTCCCTCTGTGAAGACAGTGGCTGCTGGAAACAGGCTGCTGCCAGCAGAGTGTGTGACCAAAACAATACAGTTTTCTTTCTTTCCTTTTTTTTTCCTCTTTTCAGAACAACTCCTAGATGTTTTGTATACTGGCAGGCAGGAGGAAAAGAGACAGATGGTGTGACAGTGGGAGAACAGTCTATTTTAACACTAATAAAAATGGGACTTGAGATCCATGTATGCAGAGAAATTATAAACTGGGAATGCCAGGGAAAAAGCAAGACAAGCAGTGACCTTTCAGTGTTACAGAGCTACACAGTGATGTTTTCTTTTGCACTTGAAATTTACAGTTTTAGTTTCTCCTCCTGCAAAATAGGAATCAAACTAATGGTGGTCCTGATGTACAGTTTAACTCCTGTTTCAAATATTTTTGAGCAAAATATAATTTAGTTAGAGTAAAATATTCTTATGTTCAAAAAGAAGGCTTTTTCCACCTGCATCATTCCTGCAACTGCTTGTTTTGCACATTTCCTATTAAGTACCAAAAAAAGGAATAAAAATGGATGTTCCCCCCATTCTGTGAACTCTGAGTTCATGACAATTCACCTGTCTTACGGATATAGCAGTCGCTGGGCTTGTGCCGCTCTGAGGAGGTAATAATAGCTGGGAAGGAGAGAGTCCTTTGCAACTCCTGCAGGCATTCTCAGTGTATAGCTGTGTGTTTGATTTGAGGTTCTTCCCCTTTAACATTAGTACATGTTTTACTGTGAGGGGATGAGTAAGACTGTAGAATGGGCTCTTGTGGAAGGAAAATAATGGGATTTCTTGTTTAGTCAGTCATGAGGTCTCACCTCTTCCTTTGTATTGAGGTTCCTGTAGCCCCAGGGATTTTATATCAGTCTGCAAAATTGGTAGCCATAACTGCTGGAAGGGATAAAGGTTGTCAAAATGAAATTAAACTTCCTCTTGGGAGAGCTTTTACAGGTCAGCACAGCTAGGCCTGTCTTAACTGTTTTCTTTGAAGGAACTCACATTAAACTTTCCTGAAATTAGTGCATCTGGCAAGAAGGAAGGAGGTAATGATGCACACAGGCAGGACTAGATGAGCTGCTAAGTACTCACTTCTGTTGGCTGATGCCAACAGTCTGTCTGTCTTCTCATTGGTAGGAAGAAAAAATATTTCACCTCTTTTGAAATATAAACACAGCTAAATCCCTGTAGCTATCACTTGACATCTTGCAGATTTGACATCTGCAAACTGCTTTAATATTTGGGCTACCTCTCACAAGTGTATAGCACTTCCAACTTACAGAAGTGGCAAGCCTTCAGTTGATAAAGTTCTTTCCAGAATTGCTAAAGATAAAATTATCTAATTAATCCACCTTTTCCATTTATTTCCGATTGATTCAGTTCTCATACTATCACCACAAAATGTCTGAGGAAAAAACCCACTATCGCTTTTCTACACTTTTCTCAACGTGTCATCACGTGAAAAGAAATATCTGACTTTTATGGACAGTCCCATCAGGCTGAGAATAATTTGAGACGTTGACAGAAACAGAATGGATATTCTTAGAAGGGTGATCTCTAGCATGCTTCTGCCATGCTTTGCCTGCAGAGATCCTGCAGGCAACGTTTCCTGCACTTTTAGAAGTTTCGGGCACTGCTCTGTTAACTGAGTTGTAAGAACGGATGTGTGTTGTATACCACTGCTCCCAAACTGTCCTGCTGCTTCAAGGATGGAAGAGGAGGTATAAAAGAAATAGTATGGAAGGAAGGAAGCAACAGAAGCCCAGTTCAACTCTCATGAAAGTCTACAGGAATTTTTCCAACAACTTCATGGGAACTGAATTAAGTTGTTGGTGAGAAGCCATGTCCAAAAAAAGTCCAGAACTCTTCTATTCTACATCTGCACTGGATCTGTTGAATTTATTAGGAATAAAAATCTAGCTTACAGCATGTGGAAAATAGTGGGGGTGAAGGTTATGAGAAAACCCCAACTTATTGATGTGGGAGTGGAAAAGTCCTGCAACGTAAACTGTTTCAAATACACTAAAAACATAACCCCCCACAAGCGCACAAAGCTTTCCTGAATTCATAGTCACTGACTTCATCAGTTTCACAGCATTACTTTTCAATCAGCAAACATCATAAAAACAGGAAGGCAGATTTATGGCTGTTTATTAGCCAGCACCATTACTGTATTTACTGTAGTGTGAAAAAGGAAATCAGGGAAAAGTGCTATAAATCTCAGCGGCTGCAACCCAGATGCATTTATTTACTTACTGGATACTTCACTAGTAGCTTAGCAGATGCCTGCTAGTTTACACATATATTTTGAGCATATCAGCAGAATGCTCTAGAGGGATGGGTGTTAAAATTCTGCTGAGGTCTGTTGTGGGCACTGCTAGGAAGAAGCTAGTGAAATATGTTCAGTTTAAGTAGCTAAAGTAGTTATTGAAGAAACACCGATGTGTTAACCAATCACTGCTTATTTAAAGGGAGCGTAATTATAAATATAAGAATATAAATATATAATCTTGCAATAACAACAGAAAGATAAAGATCTGGCTATTAAAATAATAGGAATAAAAGCAAAACTCCTGTCTTGTTAACATTAAGATATTCTATGTTCAAAGAGGAACCACAATCCTCATAAATCTTACCTAAAGTCCTGGAGCTGTAACATTCTGCTTGCTCCGTGGGGTGAATGGTATTAGATACGGAGTTCTGTTTCCTGCAGGCCAGGCCCAAAGGTTATACTTTACCATTGTAAATATAGTTGTAATTCATCTTAAGACAGTAAGTCATCTGACCCTGGATGACCTATTTCTATGTGCAGTCAGAAAAAATGTAGTCTGTGAATATGGTTTTATTCAGATGTGCACAAATGCACAAGCGCCTTCTTTACAGAATGCATCTACATTATTCTAAGCAAATGTGGTGTTCTTTAAAATAAAGAACACTACAACAGCAAGTGTTGCATTGTCTAGGTCTGTTCTTTACATCTTCATTATTTAGAAAAATTTAATGAATAGAAGTTGAATGTGTTTAGGCCACAAGTGTGTCTGAAATATCTATTTCATTTGTCAAATTTTCAAAGCACAGCTTATTTTATTCAGATTTGTGGTCATATGCAAAAGACTGGATCTAGATTTGTATTTAAAGTCCAAATGTATTTTTCCTAAGGGGAAATCATGAATCCATTCAAGCCAATTGAAATACTTCCATTGACGTTTAGTGAATCAGGAAATAACCAAAACCTAAAGGGTGCAACATCTCTATAAATCACTTTGGTTTTAATTGTTACTATTGTTTTTTTCTACTTACTGTTAGCTGTTATTGTTAATGCTGTTTTTAAAATGAACGGTAAAATGCAAAGTGTATAAATTATAAATGAACAGTTTCAATGAGGCTGTTGATTGCAATGACTGAAATCTAATTAAGCAGTTTAAGATCTAAGTGATATTATTATTAAAGAATTATGTTAACAGAGCATTTGATCAGCCTCTTAATTTGTTTTATATGAATTATACTTATGAGATAATGTGATTCCAAGACAAAAAGATCGATTATTTTTCTTTCCTCTTTTTTAGAAAAAACTAATATGCTATATTCAAATTGAAATAAATCGATAGAGAAGTTTCAGGGAAACAAAAGCACTATTTTGGCATCTTAACTTTGACTTCCTGTAAATACTAGTGCTGACTACTTTCTTTGGTTTTGATATGACACTATATGAAGTACTTTTAAAACAGGAGCAGAAATATGTGCAGATGCATGTATGCAGACACAAGTACATTTTTACACATATGCTAATTTGTTATGGTGACAAGCTTATTACCAATAGCCAGTGAAATGGTTATGTGACACACTACCTTTTGCCTGTGAAATGACTGACTGTAAACCTCTAATTTGCATACATTTATTTTTTCTTTAATGTGCACTGTAGTTTTAAGCCAATGGGAGTCTATTGGGATGCACATTTATTATTTAATTTACAAGTACAGTTTGTACAAGTGTATGAACAGATTGGATTGCTTCCTGTGTGATGCAGCTAAGTAGCAATCATGGAGACTACATGCTACATAAATATATCCCTTATTTTTGGAAATAGGATCTATGCTTGGTGACTCTCTGGGAGTCAGTCTTGGTACGGTTCTAATTAACATTTGTACTCCTCACTGAATTCCATCAGTCCTATCCTTCTTAGCTGTCAAGTACTAGCTGTTCATCACCTACTAAGTCAATACACAATTCAGCGTATCTGGGCTAACCACACGTTACGCTTTCTTTTTTGTTGTACACAGATGTTGTCTTGCTTAGATTTCCCTAATTTCACTGTAATGTATTTCTATAAGCAACCCTTCCAGCACCTTCGTGCCTGCAACCCTTGCCTTGGATGCTGAAGTGTTCCTTTCAAGTTTAACAATGTTTGTGACCAGAGAATGTGAGTCCTGTCCCATCTGCCACAGAGGGTTTGGAGGCATGTTGATGGGCTTCCAAAGATGAGTATGCAATTGAAGGAACAGAAAAGGATCATTCTAAACACAAGTGGACACCAAGAATTAGCAAAATACTGTATTTTTGTACTGGATTGTTTTGATTTTTACTCTCTAGCTCTTTAAGCTTGTTCCTTGGTTACTGTGAAAGGAAATCAGGCAGGATTTCAGTCCATTAAAATTTCAGTGTAATATAACTGTTTGTTTGAAATCAACTGTTATATTTCAGTACACAGCCTGACTAATACCCTGGGGAAATGGGCAAAATTCCAGGGAGACAATCGTGTTTCCAGGTTATATATGTTCCTTGGTTGCTGCTGCATTGACCTGATTTTGAATGAAAGGACCAGATGACCCATGTAACAGCATGGCCATTACTCTGTCTGCCCCTCACTGCCTCTCTCCCATAGACATACCTGGGGCTCTTGAGTCAGCTCCTAGAATCCTTTTGATAAACAGCTCTAGTTCTGAGGCTGCCTATGCCCTCCTAGCTTGTGGATATCTAGTCATTTTAATTTAATTGAAATATTGTTTCAAGGAGTTACTTGTAGTAGATCGTCCCTGGCATACTTTTATTTTTAAACTTTCAAAACTGAATTGGAGGGGAAGGGGAGGGCACAAATCATGAGAAGGATTGATATATGATGCACTTAAAACACAGAGAAGGATCAAGGGTGCCAAACACTGCAGAGGAAAGAGAAAGTCATGAAACAGAAAATGACATGAAGAAAGGAAGCATGACTGACTGATTCACTCTTTTGCTGTGCTATTACTTTGTGTATGTTAGGACTCTCTTATGCAATAACCAACCCCTTATGCCTAACTCTGCCCTCTTAAATTTGTTGTGCCTATTCTCATATGGTTCATTCTGCATCATTCCTTGAAGACAATCTCTAATGAGTCAAAATGTGCAGTATTGTTTTTGAATACATTCTTTGTTTTCTTTTTATGTCTAGAGGGGTGGAAAATTAATTTTGCTCTTGAACTGGTTCAAAATCTTCCTCCCACACTGTGGAGCCTGGATGTGATGTTGGAAGATAGTGTTTTCTGGCTGCAAGCATCAAAGTGAGATCCAAAGGGCAAGCATCTTTAAATATTTAACTACTAATAATCTGGTTCATAAAACTGACTGGGTGTTTATGGAAGACATTGCTACTTTATGCTATTGATCTAACAGATGCAGTTAACCCTGTATTTTTTAAAATATAAAAATGTGCAAAAGTCATTCTGGATAGATAAAAAGAAATACTCAACTTAGCAAAGTGCTTTTAAATGTTGATGTCTCAGCAGCCTTTTTTCTTTATATCTTAAATTTAATCAATACTTTTTTGAGGTTGTGATCAAGTAGCATAAAACATTTTACAAAATCTGTTTGCATGTGATATATTTTGTTCTCTGTGTCTAATAGGGAATCCAGCAGACAGCATTAGTAACTACTGACATTTAAAGGTGAATGACCACTTTTGGTGTTTCAAGTTTTAAGCATTAAACTAAACATACTTTTAAAGAGATTTAATTTTCGCTGGTCAGAATGGAGTTCTTTCAGTGGTTGCCTGATTTCTGGAGACCCCCAAATCACTTTTTCACTGGAGATCACAAGAATCCCATAAGAATTTGAAGGTTTACTATTTCCAAAACACCTTGAGATTCTGAAGTTCAGGTACAATAGAAGAAGAATTGTTTTATTAGTATGCAAAGTGACATGTTGATAGATAGGTACCTCCTGAATGGTGGTTTCAAATATTAAATTATGATTATCCAGAGCTCCAAGGCACTGATTCTTTGAAAGGGCTTTCAATATTGTGGGAGTAGAATGACAGGAGTCTGATTGCAGCTGATTAATACTGAGCTCCTAATCTGTACATTCTTTTATTCTTGGCAAATAGTATAAATTGAGTCCCATGGAAGAAGGGGCCAGCCCTAAATTTGAGGCCAATACAGAGCCTGGTTGAGTAGGAACTTGCTCCACCATGGTCCCTGCCTTTCCTTGAGCATCTCCCAGTTTGGAAGAGAGGTGGAGCATGTCTCAACAGTCTCTGGGGGGAAGCTATTGTGTATGCACCATATGCAGACTGTAGGAGACATCCATATTGTAAAAAGCCTAGGATGTAATTAGGTAAGATAAGCAATGTGTGAGAAGGAACTAGAATTACCTTTGTTTATTGTTTTTACAGACAGCGTATGACGCACCCACTCTCATTAAAAAAAAACAACTGGAAGAATGACAAAATATCTATACTTAGAGTCCTAGGATAATACTGTAACTCTTTTCACCCTTTCTGTACCTCTTATTTCCACTAATATTATCCTGGAGATGACAGGTAAAATAGTAATTTGTACAAGAAAAAGAGCAAGCCCCAGTATGGCTATAGTACAGCTTGAACTTTTAAGTTTTGTTTTTACAAAAGTATCAGTCAGCTGCACAATCCCTCTTCATTTTTCTCCCTTCTAAAGGTCAAATACCACTTCCTCTTCATTATGTTCTTTGGCTTTTATGCAAGCAGCTTTTGCTTGAAAATTTTCATGTATCACGCATACATCTGCAGGGCGAAACATCTCTCCTAAGCATCTATCACTTGCAGCTGACACATAGTCATAAAGGTGACCTATTTCATATTAACAATCAATTTCCTTTCATTGTTGCCACCAGGATATGTTCTACCGTTTCACTTTTCTTGTCAGAAGTGTAGACTTAGGGGTCAGATTGAAGATTCTTTGAAGGTAAAAGGATGATTGTTTGATTCTATGCATCACTGAATTCTGTCAATTTTATTTTAATGTTGAGGAAAAATACCCAAACATTGCTTTCTGACAGAGAATTATACAATACAGTCATACTTAAGTATCAAACTTTGTATGCAATCTTGGTAAAATTGTTTCCATAATGCAAAAAGTGTTATATGAATCTCATAAATTTCAAGGCATAATAGCATGTTATTGGAGTTCTTTGTGGGACTTCAGTGCTTTATGTCTTTTATATGACTTGAATTATGGTGTTGAATCGTGGAAAAATAAATAAAAAAATCCATTTTAAAGAGATATACTCCTGCATGTTACAGAAGTCTGTGTTATGCAAAAGAAATGGTATGCATAAACCTACCATGTTCCTGACATCTCTTTGAATTGTTGAGCAAAATAGTCTGTGTTCACGTAGTAGGAGACACAATAATTCACCAAAAGGTGCACTCTGTCTTTGGAGAACCCACAGGTTTGTCACTGAAATTCATTATCAATACGAAGCATTTTTTGGGGGGGGAGGAAATAAAAAGTGCCTTGAAGAGAACTGTCTGTGAGAAAAGGAGGATAATCTCTGGAATAATGGTGCTTCTCTATGTTATAAAGTCCTCAACAGTTGATCAGATTTAGCTATAATGTGTATTGGATTAGAACTTATTTTTATTTTGGAGTTTTAAATTCCTCTTCTCTACTGCCCCCGTTGTCGTGTGTCGTGTTTGAATTGTGTCGTGTCCCGTCCCCCGTCCCCCCCAACATCAATTCCTGTCAAAGTAGTTGAGAATAATGTTTACTACTTATTCTAGATTTATTTGAACACAAGTAACATAGAAAATCAGTCCATCATAATGTTTGTCTAATGTGAAATACTTATTTTCCTTCTGCTTTATTCTGTGTGGATAAACATGCACAAGGTAATTTGGAGTAAATTTTTCTTGTAAAAACTGTACTAACTTACTGTGGTTACCTGGGATGTGAGAGATCCAGTCAGGTCACTGGCAAAATAAATATTGAATTTTTTCAAAGAAAAGTGGAAACTGAGAAAGTCCTATTGCTAGACAGCAAAAAATTACCTGAGAAAATTCTCATACAAGAGAAATTTCAGGGCTTGGGACTTCCCATTCTTCACCTCTATTCCTTGTGCAACACAGATATAGTCTAACATGATTACTCATGCTGTGCACTGCCTTCATGATTTGTTCCACTGGACTTCTCAAGGGCTAATGTACCATTCAGATTGAGTTAACAAGCCAGAAACTGGTCCTAAGCAGAAATATTATTCTTAGGTTTGGCAGTCTTTTTGCTGGAAAATCTGAATTAGAAACTTCTGAAGTAACCTTCAATATTGTTGTGAAGTATAAAAATTTGCATTGCTCCCTGTTTCTGACAGTGTTGAGACAGTTACTAGCATGTTGGTCCTGATGTATGGTACTCTTAGTTTAGAGTTCTTTTTAGCTTTGAACTTGAGACGATCTTATGAATCACTTTTTCAGTTCCATGAATTCATCTTAATTACAAAACAATAAATAGTGTGGCAAAGGATAGTACATTTCAGAGACAAAACAAAAGGAAAAAATCTAACAGTGCTGGAAGCAGCAAAGCAGCCCCAGAAGTGTTTCATCAGTAATGACACGAGAAAAAATGCCTAACATTGTTAAGTTTCCGCAATCAAAATAAAGGGAAGAAAATACTTCCAAACCTATAACATGTCTTGAGTCTTTTTAGACCACCTGCAGATATTCTGAACTTTCTAGATCTAATGTGGAAAGAGAGAGTGTCACTTGGAAAGCCAAAAGAACCAGAATACCTGATATTTCTATGCTGGCATGACAATTGTTGAATTGGTGTGTTTTTGTTTTGTTTTTTTTTTTTTTTTTTTAATTGACTAAAAGCTTACTTGTGTTTCTGACCTAAGGGTCTCAGAGCAGACACTATGGTGTATGAATTAGTAACTTTACAAATTTTTATTTCAAATATAAATTATAGGAGAATTATTTCTGAAGAATCAGAGAGAGTTTCTGCAAAATGATTTTTAGTATCTATTGAGCTTTCATTAGCACTTTCTTGCACCACTAGCTTAAGGCACAACAGAATTATCTTAAATTGGAAATGTTCGAACTAGTGAATTTAGCAGTGAGACTACCTATGTGTGAAACAAGAACTATCAACTGTCTGGTCACAAAATTCTGATGTGTTTGTGCTCTTGCCTGAGAGATGTACTTCATGTTTTCATGGCATAGTTTGGAGAAACTGAGGAGGAGTGTATGCTGACAACATGGCCACAGAGAATGTGAAAACAGATTAACAGGACATAGGGAGGAAAAGAAAAAATTCAGGTCATGGCAAAAGTGGGATGTCTTTGTCATTGCTAGTCCATGTATACTAGCATATTTTATATTCAGTGTGGACTACAGGCCTTTCTTCTAAAGCTGAAACAACTGCTAGTTCTTCTCAAAATTAAAATGTTCCTAATCAATACATGTTTTTAATTTGTTTTTCCAGCTGTGAGAGCAATATAACTGTAATGGTTGGCTGAAGTTCTTTTTCTTTTAAAAGGCAGAATAAATCATGATCATTCTTTTAACATATTCCTTGAAGAATTAGCACAACTCTAACAAAGTTGTGATCAGTCATATATATTTTCCACTTTTAAATATATAAAATTGAAATCTTTTACCATGATTTACAGTCAAATGAAGTGGACAGTTAATAGGTACTCATAACTGCCCTTCTTTCCATAGTCCTTGAAAAGGGTAAAGCCAATAACTTAAACATTATCTGTGCAGCAATAAATCTTAGAAATGAAGCAGAAAGGCCAAGGAATTCTTATCTCATGAAAGGCATTATGTATTGATCTTTACATAGATGTAAATGTTTGCACTCTTCATGTACTAGTTTCTATTTCCACTTTGTGCACTGGTATTTTAGTAGCCAATGTGAAATTCAGATGAGTGTTAATGTGAATTAAGGATGAAATTATGATCTGAAAGCAACTACTTTAAAGTGTAGTCAGAGTTTATCACCATGTACTCGATTCCCAGAATGTAAAATATTACCAGTTGTTCTTCAGCTCCAGATATTGTGGGAAACACTGGTGTGTGCTTTGGGTGATGTTTTTAGGCAAACGCTGTTTACTTCTGCTTAGGCTGGTGTGGCTATTTCTAAACCACGAAAGGGAGAAAGGAATAGTTTCCTGCTTGTTCCTCTGATCTTGCTCAGGCTAAGTCTGCATTGCAGGGGGAGTGAGCCTATGACAGAATGTTTTGTGTCCTAATTTTGGAGCATTATTTACTGTCCATGGTTGCTCCTGCATGCATGAGAACAAGTGCTTTGCTCTGTGCAAAGAGTTGTTGCAGGTTTCCATCCTCACTCTCATCAAGAATCAGAGGATGAGGGCAAAGCTCTGAGCTACGGATTGTTCTGTACAGATTGTGCAGAAGCCACAGGTGTTCTCCTGAGAAGGCACTGCGATGTGTGCTGAAAGTGGAAGAGTTGTATTCTTCACCTTCTCTCTTTTCAGACACTGATACTTTAGGTCCAGGAAGAGATTAAGGAAACAATAGCAGTAAGTAGCTGAGTAGTGTTAGTAATATTAATAGAAATGACCACTCATAAGTTTTTTGGTAATTAACATACAATTCAGGATTGACATTCCAAGTAAATATAAACATAGACTCAAACCAATAGTGATTAGAGATTGGATCTGGGGACACTTTAACAGCTAAAGTTAGATGGTCATCCTGATGAATGTGATGAATGTCTCGTACTTTGTTAAAGGAAAAACAACCAAAAGGGAAAATGAAACAATGTTGGCACCATAAATAAGCTGTGTAATCTTTAGAAATGTAAAGATATGAAAACTTAAGCATCAGAATTGAAGGTAAGAATTTGAGGTTAGCAGGTAAATTCACTGGCTAACGAACAAAACCCAGAATACCTTAGAACTTTGTTATATCTGAAATCTCATTGTGGTTGTTGGAGGGTCTTGGTCTGTAGGTTCAACTAAGTATTAGAAAATGTCTGCAACTTGCAGTGTGCCATGCAGTGCATATTTTACCACATCCAGATGATTCAGTAAAGCTTTGATATAAAAACAGATTTTTGATTGTGGGCATTTTGTAGAATTTGTGAATCCACCATGATATTAGAGCCAACATCATGAGTGCGACCCAAGTGTAAGCGGATAGCCTCTGCTTTCATGTTAGCATGTGGTTAGATAAATAATGGGGACATTTAACCTCATTTATAGGGTCAATATGGCAGGATATGTAGCAGATGGTAATACAACAGAGGCCAAAGGTAAGAGGGTGAATTTGGAATGAGGTTTAACAGGAGGTTTGTCCTGATTACGTGAATGACTACATCTTTGATATGTTTGTACCTGTGCTGTGGCCGGTGTTGGCACAAATGGGAACACTCCATTTCTTCCTTATGGTTTTAATGGAACCTGCCCAGCCGATGAGGCCCTACCTCAGCAGACAGCAAGAACTGCTTAGCCACTGGTCAGAGCAGCACCTGAGTGAGGGAGACCTGGAGGAATGAACCTGTGAATGAAGGAGTGGACATCCATTCAGAATGAGAGACTACAAATGTTACGAATTTTGTGGTTTTCCTTGCAGGCACCACAGAGACCGCAGAATACTGCCCACTACATTGTAATTCTGTACCATAAGATCCTTTATGCTGTTGTGTTTGGAGGAGTGTTCATGACTCAGTTTTAGTGTAGCCTTTCTGATGTCTTTGGTAAATTGCAGAATAATATTGTGCTACAAAAGGAGGTATAAACTAGGTAGAGTTAGAGATGTACATGTATGTTACATTATAGCTAAAGGACTCTGTGACACAATTTCCATTTTTTTTAGTATTCTTTCTTCTTGAGCCACTCACTTTATTATCTTAAGCTCTACAGATCACATCAAAGACGTGCTAAGATGGTATGCAATCATATATCATATCAGGTATGCAATGGACCAACGTTTTAAACCCTTTTAAAAATCTGTAAAATCTCTGAGAGATCTTTGTTATCTGAAAGCCATGCATGCATGACATGAAGGCATCTTCAAAGTGGCTCATATCTTGAAATGCTTCATCTTTGCTCCAGCAAAGCTCTCGCTGAGGTCAGAAGCAGGTGAACAGTTAGTATGTGCCTCACTTTTGTCTCATTATTGTTTCTAGGTGCATCTGTATCAGGTTTAAACACACAATAAACATTGCAGTCTGAAAGTTTATATAGCTGCAAATGTATATACTCGCAAAATCTGTAAATCTTTAAGGATTTGCTTTCAGTGTGTGTTCAAATACAAACAGATGTCTACTATATTTTTGATGTGGAGAAGCTGAGGGATATGTAGCTCTTCTAATTGTTCCATTCACAGTATTTATTTATACTTGCATAATTCTTACTGGATTTCCATGTTCTAGCAGTGTTGGTAATGTGATTTTTACTATTCTGTATCATCCTAGCATAAAGTTACCATATCTGACTTGTCTAAATAACAAACATGATAGATCTTATTATATAAAGTCGATTGTACTTACGGATTTGGGCATTCAGCTGTTATGAACAACTAAGACAAGATTCTTCAACGTGTATTCCTAGTTTAACTGAAGGTGTATCGGAATGCTTCATTATTAAGATTCAATCAAACAATTTTAGGGTAATTTCATTTGTTGTCTTTTTCTCTTATTTATTCTGTCTTATTCTTTCTTTAACCTTCAGGAAAATTGCTGAAGTGTTCAGACTGTGAATTTGCTGTCTCAGCTGTCTTTGCTCTTTCCTGATGCCTTGTGCTCTGAACTGGGTCACATGCAATTTTGAAGTGGTACAATAGTCCTTTTATGTGAGAACCATTCCTCCTCAACTTGCTTCCTCTTCATCTTCAGTCTGAAGACTATAAATAGAAGATGCACTAAAAGTAAAGCAAGCTTCCTTTGTTAAGCTACAGATTTCAGGATGCAACATTCGTACTACTTTTGCCAAAATCTGCAAAATTATTGCTTCAAGTTCCCTGGTTAAGCATCAATGTCCAGATATGACTCACCCATCGTGTTATTGTTTTCTATGGCGTGGAGAAACTGGTATGAAATGATGCCCTAGCCTCAGTTACTGTACAAATAATGTTGCTAACTCTAGAGAACAAACATACTTTTCCTGTGGCAGCTAAAAGTTTTTAAGTTTATTATAATGTGAGAGGACAGCATATCAGATGAAACTACGAATTAATTATAATGTTAAGACTAGAAGCGTAGTATTATATTGCAATGGCTATGGACATCTGCTCCAATACCTACCTCTGACAGTGGCCAGTCCCACATGACAAAGTTGCAAGGAAACCCTACAGCAGACAATCCTGGAATTATATGCTCAAAAAGGACCATCTGTCCTAACCTCAGGCATGTAGAGGCTAGCTTATACCCTCAAGCAGGAAATTTTTGTCTGTGATTTTTCCAACTTTAGAAAGATTAAAGTACAAGCTTTTCAACTTTACTAGATCATACTCAGTTTTTCTAAGGTATTGAAGAGGTGTGAACACCATATGTGCTCTGAAGAGTGTCAGTGGGAAATCAGAAATCATAAAAACTACTGAAAACAGCACTGTGTTTCTGAAGAGTTTGACTACTGCCTTACATGCTTATTGCAACGAGCAGACTGAAGAACCAGATGATATATGTCAGAAAAACTAAGACCCTCATCTTATCACTCTGCAACAAGAAATATTGCTGATTTCCCTCTGAATGTTTAAGAAGCTATTGCAAAATATGACCAACATAGACTGCTCCTCTAAAAGTCTGGGTGCTATCCAGGATCAGACTCAGCAATGTCGGCATGCTGAAAGACAGGCTTATCTCCAGGAAGCTCAGAAATGAGGAATCCTAGAAATCTGATGAGGTAAGCCAATCTGAGAAGATCAGATAAACTATCAAAAATGAAGATGTTCAGAGAAGTTGGATAAAGTTTTAGTCAATTGCTAAATTACGATTATTCATTTCCAAACCTTTGGGGAGTCATTGCAAATAAAGCTGTGCCTTTTGCTAAAAGTGTGACCAATGTCATACCTGTTAGACCAGAGAAAATAGCAGATACCACATGAAGACAAAAAAAAACATAAACACAAGAAAATTAGTCTCTAAAACATGGCAGTGATAATGTGGTTGGACTAATCAAGGGCTTTGAACAGTAATGTTGAGTTTAAGTTTTTTACTGACACAAATAATAGGCTGTCTTAGCCAGTCTTTGATTATAGAACTGGTCAGCTAGCCTTCCAGTGTCTGCTTTCAGCATGTGAAAATTTGAACAGCTGAGGTTCTAGACAAGGACTAGTATAGAAAATATGCATGGCCCTTTAGCATTGTGTACTTGTTTTACAATTCTGAACTGTACAGTGATACACAGCCTGCAGTGCTGATGGATGCAGATGTATACATAACAATGAATGCATGCATTTTTGTTGCCTTTGGGTGTAAAGCATTCAGTCATGTCTTTAAAAAAAAAAAAGTACTCTGACTCTTCTTTGAGTAAAAGATAATTTGATTTCTCTCTTCCACCTTCAAAAATTAACTTTAAATGATGTTCCAGAAATTGGGAAAATTCCCTACCTTTTTACTTACATACGGTGAATGTTTTCTTGAGGGATCAGATGTATAGAAGCTTTTACAACATGCATGAAACAACTTATGACAGAATAACAAGCTGCCCTGTGCCATCACGGCAGCTGGCAGAGTGAGTCATTGCTTCTGGCCCTGTAATGCAGACCTTGCGTGTCTGGGAAATAATGCCCAGCCAAGTGTGATTGCAAGCTATTATTAAGGCTTTATTTGTGAAATTGGTGTAGTTGAGGTCAAACATCTTTCCCTCTATTTTCATGTAGTGCTTTTAGACAGCTTTCAATAATAATTCCGTTATACCCCTACTATGAAGATATTTTACCTCTTATACAAATTGCTGGTTAATTACTGAGTTGTTTTTCACATCTGATTCTGCTTTTGAGTAAGATAGTATGACATCGAGCCAGAAGCAACACTGACTGCAGAAAAAACAGGGAGCTTGAGCTTTAAACTGGAAGTGAGTGCAAGAATTTCTGAAACAGTGAATGCAGCCTGAGAGTTACTGTAGATGCTGAAAACGTGTTGTCTAGAAATTGAAATTATTTACAAAAAGTGGTTTACCTGCAGGTCTCCAGGCAATGTGTTATGTTGTCTTTGCTTCCTTAAAATGTTTTAGGTCCATTTTATGTGATAAGGAGGTAGAGAATGATTTTATTTGCAATATCAACCAATTCAGAATTATTCTCTGATTTACGGGCCACGTAATGTCTTGACATACCAAATAACCCAGAAGATAATAGCAACTTTTACTTTTTAAGCCTTGAAAAGAAATAGGATGGACTGTATTGGAGACGTTGCATTTTTGACCAGAGTTCCAGGGAACATCTATTACTTTGACAAGTTATTTTTGCAAAGAGAATGAATTTAAATGAGTTGCACTTGATGATTTTTGAGATACTAGCATGGTGGTCTACCCACTTAATCTTCCTTCTGGTATCTAGCATGGAAAGAGAAGAACACAGATTACAGTATAGTCAGTTGGGAAATCTGAACAAGTGGAGTCCTGACTTTGCTTCCTAATGTGATGCCCCAAATTAGACAATATAGATATTGTCTTACATGAACTTATGACAATGCCTGCATCATGAGTCTTTCCTTTTAGAAGCCCATCTATCATTGTCATGGATGAAGGGAAAAACAGAACACTGTGGTCTGAGGAAATGTAGGATCCTCTTCTGCTTTTTGTTTCCCAGTAACATGGTACACTGCCCAGAAGCTTGTGAAAAGCTTTTTTTTATAGAAGCATAGGATACATAGGCAGAAGCCTTTTGCCTTGCTGGAGCCTCAAATTCTGTGTAGCTTATGTATTTCATACTTTGGGCATGCATGGTGGCAGAGAAAGTAATGAAAAAGTCCAGATTTTTGCAAGGCGCCCCTCCCCCCAAGGAGCCATTTGGCCTTGGAGACAAAGGTTCACACAGAAATGCAAACAGATTGTGTGTGTAGTTACTTATATCTCTATATGTACAACCTGCTTGAAAATCTTCACAGAAACAAAGCCTTTTGTTAAGCCTAAAATATAAACTATGTTAATCTTCAAGCAATAATTATAATTCAGAAGGGATTTCAGATCCAGGTAATCTCATGTGGTTGAAAGAGGAACATTACCTCAGGTCACAGATGATGGATAAGTTAGCATGAAAACACTACTTCTCAGTGGGCTAAGACATCATGCATGTTTTCTAGAAGGCAGTCAGCTTTGCTTGAGATACTGTGTTTGTACCTAAAGATTGGGTGGTGCTAGTACATGAGCAGAAGAGCCATGCCAAAGGTAGCCCTCAGCTCACTACAGCTAGTTGGAATTCTTTTTTTTTTTTTACAGTTATAAGTACTTTGGAGAAATCTTAATACTTTGTATTAATGTTTTTCTAAGAAAGCTTTTTAAAAAGAAATAAGAATATTAATGTGAGTAAAATTTGTAGGATTAAGTTCTGAATTTCTGTTAGGTCAATTCTTACTGTTACAAAAATGTTGATATATCTTTTTCCTTAAAAGAACTGGGCAGAGTTGTAGCAAGGCACTGGCAAACATTTTAGAACAGCATGTTATGATAGTAACCTTGTACAGAAATACTGACTTATAGTACTTAACATTACCTGCCAGAGAAAACTTGGCAAGTCTGATTTGGTCAGTGAACATTGCTAAGGAGAAAATTAATTAGTGAGAAATTCATAGCTCAGCAGAAAGCACTCTTGGTCCTTCAGCTGTGTACTCTGGAAGGGAAATATTTAAATAAATAAACTCAGCATTTTGTATTCACAACAAGAGGAAAGGGACTCAGAAGGTCTCTTACAGTGCTAGTAATTATCATTTATTTACTTTTTCACATATCATTGCTTAAGTATTAGTTCTTGTAAAAATAGCAAGAAGACTTTATATTACTGAAACTATTGTATTTCTCTGCTTTACACTGTTGTAAGTTAAGAAAGAATCAAATTCTCAGCATTTTCTAGGCAAAGTTGGCATGTGTCAATTCATTTAGCCCCTTGATATCTCTGAAGTAAGTTTTCCCATATTGTTGGTGAAACTAATAAAGGAGAGAAATCTAAATTCTTGCTTCTGCATAAATCCATTCATGCCAAAATGGATCATTCCAGCAGAATTGTTCTTAAACGATTCTTAGGAAAATCCCTAAGGTCACAAATCACGATGTGATGGCTTCAGTGCAATGCAGTTAACAAAAGTAACCAATGGATATGCACAAATCACAGCTGGCATGGCAAGACCTAAGGCTTCCAAAATCCTAACCTTTTGTTAATCTTTTCTTATTTCAAATTCTTATAGCTTGTTTTGGGGTTCTGGAGAGATTCAAACTTGTAAGGAAAACCTGTTTTCCTCCTCCATCAGCGTTCATCCTCTTTTCTGCAATGGTAGTGCTTCTTCCTGGCTTTGGCTGAATTGTATGTATTGTGAAAGCCTTTTGTTTGGCTCCTAATCATGTCTGATGTGCATGAGCTACATTCTCAATTTCAGTTCTTTTCCAACAGTGGTTAATCTACTGCAAAGAGTGTTTCAAAGTGAAGAATACCTATTATGTTAAGGTAATTCCTTATTTGGGTTCTCGTGGAGATAAACGTATGGGCAAAGAAAGGGGCTCTTGGTAGGAGGCTAATTATAAACGTTCATGGGCTAAACTGTTTTATGGAGTAACTCTACTGAACTCTGAAGTAAGATTAGATGAAAATTTGGCCTTCCATCACAAGAAACCTTAATTAAGTTGTTTAAAGGCTAAACTGTGCAAATAGCATGAAGATTCTGCGGGATGAAAAAAATAAACCAAACCCACAACAGATTTGTCTCTTCCTTCAAATTGGAAGAAAAAAGGCTGGGTATATCACAATTTTGGCACTATTTGCAGTTAATAACCTTAATGATGAACTCGTTAAGTCCTTTGAAAAGCCATCAGACTGCTGATGAGCTCATAGAGCTCTAACAAAAAATTAAATCTCAGTATCTAAGTTATACCAGTCTGTTGCAGAGAGGGATGATTTGCCTTAAACAGAGACCTCTTGTGATGTTCTAAAATCCTTCAGCAATTGCAATGAAATAAAAAATCCAAAACAAAATCCAAACAAAAAGCCCCCTAAAACTCAAAAGCCGGAATGTGTTGTTCAAGGAAGAGGTATTTCCATCCATACTAAATACCTCAGCCACCACTGTGCTCAAGGATTTTTTGAGTTTTCAATGTCTTTGTGCCCATAGAACTATCTTGCACTAATGCAACAATATGTAAGTTGTTGTTCCAAAAACCCTGAGCCCCACTACAGATTCATCATGTGGACTTGAAATGCTTAGGCATTACAAAAATAGTACCAGATTATTTATTTATATAGCACCCATAAATTTGCAAGTTGCTTTACACTCCAAAAATAAATTCCAGTCCCTGGAAGGGTAGTGCCACAATGAATTTTGGCTGCTAGGTTTAAATTAAAAGAAAAACTGTAATAAATTCTGAGAATTTAAAAAAAAATAAAATCTTATAACCAATCTCTTCCATCATCTGTATTTTAAATATTTCTGCAGTGAATGAATTTAATTTCTAGCCTAAATAAATTCAAAGAAGAATTGCCCCAATATCTCCTAAAAAAAGAATTAAACTTGCACACTGGAAGCCTAGAACTCAACCATCTGTTGTTGGGTTGTTGAATCAATGTCAAACTCAGCAGCATATGAAAGAGTGACGTACAGTACAGTCTACAGAACAGGGCAGATATTTTTGGTGACATCTGGATGCTTTTTATCTACTACACAAACAAGGATTTTGGAGACAATAAACTCTTAATCATATGCACTTAGAATATCTACAAAACTGGGAAAAAACCCTATGGTGTTTGCTCCCCAGGTTATGTATTTCTTTCTCTTCAAAAGACAGAGGAGGCATACAGTTATTACAGGATATGTAATTTATTTATTTCCTAAATTCTTATTTTTATTGCACATTTTCTTAACAAGTTTGAGTAACGTGGCCAAACCCACACGTGTTCCTTGGTTAACTAATTCACTTTGGGCTTAGCAACTTGTCCCTACCATCAATGATCAGCACCCCTGCTCACTGCCATGTAAAATGTTTAGACTTTCTGGTTACAGCTCAAGTACCAGAAAAAGCAAAAACAAAGCACTGTTGAATGATATTTGCAGAGTTGGTATTGAAGTATACAATATTCATATTTAATCTTCTTACAGTTGGCACCTGCTAAAAATTTACTGCTCCAGAGGGATCGGTGGTAGTTCTGTGCTAACTTTATTGGTGTAACAGTGACAAAATTGCAGTGATTTCATTGGAGACATCTGTAATAAAAGTTTTTCTTAGCTTTAAAATTGTACTTTGGGGTGGGTGATGGTTGTGTGCTTTTGTTCTTTTTTTTTTTTCCACAGTGGCATAATTATTGGTCATAGTCCATGTGAGAAAGCAATCCAAACACCTGTAAAGTCATTCCCATACGTTGTACATGAGAGTTCTCAGAATAGCTACTTTACTGTTATTCAGCTGTCACTTCAGTTAGGTTTGAATTTACGAAAAAGAGAGAGACATCTGGTTCTAACTTTGAGTTCTCCATGGGAAACAAAATAGTAATAATTTTACTAAAGAACGCTATCTACCAGTTAGTGATGGTGGGACTATTTTGGATCTATTTAACTGTAGAGTGGATGCCTTCCTTCTTCAGGTAGTGGTGTCTCATATTTTTGTGTACCTTTCTTATCCTGTCCAAGATCACTCTATGAAAGAACTTGAAGGAAGAATTCAACCATGAAACTTAAAATACTGTGGGCTTTTTAAACTTCAGTCAGATCATTTATGGCTCTCAGGGGCAATAAGGGTACACAGGGTACACATCAGATGGTTTTCCATTAATAATTATTAGGATGTGATTCTAGTTAGAGTCACATTTAAAACAAATATAAGTTCAGTGGCCCAAGTGAAATCAGGAAAATCAGAAACAGTGTTTTCGTATCTTTTCCTGATTGAAAGTATGAGGTGGTATTTCCCATAAGTCATCATCACCTCTTACAGACCTGAATTTTTGTCCATTTCTGTTTTCTCAGTGTGATTCTAGTTAATCAAGAGGTTAATTTGGAAGCAACTTGTAGAGGACATGGAAAATCTTCAGGTCTTAGTGAACCTGCTGGGGAGTAAGCTCATCTGTTTGTAGGAGCTGCTCAGTGCATTATCAGGTCAAAGATGAGAATTTAAACAAAAAATCAAAAATATGTTTTTAAGACCTTGTAGAAACACAAGAACATATGAACAGCTGTATTGTGTCAGCTCAAATGTCCATCAATCCCAGTATCCGCTCTCTGCCAATGGCAGATGCCAAGGCAGTGGTACTTTGTTGGTATGCCTTCCACATGAATAACTTTACCATGGATATTGGTATTTTCTGTATTGCTTTATATTGACAGGCATGAATGAGCATGAGCTGCACAGGTACCTAGCAGGAACGCAGACAGAAGATATATTATTGTTGCTGGTTGTAGATGGATATGAGTGGCAAGGGAGGTGAAGGGATTCTCCAGAAACAAGACAGGAATTTGGTTTGTGAAGGAGTGAGTTGAAACCAGTTCTTCAGTCTCAGTCCAACTTTTATGCTGCAAACCCACTTTTTCCTCCCTCAAGGGACTTTGGTTTTGCCAGAACAAAAAGTGAGACAGGAACCTCAGGAACTGGTCCAATGGAATGAGTATAACTGACATTTGACGATCAATCTGACCTTTAACAGTTTTTCATGTTACTAACATAAAATGATTGCTCACAAGACTCTGAATAGGGCCAGTCTAAAACCCTCTCCACTCTGAATCATTCTTTATTCTCTTCTTGGAAATGTTCCTGCTTTGCTTCTTTGTTGATATCTGATGTTTTGTGCTGGTATGAAAATAATGATGATAAAAATGATATGATTCAGGGGTAAAACATTGTGTCAGTCAAATTAGGTTCTGAATGGTTAATAGGAAGAATTAGTACTTCTTTGTGGTGATGTCCTAGGCAATTAGTTACTGAATGATGGACTTTGAACAGCTGATCTGTATTGTCTTATTCTTCATTCTCTGGACATCAGGAATCTGAAGGAATAAATTGTTCAATTTTCAAAACTTGTTTTAAATAAATAGGCATTGACATCAATGGTGAATATTGTTGCTTGTGTGCCTAGTATTTGTCATTAGGAACTCACTGAGATCCTATTGTGATTTTAGGAGTGGCAAGGTATTAGATTTAAAATACACTGCACTTTACATAAAGATCACTGATCAAACTGATCGGGTATGTACATCCTGGAAGCACATCATTATATTAAAACATTACAATACAGAAACTTTATTAAATTGCTTTGATCAATTTTCTTTGCCTGCAACACGGACTCGTGGCAAAGCATAGGCTTAAATTTATGTGCATGAATAACTTTACTCAGCAGTGCTGAAGCTGCACCTTAAATACTGTGTTCAGTTTTGGGCCCCTCACTACAGGAAGGACATTGAGGTGCTGGAGTGTGTCCAAAGAAGTGCAATGAAGTGGTGAATGTTCTAGAGCACTAGTCCTGTGAGGAGCAGCTGAAGGAATTGGGGCTGTTTAGTCCGAAGAAAAGGAGGCTGAGGGGAGACCTTATTGCTCTCTGCAACTGCCTGAAAAGAGGCTCTAGTCAAGTGGGTGTTGGTCTCTTCTCCCAAATAATAAGTGATAGGACAAGAGGAAATGGTCTCAAGTTGTGCCAGGGGAGGTTTAGATTGGATATTAGGAAAAATTTCTTCACCAAAAGTGTTGTCAAGCATTGCAACAGGCTGCCCAGGGAAGTGTGTGAGTTACCATCCCTGGAGGTATTTAAATACGTGTAGATGTGGTGCTTAGGGACATGGGTTAGTGGGACTTGGCAGTGCTAGCTTTATGGTTGGACTTGATCTTAAAGGTCTTTTCCAACCTAAATGATTCTATTATTCTATTCTATGACTTATGTGGGATTATTCACATCCATAATGTTATTTATATCTATAAGATCTACTTTAGTATCTTTATTTCACGTGCCATTTATGCAATCTATTGGATCAGGAAAATAAAAAAAAAAAATTCAATGCTTACAGCGCTTAAGAAATTGAAATAAATCATATTCTCTTATTTATGTATCTGTACAACTATGCTTGCACATGCAATTACTGGGGATGTAAATGAGGCCAAGATCTAACCCAGATAGTTCCCACTTGAAAGAAGATATTGCTTCTGATCAGTGGATAGTAGATTTCCTTTTCCTATATGGATTTTGTCATTTAGACTATAATCCTTTCTTGTGACCTTTTATCAGACATTAACTTCTTAGGAAAGTGTATTACAGCCTGTATGCCGAAATTTACTTTCCTCAAAGCTGCTTCCTGAACATAAGTTTGTCTATTACAGTCTTTATCACATGGCAACACAAATATAGTGGAGAAAGTACTCATTTTAAATCAATAGTGGGCTATTTTAGTCCAGGGGTTCTCTGATTTTGTGGCTGTCCTCATCCTGTCCAAGACAAGGAATTGCTATCCTTACAGGTGATACTCAATATTAACTAAGGCTAAAAAGAATCAAAATAACAATCACATTGTTCATTGTTTTGTAAATGTACACCAAACTGCACAGAACAGGCACAAGACAAGACAAAAATAGTAATCTTGTCTATTCCTTGTTATATGCTACTTAAATATGTTTTTGTTTAAGATTGTCCTGTCTGTTCAGTCCTAGTNAAAAAAAAAAAAAATCTTTGGAATGCTGTCCTGTTTGCACAGGCTGCTTCCTCCCTTTCGACTGACTTCAGAGAGATAGCCGTCTATGCTTTATGAGGCTCCCATTTGTACAGCATCAATTTTGGATTACTAACTCATGTAGAGTTTTTCTGGAAATATTACTTGTATTTGCAAGAAATAGAATTTACAGCCTCAAGCCTAATTTCCAAATCTAAATAAAGTGGAGACTGTTTCTTATGCTTAATAGCCACATTTCTTCACCTGGCTTACAATTTTGTTCTTTCCATTTTGTATGCATAACCAACCATGCATTTGCAAAAGACAAGCTGAACATGGTAATCAGCTTTATCTGCAAAAGTGGGTATAACATGTTGGACCTTGGCAGAAAATTTAGTTCAAAATCTTTCACAAGAAAATAAGATAAAGTGTTTCATTAAAAGCTAGAAAAGAGGCAAAAATTTAAAAAGATGGGTTTAAAAATGAAGCCATACAGAAGTGTCATAATGAATTAACGCATGTGTCTTTGCTTACCAAGTGTACAGTGTTCTATTACGATACCAGCATAAATGTACAGGCACTCACAATGTAAAGTATGATCAGTGTGTCCAGTGCTTCCCAAAAAATCAGACCTTCTGTTCATGGTATCTACAAATGTGTGGTAGAATTGATATGAACTCACATTGTCTACACTGGATCCAGAGATGAAAACTGACTGAAGACCCCAGGATCTATCTCATATGATGAAGATACCTAATTTGATTTACACACACAAAAAAAAGGCTATTTCTTAAATCCCTTCTAGTCTTCTTCAATAAAAGAGCTGTCACGAGACTTTTCTGGCCATCTGGACTATTAGATGTATCTGGCATAAAAATATTTTTCTTTGCTCTGGATTTGCAGGCTGCATTTGGTAGATTGTGTTGTAGGGATATTCCAGTTTTCATTTTCTCCTCAGCTGCAGATTTTAGGCAAGAGTTTAAAGCTGCTGCAGCTTATGAAATTAGCTTTTCAGGGTTCATGAATTCAGCTTCATGATTGCAAGACTGTGATCAAACCAGGTGCCTAAAAACGCTCTGAGGCATGAAGCAGTCCCTCCACTTAACAGGAGTGCATTCACAGTATCTTATTTGTGCTTACTTCTGTACTATCTAGTATTGTCTATGTGACAGGAAGTTCATCCCTGAAATGTATAAAATAAGAAATTAAGATTAGCAGTCTTTCTTCGTAGTCTCATAGTTTATCACAATCTTCCCAAGGTGGTTTCCTCTGTAAGGCTGAGATTGAGGTGTGCACACTTTGTTAAGAGAGTCCTCTCCTTCAAAAAGCCAAAAGAGCTCAGACATTATGTGGCACTTTTTGCCTTTGAGATGTATGTAACCTACCGGTGTTTGTTGTGACTCAGGTTAGTACCTTCCTGCAAGATGATGTTTCTATGTCGATGGAAGGTACTGTTTCAGGATTTGTAGTGTGGAATTAAAAGCAAAGTGAATTCTCCCATCCTGCTCTTCTAGCTCCGTCACGGATTTTGTTTTTTACTGCTCTGTAAGATTTAAGATTTTTTTTATGACCGTGTTCTAGCTGCATTTTTTTGTTTCAAGTTTGATTCCTTTTCCCTTTCTCACATGGCTGATTGTCTTCAAGTTTAACATCTGGACATTGGTTTTCTGTAGTATTTCCAGCATAACTTCATTTTAGCATGCAACAGTTAGTGTAATTAATTCTTCTGATCCTATTGTTATTGTATCCCATATTGTAATTCATTCTTTCCCATACCCTGATGACCCACACCCATCTCTTCCTTGTTTCAGCAGAAAATTAACCCATCAGTACCAGCAAATCATAGTACACAAACAGGAAGACTGCCATACTGTTTTATGTAAGTAATGTCATTGCTTCCTATGCTCTCTGTGAGCACATTCAGAACCCCTGTTTAAAGGTTATATTCCGTTTTATCAAGTCTAATGGATCTATGCAACACAGAAGAAAGAGTTCTGTAGACATAAGTAAATCAGTTTGAGCTTGTTCACTTGCAGAGGCTCTTGGTTCCTTGTATTGACTGGACAGAGCTGAGTACAGGCAGCAGTTCTGGAGACCTGGCCTGTATCATAAGGCAAGTTTCATACATTTTAATATCATCTGTGGTATGTTTGCTAGAATTTGTTTTTAAGGAGATATGGTTCCATGAAGTAATTTATTTATGAAATCTACAAGGCATCCCAAGGCCTGAAGCAGCAGGAGGATAATGATTAATGAAGGCAGACAGCATGTGGCTATGAGTCCCAGCATAGCTCACGTATTAGGAGAGTTCTTCAGGCTGCACGGGAAGCAAGGAGAAATGATCTGTTGAGACACAGTATTTTGATTCTAAATATTCTACCATACTCAAGATACATGCTGCTTTTGTAAATTACACATAGGAGGATTATATGTGTATAGATTTTCTTATGAGTTACAGTAAAATGAAAAGTACAGCTTTCTATGAGTAGTGAAACCTTTATTGTATGATAAACATATAGCTGTAAAATGAGACACTTGTTACTGTTCTTTTGATATTTAGCTATGAAGGAGCTATATACTATTACTGTTTCTGTTACAGAAGATATGGAGACCCTAAGTGGCCTCTGGCAGCAGGAATTGTGAAATGTAAAATGGGAGTAGGTCTTTATCCTGAAGAACTTCTGTTCTAAGTAGCACTTGAGGATGAAGTGGTGATCCAAAGATTATACAGAGGAATGGTGGCAGGCAGAGGATTAGGATCCAACTGTGTTGACAAAAGTTCTAGCCACATTGGTTTTCTGTAGGACTTTTTTCTTTCTTTGTCAGTGTTGCAGCTGCTTTGTTCTGAAGAGGCAAAGTGCATTAACCGAAGCACTGTCTCCTTTAATGGTCTGTCACACACCCGAGTGTGCTAAGGCAGTGCAAAGTCTTTGCAAAGCTGAAACACAGCTGCTCTTCATAACCAGATATGCAGTTGTTAGACAGGAATGTGCCTCATAGCCAAATGAGGAGGATTTTGTGTCAGGGAACGACTCAGAATGCACAGGTCAGGGTTATGTGTCTCCAGTGGATGGAAACTTAAGTAGAGTCGTTCTCTTTGGATGAAGTGTTGGGTGTGTGCTATGGTAGATGTGGCTTCCTATGTCCTCCTCATATCATGAAGACAGAATACTGTACTTATATTCCCTATTTATTGAAGACTTGTAGAGGTGTATGTTGCACAAGATGGATTTCCAACTTTCCCACTCCAGTGTTCATTGCACTGTTATTTCTGCTGGGCTGAGTAGTTCGCACTGTAAGACAAGAGAACGTGTCTGCTCCTAGACTCATTCATATAAGCATGCAGAGTCACGGGGAAAAAAAACCAAAATCTCTAAAACTAGCTTCCAACACTTATAGGAGGAAAGCTACCTCTGATCCTGAATATCTTACATACTGAGATGGATAGTATATATAGTATACTGTTAGCCATGATATTTCAACATAGATTTCTCAGCTGAGAGAGTATGATGAGGTTATTGGGATAGTTACACAATAAGCTCTGTTAATGGCAAAGAAATATTAAGAAAAAGACAGAAAGCAGGGTTTAATATTCAGAAGATATAAGCTCATTGGACTTTGTAGCAGACATGTCAGGTTCTGGCTCTTCACTCTTGGTCACTCTCTCATTTGATGTATTCCTAGGCAAATGTGATGATGTGTATGTAAACATTTAACATTAGCTGCATACCTACTAGCTATCCAGTGGGAGGTCTCATATCAGTACTCTTTTTAACTTGCTAGAGCTAAGAGTAATTCTGCCAGCTTTGTGCAAAAATAAGTGAAATTATCTTCGGGCATGGAGCTGACATCTCTGGATGCCAAAACAGTTATTGTTTTGTGTGAGAAATCAGAGTGTGCCAAAAAATTCTTTTCTCTTTGCTCCTCTGTTATTAAAGCTCATTGAAAACTAAAAAAAAAAAAAAGTAGAATGTAGTGTCAAGAAGAATTGTTAATCTTGGATTTAAAAATTGCAACAAATCAGTGTCACATGACAAAAGTAAAAACTATCTCCTCATCAAAATGATACCTATTGGGAAGAACAATTTGCAGAGGAACTCTAAATATACGGAACTGAATCTTGTTCCTTGGAACAATCCAGCTTAGTTTGCACATCACATCCACTCATATAAAGAAACCCACAGGCAGAACAAAATGCCGGGATACCCAGTGGTAGGTACTATGAAGTAAACAGCTCTATCTGACAATATTTGGAACCTCAAAAACAATGTGATGTCTCATTACAGAACATTTCATCCTGTTGTTGCAATGCATTTTTCTCTTTTTTTCTGGCTGCTGAGCTCCACTGTCTGCACTTTGGGGATGTACCAGGGCAGGCTGATTCCTGTATACAGAAGTATGTGTTTCACCACCAAAAAAGCCCTCATGTGAGTCATGAAAGCAAGTCAAGTACAATGAGGATAGAAATGAGAAAGAGTTTAGGCACATACCTGCTGTAATGCAAGGTTGGTGCTTTCAGTTGCTTGCCCATTGAGCTCCAATGGATTTATTTGTGCTGCTGCAGGAAGGTGCCCTTGTCAGCTCATGGACCTCCCAAAGAGTCTCCTCTGACCCCAGTGGTGTTGTCATGAGGTCCTTGCCTGACTCTCCAAAGAGTTCCCTCCCCAGGAGGGACAAGAGGATGTAGGCTTTCCCAGCCAACAAGGGAAAGATAACAATGAAAAGTACTGGTGATCCTGTACCCAGACCTTAGTGAGGCAAAAGTAAAGCAAGCATTTAATAGAGAACAATGTAAGGTACTTTGTAGATTTTTTTTTTTTTCCTAGGAATTTCCTTTAGAAAATGAACACTGTTCTGAGCAAATTTTTCCAAGCCATCACTACTCCTAGTTCTTCCTCCCCACGTTTCTTTTCTCAAACTCCTACTCCTTATTTTGTTAGAAAAGTAGAAGTTAACTGTTAGGCCATTGTGTTCTTCAAAATGAGTCAATTCTGCCATATCCAACAGAGTTCAGTTTGAGCTTAGCTTCTGACTAAGATGAAGAACAATTAAAATGGGGAAAGTGGCACAGCGCTTAGTACTGTGTCTGCTAATTGCTCCAGTACTCTCATTTATTGTGACAGCTCTCCGTGATGCATTATCACTCTGGTGGGTTCCCCCCCACCTTTAGCAGCTTTGCTTAGATTAATTTCTGAGTTTTGCTGCACATTGGTGTGCTGAGCACTTGGCACAATTTGCAACTATTAAGTCTGGTCCTGAGTTTGCTACTATTAAAGTTCATATTTGATCTTCTGCCTCTTCTAATCACAGGAGGCGACATGGCTTTGCTGTTGCTTTTGTTTTCCCCATTTGCCCCTCTTACTAATGCATTGCAAACAGATTGTTACAGCCTGAGTGAATTGCAGTGCTGCAGACTATGAGAAAAAACTAAGAAAACAAAGCTAAACATTACTTCAAGAATATCAACACATTTGTTCTGTGAAAGATACGATTTACAAAATGTGTAAAATCTATAAAGTTTCCTAGGACATTGACTTTGCAAGTTACGTGTGCTGCACTTGCTCTCTGCCAGGTGCTGTGCTATCAACAATTGCCTGAGGAGCGCAAAGTTGCTTTGTATTAGGTTCAGCAGGAGCAGAGGATAGTTTAGGACTGAAAGGAAACGGAACACTAAGAACCAAATAGGGAAAAACCTTTTCTCCACTACACTCAAGAAAACAGGTTTAAATGAAACTAGGGTGGGAACTGTGTATGGAGGGGCAGTTTGCAGCATTATTAGTAAACCACTACTTGGTGTGTATGACACCATCAATGCCTGATCACAGGAAACATGTCTGGCCTCTTTACACAGAGCTTTGGGGTCACATTAGGGTGCCTAAAGAAACTAGCTGCATTTTGAAATTTACTTTGAAGTCAATATGAGTCAGATACAGAGAGAGGTATTTCTGATACCGTAGCTAGTTACTTACCTGACCCGTTACACACACAGATGTATTTCTGCAGCTCTGGCTTGCAGTCTTTTAGCTCAGCAGTAGAGATTCAGAATTTCTGATTTGGAGATTGGAGGTCATAGTGATACTTGAGATAAGGGTTGCTATGCTTGGCCATGTCTTTTCCTGGTGTATCTCATTTTGTAGAGGAAAATAGCAAAATACTGAAAATGTTGGCAAGTCCTCTTCTATACTTTGCGTTTTGATTCCCATGAAAAAATTTACTGTTTCTTGTGAAAACCAAGCTCTCATGATACTTTAATAACAGCAAAATTAAAAATTAAGATTCCTTGATGATCCTGTATTTCTCTTTTTTTCCAGATCCATCCTTTGGTTCTCTAAATTTATTTCCAGTTTCTGAATTTTTGAAGTTTGTTTACATTCTTTCCTTCCCCTTTTTTTTTTCTTCGACAACCTTACTGAACTCTTATTTTTTTTCCCATTGTTCCCCATTCTGTGTTTTTTCCGTTATGAGCTGCATCTTTTTTTTTTTTTCAGTCACTGTTGTATTTCTCTTGTCTGTTCTTCTTATTGAATGAGTAGTTATCTCCAGACTTTCAGTATTTAAGATCTGGGTTGGAATTGCAAAATGTAAATCCAAAATTAAAACTATCCAAAGTTCAGAATATTCAAACATGGGAGGAGAGAGGGATCTAATTTTCTGTCTTTTTTATGATCTGTTACTATTATTTAGTATTAAGGCAACATCTTCCTATGCGTGTCCTGTGCTCCTGTGTACCAAAAACAATTCTTGCATTTGTGATTTAACCCTCACAAATAAAACAAAGTAAGTAAAATGGAGATTTGAGGGATTGTGAAGGTAAAAATGATTAAATTATTTCTTTA
This sequence comes from Aramus guarauna, assembly GCA_013400195.1. Taxonomy (NCBI): domain Eukaryota; kingdom Metazoa; phylum Chordata; class Aves; order Gruiformes; family Aramidae; genus Aramus; species Aramus guarauna. The sequence goes on along the minus strand of VXBL01001169.1, from coordinate 2,784,165 downwards.
GATCATCCAGGAAATCTGAAACTAGATCTCCTGAATCCCGTTCTTGTATCTCAGTGACTTTCTTTCTTTCTTTCCTATTTAGATCTGAGATTTTGTGTCAAACTTCCCTCCTTCCACTCTCTTTTGGGCTAAAGAATCAGATAATCGGATGCTAATCTTGATATGTACCCTTTTTTAAATTAATGGCCAAGCTTACATTAGGTCCAGGAATTAACTCTGCATTTCTTATGGAAAGAGCAGTAATCCTGGGATTTATTTAAAAGAAAATTGTTGCTGAATGAAACCATAAGCTGCAAGAGCCCCTCGTCCTGTGGGCAAGACCAGCTGCAGAGCCAAAGGGTCTACCCCTCATTTTAGGAATAAATACCAGGCCAAACTCTGGTGTGTCTGCTGATTTTGTGCTTAAAATTCACTCTCCATTAACGATTCATTGGGTAAAGCCCACATAAGTGCCTGAATCAAACAATTATTCCTACACAGATTACAAATTCAAAATCAGAGCAGTAGGCATTCTGTCAATGGTTAAATGACTTATTTGACAGTAGGCCATTCTTTCAAGAATAAAATGCTCAGAGATAAATGAGTGGGCTCAAAGAGAGGGTAAGGCTATATGTGGTGCCAAGAACTACACATGGTTCTCACATAAATATGTCCTTAATAATTACTCTTAATACTTCATTGATTGATAGGTCATAAACTTCCGACACTAAATGTGCAGAGATAATGAAACAAAGGGAGTTTCAGAAATGGAAGGAAAGTCAGGGCATTTTTCCAGTTCATTTTTTGAATGTACAGAGCTGTACATTCTCTTTGTTTGTAGTTCAAATTCTTGAGCTTGCCAGATTTGTGAATAAGAATCTTTTGTCCTTGTCCAGTAAATTTCTCCACAATGGAAATGGAATGGAAAAGACCAATGCAGCTAAATATTCACCATGTTCCTCTATTGATAACAGAAGAAGGGATGGGTTAACACATGATGTTAGGAGTTTTGGTGACATGATCCACTTCCAAAAGGAAATTCAAGAGGCATGTTAGGCCCATTTAAACACACATCTAAAACATCAAGGGTATGCTGCTTTTAGGCAAGAATTAGAATGCAGAAGTAATGGATAGCTGTGCTGATCCCACTGTATCTGAACCACAGAAATATGGTACTTTCAGGGCCAGAATTTAGATGAAGAACTTGTATTCCATTTAGGAATCCATGTAAATGTCCGAATTTTTAAAAGAGTATGTGTCAGTAAATGTTGGCTTTATCAGATAGCATGAAGCTTTTTTTGAAATTTGGCTCTCCTATAAGTGTTTGAAAGAGAGATGAGCTCTTTTGAAAGATCTGTACATAAACATTCATTGTAAAAAGTCTTTGTCAGACATGACCGATCAGATGCATATCTTTGAGACTGATAATACCAAGGTTTGTTTTATGCTGGTTTAAGACCATACTTAACACTTAGAATCCTCAAACTGTAAAGCATCAAGACACCATCTACAAACCATAACATTTTCCTACAGAAGTTTTGTAGCCGCTGTATTTTGCTCCAGTAATTCTATCTGCCCTGGGTTAAGACCTTGATCCCTTTCTCCACACCACTCTCTATCCCAAGAGAGATGTCTGAAGGAGTGAGCTCCTTCAAAGTGCTGGTGGAGAAAATAGCAATGACTGTATATTCATAGTATGGATACTATGCAAATGATACCCAGTCCTCAAATCTGAAGACTAGACTAAGAAATTCTTGCTTTGTCATTTAGTATGTTTTCCTTCATTGTGCTCCCAAACCAGGAATTTCAGATGGCTCTGTTCTTCCTGAGGGGATACTTTTTCTAGCACCTCTACTTTTTTTCTTCCTTCTCTTGCCAGAGATAAGGCACCATTCCTTTGCAAAAATAGCTGAGTGGATGCTAGGTTAGTTGAATTGTATGTTATTTTCTCTGATTCATACCTTTACTCTTCTCTTGCATTATGAATCTTCATAACTCTCTGACACTGACATGACCTATATTAATACAGCGTCAGAGAAAAACTTTTGTTCTCATGTGTGAAGGCAGTAGGACAGTGTGTTGCTATCGCCATTTTAGTCTGAACCACAGAACATATGTGATTTGCCCAGGGTAGAGAAATGAATTCACATGTTTTTCAGCACCTAACTTATGGTTTATTTGTCCTCTCTGAAGATTATATTGGCTGAGAAAGATAGGAAAGACATTCAACCTGGTTACTGTACATAAAATCCATTTTACTCCATTAATCTGCTCTGAAATTGCAGAGATAGAATTAAAATATTGGTCATTAAAATAATTTCAAATACCTAAACTGTAAAATACAGCACTGTTAAACTGTGTGTCTGTCACTCAGTTTGGATGAGCACTGCTCTATCTCAAAACACAGCCTGGGCTAATAAGGAGAGTTATTATTCACTGTCCACGCGGTGGCACCCTTGGCAGATACGTGAGTCCATTGCTGACTGTTAGCCACTCCTTGCAAGAGAGCGTCTTCACTTGGCTTCTACCAAAATCCTGGGGTTTATGAAGGAGCTTGAGAATGTGCAAAGGTTCGTCTGGATGTAAGCATCCTTGGATCAGAGCTGCTACAGCTGCATCAGCCTTTCAAGGTCTTTAACTCAGCTGTATTTTCTCTCTCCATGAACTGGCAGTTTAAAAAATACTTTGTAAATCACAAAGAAGGGGACACTTCTCTTTAGCCTCTCCATATATATATATATATAAAAATCTTGCTCTTCAAGCAACCTGAATTCTCATCTATTTTTTCAACTCTGTGTCTCCTAATTATGCCTTCTTGTGAAGACATAATATTGGCTGGTTGTAGGACTGTTTTCTTTCCCTTTTTGTATATCCTTTATTTGGCTCAAAATACATCTTTCAGCAGAATCACCGTGTTTGTGTCTGCTTTGCACCACACAGGGGTATCCGTTCTGAAAAACTCCTATTCAGAAAGATTTATGTTCCCATGCTTCTTCCTATGTGCTGTTTTCACATGGTACCACCGTCTCTGATGAGAGCATCTCTTTGTTTTACTGATGTCCGTGCCACGATTGCCATTTTCTTTAATGAGGTCATGGCTTTACCAAAGTGGTAGGGCAACTGTGTGTGCAGAGAAGCTGAGGGAAAACCAAATGTGGATTCAGGGCAATGCTCTTCTGAAGTGAGTTTACATTATTGCTAGTAGAAAATGTGGTCTATCAGATACCAATGTCTGGTTTGCCTCGTTTTTAGTGGGTAGTCCCTTTGAGTTGAACAACAAAACTCTCAGGCAGCAGTAACAGTGAAATGATAATAATGGGAAACTGTAGAAGGCAAGTAATATCCTGGAACTGGCTCACCTAAATATCATTTGTTCCAGATGTTCAGAATAACCTATTCTTTAACTGTTGTGACATCACGAAAATTAACTATAATGATGAATGGTATATTTGTTCTATTGGTCAAGACTTTAAAAAAGGTAAATAGTTTTTAAATGTTTTCAATTAGTAAGTGCCAAATTTAAGAGATTGAGAAGACTTGTTTCTCACACATTCATGCTCAGCACCTTCTGAAATTGCAGTCCAAATCTCCTCGGTTTTGGGGGAGATGAAGGCTTCCCAGTTACAGTTCAAAGATGGAACATTAACATGTGAGAAGAAATACCCTTAAGTCTTAAAAACTTCTCTCCTCAAATGTATTCATAGACTGAGGCTATATAAAGTGATGCTTTGTTATTGTGGGTGCCTGTACTGAAAGATTTATTGGAAGCATAGGTAGTGCTACAGAATTTATGGAAGTATTTCACACAAAGTTAAAAACAGAAGGGCAGGGAGAGCTAACAGGTATAAGCTGGATCTTACATGGTTTGCAGGTGTACTGCTCAGGCAAAACCACAAGCTATAAATGCAGCAAAACTGCCCAGAACTTTGTCTTTGTTAAAAAGAGCTCCAAATTCTTCACGTTGTGATGTAGGCTGTTGTTTTTTAACTTTTTTTTGCAGAGTTGTTCTTTGCAGATCTGAATTCTTCCTTCATGAAAGCACAAGGCTTGGCTCTTGTTTCCATATGTCTTTATAAGCCCACACCCTGAGCACAAAATAGTGTTGAAGATCACTCCCTTGACTTATCCTGCCAAACACAAACTTTAAAGAGGTTTGGGATATGGATGTTCTTTTGTCCCGCTCAACAGACCCCTGACTGAGATAATATCCTTAGGGTTATGAAGTATTATTGAAAGGAAGCACAAGAACACAGCGCTCTAGTTCTCCTGCATGTGGCTTTAATCATAGATTCTCATGAATGCTTTTCATACCTGCTCTTAAATTTTTTCCTGAAATCTCTTCCACTCTGTAATGATTCTGTTGAAATGAATTGCTAAAACACTATATAGGAACTAACTGGACAGAATTAAGGGATCCTGATACAACCTTTCATCTTATTTCTAATTCAGCCTGATAAACTGTACAGAATAGCTTGAAGAACTGGGGCCTCTTCCTCATGAAAGCATCTATAAATTAAAAGCAAAGGAGTTTGAGCTGCTTTTCATCATCCTAGGTCCAATGGCTGAATTTACATACCAAACAGAACAATATCATCACCTTATGAAATGAGGTTTGAGGAAAACACAGGTTTCAGGATTATTTTTTTATTCAATAATAGCAGCACTTCATTTCTTTTAAATAAATATTTATACAAGCATGCACTGTACAACAAGATAACCTAGGGTCTGAGGCCCTTCTGGGAAGTATCTCTCATTTTCTGTGATGATTTTTTTCTGAGATGTTGTATAAATATTAACCACCGGGGTAGTTAAGAACCTAAAAAATATTTTTGAATACTGAAGGGAGATCAGTTTCCTTTTTATAGATGTGATCTTACTCAGTGCAAACTACACCTAAGCATCTAAGAGCAGAATCTAGTCCTCTAGAAAGTAGAGGTAAATTAAGCCTTAGGTAAAAACAAAATGTGCATTGACAAATACCCTGTAGAATAGCTGTATTTCTGAAATGCTTATAGTCAGGATAAATTTCACCCCTAGACTCCCTTCAGGTGTCTCAGTCTCAGAAGTTTCTGATATACTGGTGCTATAAGTGTATTAGAAAAATTACACTTAACAATCATCTAAAATCACCTTAATTATTTGAGAAAGAAATAGAAGCAGGTAACCATTGTGCAAATCTTGCCCAGAGGGGCAAAGACACTAGTCCATATTGTGAAAGTTCAACTCTCTGTTTTCATGCAGGATTTGAGAATCCTGAATGCCCAGTTAGTCTCTCTATTTCAACTTCATTTTTTATAAAATGGGAGAATAGCAGTGCTGTCTACTTCAGGTGGTAGAACTGTAGAGGAGAGTGGAGGACTGCAGAAATACCTGAGAGAGTCCATAGTCTAATCTTTCCTAGAAGTAACACCTCTTCTATAATGCTGGGGACCGTCGCTGATTGAAGACAAAATCACCTTTGGCAGCCTTGCTGAAAAGAGTATCTTGCTTCATTTGAACGCAAGTGCCTTCTTAATTTCCTCATTCCCTCTAGTCTTCCTATGATAATATTGTATGTTTTTACAGACTGCTATATTCTGTGGCATTAGAAGCTATGTGTAACAGCGCTGGTAAGCAGCACATTAATCTGTGTAATTTCTTGATAAAATAGACGGTGCTGTTGGTTTGAATCTTTTCACAGTTCATTATTAAACATACCGGTTTGTTTTAGAGTAGTATCAGAAGCAGAGACCTGAGATCAAAGCCTGTTGTGGTAGGTTCTATAAAGATTGAGCCTGGAAAGGTTTATTCTGTTTAATAAACAGCAGAAGGTGAAGAAAGCCAGAATAACTGCGTATGGAAAGTAAAGAACAGAACACACTAAGATTATGGCTTGGTTTTTCCAAGTTATTTAGATACCTGCCTCGTGGATTGATGATACATGTTTTCATGTAATATATTAAAATTACAGAGTGAAAACAGAAGCTGGCACCCTAGATGGTAAGCTGCCTAGATAACTTCTCCAAAACTATATGGGCAACTGATGCTAGAAACTGAGCAAAATTCCATTAAAATGTAGACATTAAGCATAAGGCTGTTGCCCTGTAGTGTATGGTATTTCAGCTGGATTAGCTGGACACCACAGACAAAAATAGCATTTCTGCAGCACAGCCAAGGAAGAGATGATTTAAGAATAGGCCATCTTAAATTCTGGGTGGTCTTGAGAGCCACGTGCACGTATGATCTGAGGATTTACCATCCTCGTGCTCCGAGACCATATTCTGGGATATAGATTTCTCTGTGGCCAGACTGCTGGGGTACCTCATTTGAAAACATGGAGGGTCCTAGAGCCTGTGCTTAAGATAGCGCTGGCTTTAGAGCAAAAACTTATGAACTGCATAATACCTTTGCTTCAGGCATAGAGTCCCCATTTCAATAAGTTTTAAATTTTGTACAGCAATTAAGTGCATTTATAATCTCATGTCTATAAAATATATCTGTAGCTGTTGGCTATTTGAGAGAATTATGTTGTCAACATTACAAACTATTAATTATCCTGAAATTAGAACATGTCTCTGGAATGTAGAATAAATGAACATGAGGGCTTGTCAGACTGCAGTAAACTACGTGTGGTTCATTGGTAGCTAGTTGAGGAAAAGTCTTATTCAGTAGAATTTAAATGATAGGGTGGCCTGTATTGTTAATTAATGACTTGCTGCCTTTTTTGCCTAATTTTATTTTTAATTTTTTTGTTATTAATTGGCAAAAACCCCAGGTTTTGGTGAAGTTTATGAAAGCTGGGGGATATGTTCTGGCCTATGCTGCTTTTTGATTAATTCTTTTCTCTTTGCTGTAGCTTTTCATACTTTAACATGACAACAACTATGTTTCAGGAGACCACTAAGAAAAATAATTCACACCTGTGACTTGAGGACTGTTCAATCCTTGAGCAGTTTGACCACAGTTGATTCTACTAGTTTTAACTGAGTTGAAGGCTTTATTGCTCCTGTAGTGGCTTTTATCAAGCTCTGCAAGTCTCTAACATTACAGTTCCTTACCTAGCTGTTCCAGCATTATTGAATAGCTTACTCTTAGTCCTATTCCTAGAATTGAACTTATTTGCAGAGATAAAATGGCTTACTAAGTAAATTCAAAAGTATTCCTATCCACAACTAACTCCAATGTAGTAAAAGAAAAATAAAGTGAAGTTCTAAAAACGTATTTTGCACTCATTAAAGAAATTTTCCTCTGATCAAAGTCTTTGCACGATGCTATGTTCCTGTGAAAGACTGAGAGAGAAATTAGTGTGTGCAAAATGGCCTAAAACATCCACTGTAATCAGTAAAACTGTTAAACTAAAGGAGTTGTGTAAAGTTTGGTTTTCATAGTTGGCTGGCTTTATAGCTACTTTCTTTCAGTTTTTATTTGTGTTGTGGTTTTGATTCTGTTTAGAACTAGGCCAGAACCACAACTGTGGATCCAAATACACACAACTCCTGGCTAAGATCTGAATTTTTCATCTTGAACCTCATCTCTGATTCAAAAGAACCCCCAAATTTTAGGCAAAATTCTATCAAAACCACTAAGCTTCACTGGTTGGAGTGCCAAGCCACAGTTCAGCCCAGGTTTGTTTGAAAATGGTTTAAAAGTGGTCACAGATTCTGTTGAATGTGATCCAAAGCTGGATCATAATATTTAGAAACTTCAGCAAATGTGTGCAGAACTCAGCATTTGCAATAAAACTGAAATTGAGAGAGTATNTTTTTTTCCCTGTGGACATTTCATGCAGTTCTGCAATCCCATCATGAGAACTGCACTGATACAGGGAACTGGTGTTTTGGAGAACTCGTGTGCTTAGACTAATTCTTAAAGAGCTGAAAGAAATGGTGGAAAAGTATCTGTTTCCTCTCTTATGCTTTTTCCATTTTTAGTGGAGTTGCTCTTGTTCTGTTCTGCATTCTGCACAATTAAAATAAAAGCCTTTGAAGTGACTGAATTTGCATATTATTTTTTTCCCAGAGACTTTGTCATAGCCTCTTATGCAAGTGATAGCATTAAATTGGAGCAGCACAATGAATTCCAGGAAGCAAGTAATCTTCATTAAGCTTGTTTATTTGCAGGAGCTCCATTAAATTACAAATCCTTATCAGGATACGTCTGCAGTGATGAAACTAGCTTGACTGCCTGAAGGATTGGTTCCCTACCTGACACTTTGGGGTCCTGGACTCTTAATCATGTGTTTGGCAAACCCAGAAGATCATTAGTTCAAAAATTATATTTAACCTATTGTATAAGAACAGTCTTTACGGTAATTTTACACAGTCTCCCATTTACAGACTGAGAAATGGGGGTACAAAAGGCATGACAAAAACAGGTCAAAGCAAACCTGTGGCAGAGTTTGAAAACTAGCATACATCCCTGTCCAATGGGTCCAAGTCCACTGATTTGATTTTAAGACACTTCCACTGTGGTAATGGGAGGTGTAATTTTGGCACAAGTTTGCAATCCAGTGTGAGGTAAGAGTGATTGAGAGTTCTCATGAGCTTTGCTCTCTGTACTGATCAGGCTTTAATAAACTCCTATTTGTTTTCAAATGGGACTGTGTGAATATAGGGCCTGTTACGCGTGGATATACCTGACAGCATGAGTTTTAACTGCCACGGGATGAGGCTTGCTGGCCCAAGAGGATCCTTGCAGGCCAGCATTCTTAAACAAAGCACAGAGAGGTTTATCTTAACTCTGAAAGACCCCTTGATTCATTACAGGGCAAAGGCTCATCATTCAAATGCCTCTGAATATTTTATTCAAATCTATGTCTAGTCAGAGAATTGGGACATGGTGAATGAAATTTCATACCATTGAATTCAGTGGCAAAACTCCCAACTGATTTTAAAAAAGACAAGATTTTACTCATGCATTAGTCAATGAATCACTTAGTAAACACATAGGCTGTTACTTAATTTTCACTTTCTAGGTATTCAAGGGCTTACCTGCAAAGATCTGGGACTCCCAGGCAAGACACCTTGTATTTCAGTTTTCCCTGCACTTACAGGATGCATCAGGATGCTCCATGCTGCTTCTGCAGCTAAAATACCTGTAGTCTCCAGTGGTAGTGATGTGTATTGTACACGTAGAACACTCTGATCTTACGTGTTTCTCTGCTGCCAACATGGTAATTCCAAACATTAAGACCTGAGAGAGAATGACCTTAAATATCTCGTTAAATCTAGTTTTACTCTGTTGATTTCAGTGTGGCAGTTATACAAGTGCCATCTTCACATATTTGATCTAGCCCAAAACCATGTTTATATATAATGGAGATGTTTGTCTTCAGCTCTCAAAAGAGATTTAGTTTTATTTTTATATTGACAAGCATGATTTGTATTGAGAAGCTCTCTCCCCGCTCCCCAAGGTTTCCAAATAGAAGACTTATTTTGTTTGTTAAAGTTTTATGTTAAGCATTACCTAAAACATTTGTTAATTGTGAAAGGCTCTAAGCATTGACCCACTTAGGAAATCAGTGCATTCTAATGAAAGTTTCGCAAATGTTAACAAAAGTTTCTCATTATGAATTCTTAACTAGTAGTGATGATGCAGTGAAAATGCAATTCCTGCTATTTTATCATCACATAATTTGCACTGTGTTATTCCTCTTGGGTTTAGGAAATGCTGCTAAGCCTGCAAAAAAGCAGGAAAAGGTGTCAGATGCTGTAAACTTTTGAGATTGGAGAATGAGTACCCTTAAAATCAGAAGCAAAAAAGAAAGATTAATCAATTCTTAATTAAATAAATGGTAGAACTGCAGTGTAGTACCTTGAAAAGGAGCTCAAAAAACATGAAACCAAATTTAATGTCACACTAAATGTATTTAATGATGACTGTAAGTCACTAGTGAGTTTTCTTCTCCAAATTATTTAGGCAGAAATTTACACTTTTTTGAAATACCAAAAAAAATTTGTTTAAATGTGTTTAAATTCTGCTGCACTGCAATAAAAATATTTGGAAATATTTACCCCTCTGAAAGGGTAATTGTTCTGGTGAGTTAGACACATGATCAGCCACAGATAGGAAGCCTTCAAAAAGAGGGCTCCACTTAAAAGACATTTGTGCTCTCACTTAATTAACCCAATGGCATCTTGTTCCAACAAAGCTGTTCTGCTACATAATGACAAGAAAAATGAGATATTGGTGAAGATCTGGGAAGAGATGAATACACATCTGCTTATATTTGCCCTCCTGGCATGGTCCATCAGGTTGCTCTTTAGGACTAAAATTAAAAATGCAGGGAATTGAAGATTTTAATGAAAAACCCTCATCTCTTCTCCTAATTGAAAATGTAGAAAGGCTTAATGGAGAGCAGCTGAACTTTTAAATGCTTGTGTTTGTATTCCTATTGCAGGAGCTCTGTATATGTGCTTGTGTGTATGTACTGATTATAAGTATATATCTGCTTTTACAGTGACAGACTATTTTAAGGTGGCTCAAACAGTTACTGGTACCAAACTGCTTGATAATGAATGTCTGGAAAACTGTGATGACAGATCAAAGGATCAGCTTTTTAGGTTTCTATTCCTGATGTATTTAGTTTAGACTGATTGTAAATAAAGTTCTAGTCAAGTTCCAAATGAGCAAGGCAGGGTCTTGCAGGGTAGGGTAGCATTATCTTAGAAATACTGCTGAAGCATCCTTCTGAAGGGGCTGCTTATCTATGTGAATTGTAGAGAGATTTGTAAGCCTTGATTTTTAGTGAAAACTGCCTAAAGCAATATTAATTGAATATGCATCTTTCTGATAAACATACTGTACTTCTGAAACTGTTGTCATCAACATGACAACAAACGAGAATGGAAAAATAAAATCCCTAAGCAAGATGCAGATTTGCTGATGAGAAATTCTGCTGAGAAGTATGGAGCTTGCCATTCCATTTTGTAAACAACTGCACCCATGTGGCTGCATCAGACGGACACTGTTTATGTGCAGTGGTTGTTGGGTTCTGCATTTGTGTCACAATGAAAGACATAAGAAGATGAAAAGTGATGGAAACAAAATGAATATGCAAAGAGATTCAAATCTGATTCAAAGGAGAGCAGTAAGTTAGGAAATGACATCCAGCCTGGTGTACGCTCTTTGCACTTTTGGGATGCTTGAGCCGCTCTGCGTTGCACGGTGAGCACACATCCCACAAACTGCCCCAAACACTGCAGATATGCTGTCTCCTACTTACAAAGAAATGAATGCTTCCGTGTGAAATATGAATATTCCTTCTCTGAATACTTTGTTTTGCAAAGGTTACAACAACTTCCATGTAGAGAAACTTGGTGCCAGATTAAACCACAGTACAGACTGTGGTTGAGTATGGCCCAGTAGCTACAAACAGCAGTGAATACGATAAAAAGGAGTAGAGCAATCCCAAACTGGTGTCTCCTCTTTGCTTTCTCTGTTTTGCCTTTTGCTTTATTTAGATTCCCATATCTTTTCCATTAACAGCTGTTTTGCAATTCTAGATGTTAGATGATTGTGCTAGCGAAGGTGCTTGTTCAGTGAAGTTTCCTCTTGCATTTTCTCCAGTGCCAAACACACAGAGAAGCTAGTGTCATTCCAGCAGGCACTGGGCTTAACCAGTCCTCCCAGAAACCATGCTGTGGGATATTGCCAGACGATTTCACCTAGCTGCTTTGGTGAGTGAAAGGCTTGGCCGGGGTTGGGGGATTAGATTGAGGTTGGACAGGGGAAGGCAGAAAATCCTTAAATTTGCTTTTGCTGCTGAAGAATCTGTAACGTAGTAGTGCACTCTGAGATGTTCACTGGAACACTAAAGCAACAAGGACTCAGAAAAAAAAAAAAAAAAGAAAACCAACAAATGCACTGGGCAATACTACCTTATGAATTCAACTCCAGGTTTAACTAATCGTACCTGGTACTGCAGGCAAAATAATTTCAGGATGTTTCAGGCCTTCAACATTTTATCATGAATTTCCCAGACACCACAGATATATTCATGTTTGCACGTAGAAATGTGCCATGTGGTCAAGCTTGTGTCATGCAGGGACATAGTGGTGAAAAATACTCCTGTGGTACCTGTGTAGCAAAAGCATCTTTCAGATGTAGAGGTTTATTCTTGAACTTTGGTCTGTGAAAGGAGATATACAAGAATCTGTTGCTGGCAATAAGGTAGATTTTTTGAGGACAAGCCCAGACTGGGAGGAAACCTATTAACTGAATTGTTTGAAATTGAATTGAAAACAGCAACAATCCAAGCTAAGTCCAAAACTTAAGCCATTCATACATATGAATTATATGAATGTGTCAAGTTTAGATGAGACCTTTTTTTTTTTCTGCTCTGAAAATGCAAGTATGTGAAAGTATCTGAATGGTAATGAGAATCTGGCTCCTATATTTTGAATGAATCTGTAAAGGATGCCTGGGGAAAAAAAAAAAGGTAAATTTCATCTGGAATAGCGTATTTTCCCCCTTCCACTTGGTAGGAAATAGGAAGGGACTAACAGATCATTGTAAGTAATGACGGTGTTTGTCTCAACAGTCTTAGAGTGAAGAATCTAATTCTCTCACTAGAGTGATAGCTTCTATTTGGATGGACAGGCATTTGTGGGTTGAACTGAAAAAAATGCACCTGAAACTTGATGAAGGACAGTGATTTTCAGCAATTAATTGGTTACCTGTTGTTCTTAACTGTGTAAGGAGTCTTTCTGAAGGACTGGTTAGAGGGACAGGAGTTTTGGGTTGTGGTTTAATGTTATGGAATAGCAGCAGTCTGTTATAGTTTATTTCCTTTTTAGGAAGGTTTTTGTTCTAGTTGCTTTTCTCCCATGCGTGGTCTTCACTTAGCATAACTTGTATCATCTGTGGAGAGCTACTTTTCATCTAGTTGCGGAGAAGTTCTTTGGTTACATATTCCCTTGCCGTAAGGATCTGGAATGATATTTCTTCAGGGTTTCTGAACTATATGAAATATGGAGCTGAAGAGAATGCACTTCTGAAGGTTTAGGTTTCATGCTCCTTTAAATTTGCAGGGATTTGGTTGCACTGGTCTTCCGTATAATCTTCTAGAAAGTATATAACAATTTGGAAATAAGGATAGAGAAATCCAAGCCTACACATTGTGGTTGAATGATGACTATACCTACTAACACCGTGATAACTAGAGTGAATTTGAAAGATCTATTTCTCCCATTTCCTTCTGCCTTTGTACAGATGTGTATGCTGTAAAAGTTATTTATAGGATTCATTTAAATTCCACATCTTTTCCCAGCACATTTTCCACCTTCTTTTTCACAGTACTTACTTGTAAAATCAATACTCTCAAACAGCTTTCTTTTTAAACTCCCTCTACCTTCCTTTAAAGCTGTCTTAGAGGGTTCCATGTGTTTCCATGGAGCCACTTTGTAAGCATATAGAAACAAACTCAAGCACAAAACTTCATTTTTAAGGAAAGCCCGTTCTGTGGCACACAGGGAAGAGCCTAATCACACTTGGCTTCTGCAGGTGCAAAGTTTAAAATGAAAATTATTAATATTTGAAACACCTGGTGCATATTTTTGTTCCAGATAGGTTATGTAGTTATACACCATAATCTGGTTAAAATATCCTGGGAAGAGCACTTCATAGTCTATTACAGATTTGGTTTTAATATCTGTCTTCTTTTATAAGATATTCCACAGCATCTAACAGAATTATTATTACTATTTAAGCAGCTAAGCATGCAGTAATATCTATAGCTACAGGTTTCTATGTCCATGCTTAAGCAATTTAACGATCTTCAGGGTTTAGAATTGTTAAGCAGCCTGTAGCATTCATTGAGCAGACGTGAATGTAAAGATACTAAAAAAAGGCTAACTCTGAAGAACTAGCATACAAAATGCCAAAATTCCACAAAGGCCTAATTTTGGCCTCTGCTAAAACCATTGTTTGAGCTAGCTGACCAGCCTGCATCTCATTTGTGCCAGGTATTGCTTTTGATTGTATATTTCCAGGTAGTGCTAAGACGGCTTACAGAAGTGCTCTGTTTCTGTTGGAGTTTCCCCTCGCTAGTCTGTACGTTGCGCTGACAGAGGTACTTGGAGATGGCACATCCTGCATAGGTGTTACCATTCCTCTCCTTGTACCTCTCAAGCTGTTGTGGCAGAGCGAGTTTTCATCAAGTCCCTCATGGTTCTATGGCTTTTCCTGTTGTGATAATCTAGACAGGTTGGGTACCATAAACAAGATAGGACGTTTGTGTTTCACAGAGCCAGGACACTTGGCTGGGCCTGCTAAATTCTGTCTTTTGCTATCTTTTGGCTCAGCTTTAAAAAGGCAGCAGCACGAACAGCTTTGAGTCTGCATTCAGAACCAGATCTTCTCTGTTTCTCCCTTCTAAAGCTTTCCATTTCTGTAATGTCTTTTATCCAGAATCTCAAAATTCTTTGCAAAAAACCAGTGAATTAAACCTCACAGCAAACCTGTGATATAGAGAAATGTGAGATCTACTACTATTTGTGACAGAATAACTAAGCTTTAGAAATAGAACAAAACAGCACTTCTTTCCTCCTTCTAGGCCTAATACTTTTGATCAAATGCAACAGAGGAGCAAACTGTGGCACAGAGTTTAGACTTTGCTGCAGTGTCATCTAGCACAGCCAGAAAGGGCCTCTGAATCTGTACAGTATTTGAGCTGTTACTCTAGCTTAAATTCAATCTTAAGCTGTTAGTTCAGCTAACATAGAATCAATAGTGACAGCCAATACCCAGTTCTTTAGAAAGAGGCAAAAACGCACCTAGCAAGACATGCAGCAATGACCTGTGTGCATTAGCAATCAGTCACCATCATGCAGGATACAATTTGACTATTTGTGTTAGTTCTGTAGCCTGAACACAAGTGAAGAGTCACAGATGTACACGTATTTATCATTGTTTTTAAATTTCTGTTCCTGGAACCTTTGCATCATTCTACTGGCAGCTGATGGCAACTTGAGTGCTTTCAGTTCTGAAGTCCCTGTGCCATGTGAGGTTAGGTGCAAATGAGCACGGCAAAATATATTTTGCAACTCAGAATCTTCTGCAAATATAGTTAGGTCTTTCCCTTTGACAGCTTGGCAAAAATTAATTTTATATTAGCATTTTACAGGTGGTACAGTCTCTAAAAAAATAATCAAGATGTTAAAATAAGTGTTCAGTGATCCCCTTCTAGCAATTCTGTAATTGAAATATGTTGTATATTTGTAGGTAGGTATGCTTCCTTCCACCTGCATTCATAATCAGAGAGGCAAAATTAAAACAAATGGGTTAATTGTTTGAATGTGTCCAAAACATAAAGAACAGAAGCAGTTTATTCAGTGGCTTGCTTGCTGCATTGAATTGGGGTTACTCTTACCCCTTTTCACAGTAGTTGGAAAAAGCCCAGCATTTGAAGTCAGATTTTCAGTTGAGTGTACTTCCTCTTCAGACCCGGAAACAAGCCACTACAACTGTTACGACTGAAATGGCTGGTGGCAGAGGAGGGAAGTTTATCTGGCATTTAAATGTGAGCTGAGTTCATTTTAAAATCCCCGTAGGCCAAAGGCATATGAGGAGAAAGTTCCTGAAGCTGGAAAAACAATGAGGTAGACATTAGAGCATTCATTAAAATTGAATGAATATAAATTATGAAGGATAAATGATATTTGGAGGTTTCTCCAAAACCTCTCCTGCAGAGAGGTTTAGATTAAATACGGTGGACAAGATTATTAACTGGTGTTCCTCTGGTGAAAGACAGTGGAACTGTGTCAATTTACGCTTACTGAAGGTTTGGCCTCTTGTATTCAGAAATTGCCACATAATTGAGAAACAGTTACAAAACTGAATTTGACTTGTAACAGAACCAAGATTTCTCTTTTTATTTCAGATTTACCAAAACAGTGGCTTGACAGTTGCTTCAGTTCACTATAGATACATGAGCTACATTCACAGTTGTTTCCTCAGCGTGGGTTTGATTTCAGCAATTCTGGAATTCAGAGCTTGTCAAGCTCCTTTGTGATTGACTTAATCTTTCACAGAAGGATCTCATGGATTTATACGTGAGATCTTGACTTTTTCTTCAAAATCTTTTATATTTTTCAAAGTTGACACTCTTTGTTTTAAATTCCACACAGTTCCTTTCCTAATGCCCCTACAAAGAAAAGAAAGCGAATAGTGGGATTTTTACAACTGTTTTATAGCATAACACTGGGGAAACTTCAAAGTACAGGGAAGTGATTATGCTTGGTCTTTTTTCTTTTTTTTTTTTTTTTCTTTTTTCTTTTTTTCCCCCATTTCAAATTGTATTTATATTGGCCTCTGATTCTCATGTTACTTTCTTCTTCAAGCTGCCAAAAGTCTTCAACTGTGGTGCTGGATATTAAATGGCAAATTTCTGGCAAACATCACAGAGCTTTGTTTTCACTGAAGAATCAAATCTGGACTCTGATTAACAGGAGAATCATTTTACTTGCACTATCATTTATGCTCATAGTTCTTGGATTTCTTGTCATTTGCACATGGAAATATAACATTTGCATATGTAAATAGTGCATTTGAGTGTCTTGTGCTTTCAAAACAATACACAAGGTACAATACCCGCAGTGGTCTAAAGAACAAACACATAGAATCAAACTAATAGCTAGTAAAGAGAAGAACGACAGGATAATTATGGCAAGTACTCTGATGGAATCAAGAACATTATTTTAAATATCTGTTGTCAGCAGGGGTCAGCCATAAAATCCTTATATGCTCTTCCACTGAACCCAGTCCATCCCTCACATAGTTTTATCTGGGAGGAGAGAGAACTGACACTGAACTGACAGCCTGGCTGAGCATCAAAGTGTTTTGCAACAGCCCTGCTGATTGTGCTGATTCAAAGAATTAATTATTTTGCATTTGTTAAAATCAAAGCAAGTTAGGGCATTAATGAGAACAGGAAAGAGGAAAAGAGGCAAGCAGAGGATAGTAGGACCCATGGACATCAGCACTGATGTTACCCCACACTGCAGGAAATGCTCCCCTAAACTCTCTTAGAAGCGTACACAGATTGTATATAGAATGCCTTTGTAAAGGAGGCTTTGATCTATTGTATGAAGCTGATCTGCTTGCTGTGTTTTGAGCAGGCAGTGGAAACACAAGACAGGAGACATCAGAGACAGATGATAGATAGGAAGTGGACTCTTAGAGCAGACAAACTAGGGTGCACACAGATGTGCCCAAGTGTCCCAGAAGTCTGCCAGAGACAAAAGCTGAGCTCCACATATCTTTCCATTAAGATGTATTGAAATATTGTGGGTCAGGGTCTTCCTTTACCTTTTGTAACAGAGGGTGTGGACAAACCTTTCTGCTTCCTTCCCTCTTCCCCTGTTCTGATGACCTTGAGAGGAAGCTTGTTACAGAGAGGAGAATTCTGAAGGGAAATGCATGTACAACATAGTACAAGGCTCAGAGGAGATTCTCAGTAAACTGGTCTCTGGGCAGTTTAGCTTGAATTATTCTACAAGGAGCAGGTCTGGTATGGATCAGAGGGATAAGGGACTACAGTCACTAACTGATCAATGTTCATGTTAAAGTCTTAGCAGCTTCAGTAAATCCCCCTCAAGTAGATTTTGATACAGCTATAGTTACAGAAAGGCATCAGCCTGGATACATCCCTTTCAGTCCTCTCAGTCTCAAGCAGCCTGGAAAAGTGCTCAGACCGCCTTTTCTGTATGTACCACACCACAGGCCACAAAACACTTCTCAACAGCCTGTACCACACTTAAGATCAATAGTGAAAGAGCAAAAGCCACAAACTATGATGTGCCTCAGGAAGGGAGTAGAGGAGATCAAGGGCATGGCCAATGTGAATGAAATCTACATGAAAGAGCTTTCGTCATTGCACTGCTTTCATGGATTAAAGGAACAATTGAGCAGAAGAATGAAAAGGCAGTGCCAAGAGGAAGAGAAAATATGGAGGAGGGAAGCTGGGTTTCTCCGGTTAAACCATTCTAGTCACGTTCTTGGCGCACAAGCAGAAAAGCACAGCTGCTTTACATCTGCTACAGAGCACTGGAACTGAACAGACACTAATGTAAGTATTCTCAGCCTGTTCAGATGAGGTTTTTGTTTGCTCTGGTATGGATACAATACTTTTTGTAATTAGTAACATGGAAAACTATTTTCTAATGCCACTGCAATAACTGATTTGGCTTATAAATGTTTTCTCTCAAAGGTCAGGCCTACAGGGACTTACAAAGGCTAATTTTGTCACTAGAATGTCAGACCTGATGCCCACCCTGGGAGACACAATAACCACTGAATTACACAATTTAAATGTTTTATGCTTATATCCATGAAAAACACTGACAATTTTCTTTCATGTATCATCCTGATTATATTTCATGCAGTAAATCTCCCTAGGCATTTCAGGCTTTGTGCCTAAAGTGAGGCCCACATCCCTGGATACCAATGCAATACAAAGATACCAATAATAATACAAATTTTCTTTTCCTGCTTTATAGTCTTTGATGTATACTTTGAGTATGGCGCTGAAGTCTCTGCTAAAACCTTCAGTTTGGCTAATGTGAGGAAAGTGGATAAAAATGCAACATGAAGAAATCTTAAATCCTAGCTTAGTATCTCTGATTGATCCTATCCAGTACGTGGCAACAGCCAGGAGGTAACAGTAACTAATAAACATGTAAATTGGTGTGATTGGCTTAAATTAAACCATTTACTGACACTACTCTTAGAGGGATCATATGTTTCAGACTCAGCCTTATTCTTTGTCTGCAAGTGAAGCTTTCAGCTAGTATTGGTAAGTATTTTGCTCAAGACTTTCAAAGATGAGGAAAATACCAAAGTAAAGAGATAGTGTTATACAAATCCAAGCCTCAGACAGACTTGAAGCACAGCTACCAGAAAGAGTTTGAATCTGGGATTCTAGACTGACTGCTATCAGAAATAACAGCTTTGGGTCTTCTATCCCCTGCTGCTCTTATCATTTAGTAAGGTTCTTTTAGCTTCATATTAGATAATAATACACCTATGTGGGTGACAACAAGAACTGCAACTGTGATAATTATAGCTGGGAACAGCAGTGCATTCTTCAGCTTAGCTCCGCACTAGGAATGTGTATTTGTGAGTGTCATATGGCTGTCTGCATTGCTCAGATACAAGCACTAGTGGATGCCTGAGTCTTTCAGACAAGCATATGAAAAAACCTGACATTTCCCAATGGCCTTATGAATATTTAAAGGTGGAAGACCATATTGCTAATGTTACCTGGAGTAGCAGACTAGTGTTTGAAGACTTGGAACATGTTTTGGGGCTCCATTTCTGTGACTAGGTACAGTTAATATGCAAGTAGAACTGTTAAACAGGGAGTTCTGATCTGTGGAGCAACTTTCTGTGTTTGTTGTAGCTTTAACTGCATCTAAGCCATATGCCTTGTGCAGCATGTTCAACAAACACCTCTTTTTATAATTCTTATATCTCAAGGGAAACATTGACAGGGCCATGGCAAATTGGTCCTTCAACTAAATGTCGGTGAAGAGGCTGCTATGGATCAGGCTTTTGGAAAAGATTCAATGCCACTGTCTAGACAGAGGCAAGAAACAAGGGCTCCCTTTCCCCTCGTCCCCTTGGAGCCTCATCACAGAGCTATGTATGTCTACTAATTAAACTGGAGTTTTGCACTTCACCCTTAGGAATTTCTTTCATAAAAAATGTAGGTCATTTGATTGACGTGTATTCTTCAGCATCCTAATCTCCAGTGAGAAAATTATGAAAAACAAGCTGTGCTGCATGCAGACAAAACTGAGGGCTACAGAGAAACTGAATGTTTTATTACATAAAACTTTTAATAACCATACGCCACTAATCCCACATTAGGAGGAAGAGGAATAAGGAGGAATAGTGCAGCAAGCCACACTTTTGCTGTGGTTGACAGACACTGCTGTTATTTGCTGAATGACTTGCACTCAGTCTGATGGAACACAAGATTTCAAATAGTGGATGTGTTTCATTGGTGGTCTGTGACACTGGGCCAGGGCAAGAAATAAAGAAAGGAAGGCTAATACCTGGGCATACAAAGATGTGGATTGGGAAATGGAGGCCAGAATTGGAAGTGATGTCTTACTAAGAGCTGGATCCACACACAGGCTGCCCAGTTATTCTGAGAAACGGAAGGATGAGGGTCAATGGACTGGTTCTGAGAATTGGGTAATATTCAAGAACTGATTGTCTTTACATATTTAGGGTCAGGCCATTATATGTCAAATCAGAACAGAACATAGTAGGACTGGTAGAATTGTGCACTAATGTGCCACTGGTTTAGAGGATGTTGATGGCAGCCTGTTTGTATCTTGACCACTCAGACACTCCCAAAGTAATCCAAGAGGAGAACTAGGAGAGGGTGACTCTTAAGCACTGTCTTCTGTCAGAGATCTCTTCATGTCAGAGTGAGATACTCAGATGGGATTCTTCATCATTTCCACTGAGACATTCCTCTATTATAAGACACAAATGGGACTGCTGAAGGGGCTCTAAAAGCTGGATGAACCTACCATTAAAAAAGTATATAGTTTTCATCTTCTCTTAGACTACTTAGCAGAGACAGATGGAGCTTCCCAACTCAAGGTCTGATTGTGAGGCATGTTTGTCCCTTAGTGCTGATGGAAAGGACGTACTTGTCTGAATCCTTTCCTTAGCCGCTGAATGTAGACACATCTGCACTCAGTGATGCACAAGCAGTAAATCAGCAGAGAGGTCAGGGAAACTAAGATGTGAATATACACTTGGAACTGAATATTTCAGTGACAAATTTCCCTCAGAGAGGATAATACAATCAGTAGTAAACTAACATTATTCTCTTTTCTGTCATGGGGATATTGATCACCTGGATGCTAAATAACCAATATTGTATTAAGCTAAGGACCCCAAAGACTAATTGAGCTACTTCATTTTTTTCAAGGCGGTTTAAGGGAAGTATCTAGTGAAGTGCTCAGTGGATATTGGCAGGCACTCAGGGGAACTGACGAGCCAAGAGTGTGGGAAAATAAAGGGAACTAAATGGCTTGCCCAGTGACTAATTTGCACACCAAGACTTTTGCTTGTGCATTCTCAGTGCTGGCAAACAAACATGTTGCCGACGTACCTATGCAGTCCAGAAGATCCTGGCCTAAATAGTATGTGAGCAGCATTAGATCTTCCCTTTACATATGGTAGTCATGTTCCAGTGATCAGTCCAATCAGGTCTGTTACAGTATTGACTACCCAGTGGCCAACATGTTCAGAGGTTACTGTTGGTTTGGGATGCTTCCATTTGTGAATGCTCATTTTTCCACACTGTATCTAGACCTGACTTTCAGAAAAATAGAAGCTAGATATTTTGTGAAAATAAGGGACTCTCAGGTCACCCCGGACTGTATACTCAGAAAAAAACTGGGAGTCACTTAAAAATTTAATTCAGTATTTTTATAGGACAATTTTTTAAATCTAACTATATTTGTATTATTAAATATTTATACCAAATGTGTATTTGGAAGTATTTCTCACTGAGTAATATAGAGACATCTTGGGTGTCACTGTAAATTAATGAGCGTCTGTTTTTCATTGTAGTGAGAAAACTGTGAGAAAACATCCAAGTGAGATTATTCACCATTAAGAATTAAGCATCTATGGTGAGGTGTGATACAGGGTTCTCTGAATGCTTCCTTTTGAGTCCCGCCATGCCTGGAGGTTTAATATCTAACAGGTCTTTTCCTTCTTTTGATGCCAAAACACAAAATTACTTGCAAGGTAGATTTTGTTCTGGAAATATGTTTCTAAGGTGGTATAATAAGGTGCTGCAATAGCTTGTGGACTGTTTGGGGCTATTGTTAAAACTGCTAAAGGGAGTTGAAAAAAGAAAAGAAGACAGTAAGGAAAAACCTCTTTCTTCTGCATATTCTGCTGCTGCTTCACCTTTCCTTGGGACATTTTGCCTGCATCTGTATATTTAGTGTGTACTTCATAACCATATGAAGAAGAGTCATAAAATTATTTGTTTTGGCTAATGAGTTGCATGTCTTCTGGGAACATATAAATCCTGGTTTTCAATCTGTACTAATGCAAGGTTTAAAAACAAATGCAACCTGGCTCCAAACAAACCTAAGTCCTGGGTGTGTTCATGAGCACTGATTCTCTATGACCTTCCTTTCATTTGCTAAAATCTCTGTGCCTTTCCTTTACTCTTCTGTAGGCCTTGTATAATATTTCTCTACCGGAGTAATACTTCCCTGGAAGGTTTAGTGAGATAATGTTTGAAAAGTGTTTGAGATCCTTGAGGAAAGGTCGTCACTGCAAGGAGCTGAGCTCTACTGACATGACTGCAAAATTAAAAAAAAAAAAAAAGGCTAGAACTATGGCACGGCTAAAAATAGAGACTGAAATTCCTCTTCATTCTGAAGCCATATAAGGATCTATGCATAGCTATGTAAGGCAGGATCTTCATGCAAAAAGAGATGAAGTTTTGGCTGATTTAACATGAGAAGCATTGTGTTCATATGTTTCCTTTGTAGAGCTAAATCATAATTTTAAAGCTGTCAGAAGGCCTCTCTTTAAATTAGAGTAATTTATTGCTGTATGTGCCCAAGAACAGCTACAAATGTAAACACTGGCACTCCCTTGGCTATATCCACTCCACTTTTCCAGATCGCTTCCAAGAGGAAAAGAAGTGTAACGAAGAATGAAGCAAAATTTCTCTGCCACTCACAATGAAAGGGTTAATTCTTCTTTTCTAGCACCTCTAAATGGTGGCAATAGAGTCTGGTCTTTGTCTAGAATTTCCAGTGACATTGCTGACAGTTCCAGGCATGGATGACATGCAGGAAAAATGCATTGCTCTTGTGCAGAAATCTCCTTGCTAATAAACTTCTCATCTACACATACATGCACACATGCTCACGCACATACAGAGGTATATATATATAGGCTGTTTCACACTCTGAAATTAGTAGTTATGGAAAATGATATATGCAATAATTTGATACTCTCAGTGCCTTTGTGGCAGCGCATTCCTAAAGAAATACCTGTGTGATATATTGATATGGCTTAGATTTTCATTTGACAGAATGGTGAGTAAACTTGACTTGGCAAATCTTGTAGGACTGTGAGGTAGCAAGCCCTACAGGTCTAAAATAGAACTCACTCATTGCAAGATTCCCTATAGTGAGTCTAGGATTCCCATCCTAGTGATACAGAATTCCCACTAGTTTTGGCAGTGTTAGATAGAAAAGGTGCCCCAAGACGCTGAGCAAGAGAAGGAGAATGTCAATTAAATACAAGCTCCTCCTGCTGTTGTCAAAGAAACGTTGTAGAATCTGATTCATGTAATCCTCATCAACTTGCAGGTTTTGTTTATACCCCTTTTATGCCTGATTTGTATTTGGACTGCTGTCCAAACCACAGTCACATAATCTCTTTTTTGCAACCCAATTTGTTCTCAAATGCTAAACAAATAAACAAATAAACAAGACCCCCAAACAAAGCACAACTGTATTTCTAGTTAATGCATCCTATTTTCTCCTTGATTCTTTTTTTGTACATTTTGGAAAAATGAGTACTAGACCCCATACCAGCTGGTCTGCTGGGTTCCATAGGTTTTCATGCATTGCTCACATTTCCTGTCTATCTTTTGTGTCATCTCTTTTCGTTGCTGCTTTAGATTAGCCACAACGCAGAGCCATTTATGGTTGTCATATGTTATGTATCATGCTTAATTGTTCGTCCTGCCTTTCATCATCTCATCATATTTCACAGACCACGATTAACTATTTTGAGGCACCCAGCTTTCCTTTACTCGCTACTTAGTCTTACATATCCATATGGTTCAGCTTGGTTTTCAAAGATCTCTGTCATTTAGCTACTTTGTTTAACAGAACAAACCAAGAACTATTTTGGATGGTTTGCTTGCTGTGGCATGTATATGTACCTATATATTAGAATTTAATATCAAAGAGTAAAAGGCAGCTGGTAGATCTGGAGCATTGTGGAAGGTTGTACTACAACAGACTGATCTGAAACCTTGTATTTGTGGATTATTGTCACCATTTCTGTTTATGTCCTGTCTTTCTCTGGTCTGTGCAGTGACGATGCCTTGTCCCTTGGGGAATTTTACTGCCTTCTCTTTCTTTTCTATTAAGAACATTTTCCTAATTTGGCGCCTTAATTTTGAACTGCTGTGTTTTGTGCTGTATATTGTCTTCCAAGGCTGGGAATGATTCCCAAAGCCACATTTTCATGGCACACTTTTACATCTCCATTAAAGTCAATGGGAACATGTTAGAGAGACTAAGGGCACAATTCCTTTTAATAGGAAATTTTGCCTGAGATATTTCAGAATATGGTGACATCTCTTTCACTCTGAACTTTTCTCTCTTCTACACTCTCTTCTGTGCACATATCCTTCACACCTCTTTAGTCCTTTAATCTGTCTACTATTTTTATTACCCTCCTTTCTTTTTTTCAGAAGTCTCTGAAAAGTGTGAGAATTAAAAATGCACACAGCATGCTTATGTAGTTACCCTCAGACTTGATTGAGAGTCACCGCTTTTACATACAGACCTATGGGTATATATCTTTACATCCAACACAGGAAACACTTGCCATCAGGAGTGCACTTGCTCCTTTGTACTTCTTCCCAGAGGTGTATTGCCCGCTGTTTTGCTTTTCTTGTTTTATGAGTCTTCTTGTGGAAAATCTCCAATTAGGCTTTAGTGACACACTCTCATAAGTTAATATATTGTGAGGTTAATTTTTTCATTATTTCCTATTTACTTTTTGCTTCCACTTTAAAAGTTACTTTCCCCCTCCATTTAAGCATACAGTCCTGCATCTTAATAGTTCTCCCCTTTCTGTGCACAACTCCCATTCAGAACTTGTAGATGATCACTTTTTCTCTCTTCCACACAGATAGGCTATACTTAGTTGCCTTAAATATACTGTTTTCACTTTAAATTTGTCTTTCTGTTTGCCTGCCTCTGTGACTGTGCTATGTTCTTTATCATGTAATTTGTTAGAAATTACCTGAATTATCCATAAGAAGATATTTGAGGAAAAGTTTTGTTTTGTTCAGTGTGATGTAATCCCACAACCTTAGAAAGCATCTGTGTAAACTGAAGATGAGAGCAGAGTCTTGTGAGTTAGGAGATCATACAGATTTTCAAGCCATAAAAATCAAATTGATCTTCTCCACTGACTCACAGAACTGCACCCAGACATTCCTGCATAAAGCTTCCAGCATAGGCTTGAACTAAAGCTGTCTTTTTATATTGTCTTGACATCAAGAACAGATGTCTATCACGGATGAATATGATATTTTGAAAGGCGTGCAAAGGACGTTTCTTCCTATGAAATACTTCCCTCTCTACTATTGCACCCGTAGGGATTGCTGTGTTGGCAGTAAGGGTACATTAGGACCAGACTAGAGCAGGGAAAATGGTAAGTGCAACTAAAAAATGGAAGGCCTAAAAGAATGAAGGCTACAGGAAGCAGCAGCAGGAGATGAAGATTTCTGCAGTGTTGTTTTCACTGCCCTACATATAGTCTTAGTAGTAGGAGGTATAACACTAGATGTGAAATAGAAGCTTACACTGGGGATATGCAGGCTTTTGTCAGTATTTACTCTGTGTTCATCTCTCATGAATTTTCCCTCCCTAGTCTCCCTAATCCATTCCTCCATGTGCTCCCAACTCACACTGAACAGGTAAAACCCAGTATTTCCCCAAATGAAAGCACCTCTCCAGCATTTGTGAGGACAAACCATTCAGGAATGTTTGCAGGAAAGACAGGAGGGAATGGTAAAGGTCATGACTGAATGTGGGGTCTGGATGCCAGTGGAATCTGCGCACCAGATTTTCCAGCATGCCCAGCTGAAAGTAAAGAACAGGGAGAGGAATGTTAAAATAAACTTGTTCAGCTAAAGCTGGCACTTTGGACTTCTACCTGCAGCCTCTAAACCTCCCTTCCACTGTAATCTCAATTTGCCACACAAGGGAATGCTTTAAATTAAAGCAAGGGAGTAGTTACATTTTCCAAGGCAATCTTTTCTGTCTGTTCTTTGAGGATGCCAAACTGATGACAAGTACGATATTATTTGTATATGTGTATTTATAGTTGACTTAATTAATGAAACCCATGAAGTCTAACCCCTAATCTTATTAAAAATGTCAGATGCACAGGAACAAGAAGCTGTTTTACATTTGAAGGATATAGAAATGAAAGGATTGCTTTCAAATTTATTTTTATGTTGGTAAAATATTTGTGTGCCCATAATGTCCATTTAATTTTGGAGTTTGGTCCATAAGGAATGCTGGGACAGGATGAAAAGTAAATGTAAAGGATGGAAGGGTTTTTTGTCGTCTTCTTTTTTTTTTTTTTTTCTTTTTTTGTTTGCATCTGGTAGGTGTGTTTGCCTTCTCTGAGTTGCATTGGGGCTGCCCATGAGTCAGCTCTAGATATTTCATCTTCTCTAATAGCACTTTTATATTTATAGAGCCTGATTTTCCCAAGATGCTGGGAAACCTGGCCTTTGTGAAATTATTTGCATTGTTTTGATGTGATATAACCAAGGGGTAAAAATATCCAGTGATGTGGAGAAAAGGAGAATATAGAGGTTTAGATATTTCACTAATTTGTCAAGGAAATCTGGAAAACATCTTCCTCCACTGTTTGTTCTTCTGTTGCTTTGCTTTTAATTATTCACACCTCTTTTCAATGGAACATAAACTACCATTTCACAACTCTATATGATAGACCAATCCATAGACAAGTTCTGTGACATTTGCAGTCCCCTGGACTTGGCCTTCTCTTTCTTCCAGATGTCTTCAGTGCAAACATTTAGAAACTAAATATTGATTAAGAACAGTTGAAGGAATAAACACAAACAGTTGCAGTGAACAGGCACATTAAATACATTTGTGGAGGTCAAAACAAGACTTGTTTAATTTCCATATGCTTTTTCTGATTCATGGAAGGTGAAGAATCGAGGTCCATACTGAGACTTGTATTCCTGTCTACTGTTCTCACTTGCATGATACTGAACATGTGGTCTCTGCTAGCTGTGGTTTTATACCTGGAAATCATTTCATTTCCACAGCAAGACAACAAGAAAACAATTGGGTGTTTTTACTATGAACGGGAGCAAACTGGTAAGCCAAAAATATAGCTAAGCGGATGGGGAAACGTTGATCCGAAGTGCCACTCATTGGCACTACAGAAGTGTTTCAGTCAAGATCACAGCACATTGGAAATTTCTGTGTCAGATGGCTGGAAGAACAAGTTACAGATATGGGACATATGTAGATGTCTGTAACAAGGGACATACACTATTTCAGGGCTAATAATAATGATGCAGATTGTTCACAGAACAAAGCCAAGACTGATCTATGCCTTGTCCTGGTTACAGACAGGAATTTGTTCAGCAATTCCTTCCATAATGTCTTTGTGCACAAGTTATTTTGTGCACAAGCTATTTCCTTCAGTTCTTTGCAAAGACTAGGATTTGTCTAATTGGAAAAATTTGCCAAATGTTTTTTTCCAGTCCCTGCATGCTTACATGTATCATTGCAAGTGTAGGAAAAAATAAATCCACCTGCTTTCTGAAGCTGATGCAAAGAGATATGAGATTATCAGTGACATCTATTGTTCTTTCAACAAAAGAATGAACACAATTGCCTTTTAGCACTGACAAGCCTAGCTGCAGAAATCTGAAGAACAACATTTGCTGTGAAGGGTAGTTGAGAAGAGTGTTGGCTAATCTAGAGTATGCTATATTTCAAATCATGATCACCAAGTCTTTTCTTCATTTTCCCTTTCTCAGAAATCATGGAGATTGCAAGGATGTAGCAACAAAGAGAGCAAAATAAAACTCACCATGTGCATAATTTTTCCACTAGTATGATAAATGCTGTCATGAAGGTGTCTTACATCATAGACACAGAGTGTTCAGCTCCTCTGCTACAATACTGTAAATCCAGTCTTCTTATGAGATTCTCTTATTGTGATAAACAAGAAATTAACCCAAGACAAACAAGCAACTTATAGTGAAATTTTCAAACTGAAAGTGAATAATGTGGAACAATGAGAAAGGTTTCATTCATGACATGTCTCAGCTTGCTTATTTTTTGGGCATACTGTATGTCAAAGTTGT
>VXBL01001169.1:2624732-2755983 GCA_013400195.1 Aramus guarauna | reverse complement strand
AAAAAAAAAAAAGTGCAAGTGGAGGATGAAAATGCTGGGAGCAGAGGAGTCGTCATTCATTTGTATAAATAACTCTTTCCGGAGTCTGACTCTTGTGAATATCTATTTCTATAATAAATATTTTTTATTAAATAAAAGTGAGGAAATGTTACTAAATGTGTGCGGAACAGAGACTGAAATGACAGGTTAGGAAGGGATACATCCTTTAGAAGTGACCAGTATTTCCAAAGCTTTCCATGTGTAAACATTTGAGCATTTTTTACTTAGGTGTTCAAATAACCAAATAAAAAGGAAAGGGATGTGTGTCAATTTGTACCTAACGAACCAGGCAGAGGACCAACCATGGCAGGATACAGTTAGCTTAACAAATAACTAAGGGTTTTCTGGCACCCTTATGGCCAGAATGAAGAAAAAAAGTTTTTGCAGAACTGATCAAAAGGCAAGTTGAAGTGGAAAGCTGAAAGATGAAATGGGGTGGTTAGACAAAAAAGGGGAAAAAGTGATCAAGAAGGAACCTCTGCTGGCAAAAAAAGATAATTTTTCAAGAAACTGTTGGTAGATTCCTGATTTCTCAGGACCTAAGCCGCTTGTATACCTATCTTCTGAATAACCCCTAGAACATGCATGCTGAGAACAAAACCATGATTTCACTACAGTTGGCTCTACTGTAAACACTTTCATTTGGGAAAGAATTACTTTCACCTGAGAGTTTCTGGAACTGGGCTCTGAATTCTGGAATAAGATAGTTCTGGATCATTGTCACTCCCAGGAAACATTCTGTATGTGCAGAGTTAAAATTATTTCAATTTGGCTTGTTCCCACAATGCAAATATCCACCTGTGCATTACTGTGAAGAACTTTTTCTGAATCATCTCTTCCTATGTGTCTAATATTGATTTAATTGTGGGTTTTGGCATTACTTAAAAGCTTGAAGTGTTTTTAATAGATAAAATATGTTGTGTCCGTTATTTGTGTCAGCACTCCCTGGGGAATCTCACTATTCAGAATGTTTTCTTAGAGGCATATACATACACAAACCCTTGCAGACGTCAATTCAAACACTGCACCCAGGGAATAATGACTAACAGACTTCAGACAATGAAGAATCCAATTTAAAATCCAAAACTGGATTATAAAAACCCTCTTATTCTTTGTAGATTTCTGTAATAAATGAACTCCTTTGCTATTTCTAAATATCTAATTATATTCATATTTATATGGGTTAGTCCC
Organism: Aramus guarauna; assembly: GCA_013400195.1. Lineage (NCBI taxonomy): Eukaryota > Metazoa > Chordata > Aves > Gruiformes > Aramidae > Aramus > Aramus guarauna. The sequence continues at coordinate 2,754,753 of VXBL01001169.1, read as the reverse complement.
CAAGACCACAAGCAAAGCAGATTGGAAAGGAAGTTGCGGAGCACACATCTCCAATTCTCATCTGAGTTTTTAAATACTGATGCTTGCATAGCATGAAGACAGACACTTTATAAATGATATCTCAGCAAATTCAAGTAACTTATTTGAGAACATATTTGAAGTCACTGGAGATTTTCTCCTTTTAGGCTAACCACTCTGCACTGGGGTACAGAATTATTTCGGCACATGATTCAGACCACTGATTCATGGTATATACTACAGCTATTTTTAATTTGCTCAGTGAAAGTTTATGTATTTCTGTTGTTCCATTTTCCTGATCATTGTGCCCCCTTAAGTCTATTTCTCTACCAAAACCAACATATAATTTTGATTAGATTTTCAGCTTTCATGCATGTTTCTCCTTCTGTCATATACTAGTCTACCATGCATCAATTATGGACACTCTGTTTTAGGTCACTTAAAAATGGTTACCTCAGCTTGATGATAAATGTTTCTTTCTATTAAATGCTTAAATCTCCCAGCTCAGCCTCTTGACGTGAGCTTGTTAGACCAGGAATTCTCACAACTGGACCTTCATGTTATGTACGGCCACACAAAACATGCTTGCAGAAAAAGGCAACAGTATATGAATATAATGTACTGGAGAGAATGGTGCTGGGAAGGATGCACATTTACTTATGATTACTCTCAACTTTTCACCCTCTCATCAGCACTGCTACACCTCCAACTCCCCTTTGCTTTTCCAGGGAAAGGGCCTGACTTTCCTGATCTGCCGATATAATGTGTTATTTTTCTTTTCTCCTCAGTATGGTGTTCACTTTTTCCCCTAGTGATTCTGAGCCCTTTTCCAGATACTGATTTCTTTTCTTGTATTATTCTCTCTCATTGCTGGGCTTTGAAAGTCGATTCAGGGCTAATGGTAAGTGCCAGATAGCCAAAGAGACACCAGTAAAGTATTTATTTAGAGATCAAGTAAAGCAGGTTGTGGTGGGGTAGTGGTGTCAAGAGTGGATGATGGCATACCAGCCCAGCAGACACACCATTCATGAAGCTCAGAAAGGACCTCAGCATTTTAGGACAGATCCAACTTTCAGTTAATTGGTTGGAACTAGATGATCTTCAAGGTCCCTTCCAACCTAAACCATTCTATGATTCTTTGATTAATACCTAGAGCTACTAACCTGATTCAAATGCAGTTACTTCAGATTTAGAAGTGATATGAGGATGACCTGGGCTTCTGAACTGATAATGGCTGACTCAGATGGCTGACAACAGTTAATATAAAATAACAGTGATTGTTTCAGAGGATTATAATTCTGCAAAATAGGAGCATAAGTGGAAGGGCTCTGGACTAGCACCTAAATGAAGCGTCTTTTTGTCTGTCTGAGCTATCAGAGTTAATAAAGTTCAACCTGGTTTTTGGAATGAGCTCAGTAACTTCATGTCTGGGATGCAGGGGGGGATGTTCCACACTCTGTGTTAATCTGTCTTTGTGCAACATGGAGTGAAATTACTGCCTTTCATCCAGCATTAACCTTCTATTTTTACTTGGGTATGTTGCATTTTGGCCTTTTGCCTTTTTATTCCTTTAAACAAATACTTTTTTAAAGGCATGAAGATTTCTCATGATCCTCATTATTTATTTACCCCATATATTTTTTTCTTCAAAGGTTTTATTGTTTTTCAGCCTGCAAATAAAGTTTGAAACTAAATAAAACTATCAGGAAGTAACAAATTTGCCATAAACCCCTAGCTGAACTATAGTTTTATGTTAAAGATATGTAAACGATACAGATGTTAACATTAAAATACACCTCAGCATGACTACCAACATAGCCATATAATGGTTATGGTCTGACAGGTTTAACTTATTAAACTCTAGTTTTATGTTAATAATATAGACTCCCTTCTCTTCCCTTGACTTTACGACTATACCTACAACTCATGGCTTTACCGTAGAGTGTGAGATGCCTTGCCCCTATCCTCTTTGCCTCATTACACACTCATTGTCTGCTCTGGCTAGTGTATATCATGAATTTAGGAAAAGAATCCAGTTCAGACATATGAAAGTTTTCAGGGCCTGATCTGGTAGCATGCTGTTAAACTGAGATCTGAAAAGTTCACATGCAGTTCTTCTGAATGTCTTTGCTGGAGCAGGATCACTGCAGTGTGTGATCTGACCCTGTCCCTCACCACCCCCTGCGGTATGAAAAACCATCTGAGGGGTTTATTTACCACAGCTGCCCATGAAAGCTGGTTTAAAATCAACATTCAGGGAACAAGCCATGGGGTTCCAATGCAGTACAGAATTTACCAGAGAGAAGAGTATTGCTCTTGGACTAGGAAAACAACCATTCTGTTTAGCAAAAGATTTTGAGGTTTTGAAGTGTATTTATTTTCCAATAGGAAATGACAGCAAGGCCTTTTAAAGTTCTCAGAGACAAACAGATAGATACAGCCCCAGAGTAGACCACAGTCTGTGTATTTTACCAAGGACAGGGTAACAGGAGTTTTAGCCCCTGTGTAGTGTTATTTTAGCTTTGGAATTGCAGCCTCTTCAGCTATCTCCATATCTCTCTCCATATCAAGAAACATTTTTGTTCAAACTGATGTATTTCTTCAAAAACATCTAGATTTTGTAAAAGGTTTAATGGGAAACCAGGTCTCCCTTGTATTCAGGGACCCAGAGAAGTTGCTGTATATACGCACCTTGTCAAACAAATACGGCAATGCAGATGGCTTGGAACATGTAGGAGACTAACATAAATGGTGAGAAACAGAATCACCCAACACTGGATCAGGGATTTGTGAAAACTGTAAGAGCATCTTTGGTTTTTAGAATGTTTCTCTACCTCTCCTCCAAGGGAATCTTGGACCTCTCAGTGAATTTATGGCCATATTTTTTTCCCTATATTATCTCTGTGCAACTATTTTTTCCTCTATAGAGGCGTGTTACTGCTTTTTGATGTAGCTGAGTTTTCTGTAAGAACTCTCTTTCTTTAACTATGTTATCCTACATTCACTTTTATTCCTTTTTTTAATAAATAGATTCCTGCTGTCCCTTTTGACTCATCTGGTTCATTTGCAAGGCATCCTGTTTATTTTTCCAGCTATTTGTTTTTAATATGTGTTATCTGACCTTTTCTGTCTACTCTTCTGGGATGTACACAAAGCTCTTCCTTTATTTGCATTTGCTTTTCCTTCTCCCCTCCACAGCACCTAATGTTCGCCAGTGGAACCCAAGAACAGGAAATGGGAATACAAACCCACAAGCCCACAGAAGTTGATAACTAGCAAAGTTAATTTTCATCATGCAGGTGTGGAATGCTTCAAGTCACTGAGATATGTAGAAATACAAGGGCTGGTATTTTATCCCAGGAGCTCCCTGACATGGGTCTGGCAACAGACTGCAGCTACAGGAAATTTACTTGAAAGCAGCATTCATAGAATCATAGAATGGTTTGGGTTGGAAGGGACCTCAAAGCCCATCTAGTTCCAACCCCCTGCCACGGGCAAGGACGCTCTCCACTAGCTCAGGTTGCCCAAAGCCCCATCCAACCTGGCCTTGAACACTGCCAGGCATTCTCCCCTTTGGTTTCTTTGTGCAAGATAGCTATCAGTAAGGCAGTAAGCAAAGCAGAATAAGGTACTCTTCCCATTCTCTTTCCTGGGAGAATGATCTATGGGGGTTTATTGTGAATGGGGATCAGAGCATGGTGCTGCTTCAGCCAGTTTATTTAAGCAATGTACTTGTAGAGGAGACCAGGGAACTTTTCTTCCTGGGAATACTTTTTCCATGGTTGTGGAGGCTAGCTCTTTGGCCAGTTTCCCTTTTACATGCTGCCTTTTAAGAGAAAGCTGCTGAGATTCTGACAATGACTCTGGCTAATTGTGGTTTGGCAAAGTTTTGTTCCTCCAACATGGCTGCTTCCAGAAGAATAGGTATCCAGAGCTGGCAAGAGCTGGCAGCCATCTTTGTCAGGCTGGAGCACAGAGCACAAAGGCAGATTTATCACAAAAATTAATACCACAAGCTATTGGTCTACCACCATTTACTCAGCACAGCTGCAAAAGCCTTGGTCATCTCCAGAGTTACTGTTATAGAGCTGTACTGTCACCTGACATTATTGTAAGGAAGAGATATTACAGGCCACAATTTGCAGTAGAGCTTGCTGCTTGCAGCAACCACTGGTTTCATTTGGCGAAGGTACCTTTTGCTCCCAAAAGGAACAAATAGCTAAGCTGTCAGCAAGTTTGTCCCATCCTGGTCCACCTGGAAAATGAGTTGGTGTTGACAAATGCTTATATTTTGGCAGGTAGGCAATGCTCTTCAGGCTAGGAGCTCTCTTCAGAGGAGATATTCTTTGTTATCCTGATTTTCTTCTCGCATTTCTGATTTACCCATTACGACAGTACTTCTGTGTGTGCCCACATGTGATGTGGGGAAGTCTCTCCTTAGCCACTGCAAAAGATCTGTTCTGAGAGCACTAATCTCATACCAGGCCCAAAGAAACCAAAGGAGAAAACGCTGGTTTCAAAGAAGCTTCCTGTAGCTCCAGTCTGTTCCAAATAGACTTTCATTTTCTGCCCTTTGTTTCACAGCTCACTTTGATAATGGACTATTCAGTTATGGAACACACTCCTTTCCTTCAAGCTTTGGGCAAATCTAGAGCAGGGCTTGATTCTGAGGCCTGAATCATGGACATGTGGAAACAGAATGAAGCTGCGTCAGGGGAAGTTCAGGCTGGACATTAGGAAAAGGTTCTTCACAGAGAGGGTGGTCGCTCACTGGAACAGGGTCCCAGGGAAGCGGTCATAGCACCAAGCCTGTCACAGTTCAAGGAGCATCTGGATGATGCTCTCAGTCATATAGTTTAGTTTTAGGTAGTCATGCGAGGAGCAGGGATTTGGGCCCGACGATCCTTATGGGTCCCTTCCAACTTGAGATATTTTATGATTCTATCTTTATGTGTTGGGTATAACCACAGCAATAAAGGGGAGCCTACGGTTCCAGGGCAATGCAAGGGGTGGTCTTCACAAAAGCAGATTGACGAGACTACTTGCCATATATGTGACAATTCTCAAGGCAGAAGATTCATTGGAAAATCAGCTTTGTTGATACTGGCCCAAATCCATGTGCCAAAGCATTTCTCTGAAGAGAGCACGCCCTTTTTAAAACATGCATGTTATGAACAATGTTTGCTTTTAAAAGACAGAGCACAATGGGAGGCAGCCTATCCTGTGGCTTGTGTTGTGTTGAAGATCTGGTAGAAGGGAGGTTTGGAACACTCTCTGAGTGCAGGGTAACAGATTGTGTGATTTAACAGAAGTTCACAATATTACGCTTCACTTCCCTGCCCACTCCCCCCTCATTTTGTCTATTCCTATAGTAGAAAGTGGAGACAGAGTACAGCTAGGCCATGACTCTTCTCAACAAGATGAGGTCTTAATCTCGGCAAGAGGAAGACTCAAAGTATCTTGATGACTGTGGCCTTGTCCTTTCCATATTGTTTCTTCTGTTGATTTGCTTTGATTATGGGAAGACTACAGGAAAGGAGTAGTGAGAATAGCTCATTGCTGTTATTTCAGCTGGAGAAAGAAAATACCTAATAAAATGATTTGGAAAGTAAAGTTCTGCAAATTCACATAGTAATCATTTTAAGTATGTGAAATATTTTTACTAGAATGGTTTTGTTTATATTCCCAGCTTCAGATGTTTCAGTATGGAAGAGCACTGTTGAATCTATTAAATTGTGACTGAGATTTCAAATATCACCTTCCTGATTTCCTGCTACTGGCCCTTCTTTTTGCTTCCATGTGATTTCCAGGTGGTTGTATCAGGATCTCTGATTTTTGACTTTTGATCTAATATTTTACAAAAATCTAATCCCCTGACTGGAGAACTTTCACTTCGAGGTTTCAGGATCAAACCCACTGTAGCTGGAAGATAGAGTATTTTATCTTTATTTGTACTTGTCATAGCATTTAGAAACTCAGATTAATACTGTAACATCTTTTCCATTGCTTATATTGATATTTTTTAGCCCTGAAACTGAAGCATTTGTGATTTTCTCCCATGTGTCTTTTAATGAAGTCTTATTGTTTTTGGAGGAAATCAGATTTTTTTTAAAGGAAAGTATAATTTGGTTCAAAATGCCTTTTTCTCCCACTGAGGAATTGTGTTACTAGAAGATCTGTGAGGAGCCATGACCTTTCAATCACTGCCATTGGCATCGGGCCCTCAATAAAGGAAGCCAGGAACAAATGCTTTGGGGGGGGTGTGTGTGTCTGTTCATCTTCTCTGGTTCAACCAGCCTCCAGAAGGTTGCAAGATGGGGTGCAGGAAGCAGAACTACTTCATAAGAGGAATCTCCCTCCTTTTTAAATCTCCTTCAGGAGCTTTTGAGGCTGGGAAAAGGTATCCTACATTGGTACCTGGTCCTATATAAATCTATATGAGTGACTTACTACCATTAGAATCAGATTCAATATTTTTACCTTGAGGTAAAACTTTCGTTGTCTTTATAAAGCGTTGCTTGAGTAAAGAGCAGAGAAGTGGCACACTTCATTCACTGCAAGCTTTGGTTAACCTTTGCATACCATGTTTCTCCTCAGTTTATTGTATGAATGCTTTCCCGTCAACTTAATCTCCAGTACAAAGAAAATGCTTTCTGTTTAATTACCTACACTGTTGCCAAAATTAATTTCTATTAGCTCTATATATCTTACTATGAATGATAAAACATGTGGCAGATACAGCACAATTTATCCCAGTCCTGTTCTTACATTTCTGTAGACAGACATTAAATCTTTGGCATGCAGGTCATTGGTGATGGGTTTACTGTAGTTACTGACTGGATTTTGAATTACTGGACAAATTCCTTGCTTGTATATACTCCTCTCTCCCCCTCACTTCCAGGGATAGTCACTGATACAAATAAGAGGGTATTGTCCTTAATATGGTACTGATTTCAGTCCTCAGCAAACCTGTTTCTCTAGTGAACACTTCATGTCACTGACATTTCAGCCGTTCCTAAAGAAGTGTGTGGCATGTGTGAGAAATGGGTACAGCTGACTGGGAGAAAGCTTTGTGCTAAACATTGCCTTTTGAGCTGCTTCATCTGTTTCTTCTTCAGATCTCTCCCTTTGGGGTAATGCACAGCCCCTTGCATATAATAACACAGAGTCTTCACTAATGTGAAGAAGAGAGAATCAAGTTAAACCTTGTTCTCAGAGCTTTTCTGCTTGCACCTGAGATCTTGTTCTGATTTGTCAAGAACTTTGGCAGTAATTGCTGTTAAATAAAATGAATCAGTTACCTGAAATTGAAACAAGTTGTTGGATTTTGGTGGAACTAGCCTTAAGAAAATAACTTGCAGGGATGTTGTGAATGCCCAGCCATGCTGTGCAGTCTCAGAAGAAGCTGGCCATTGAGCCAGGAATGTGCTTGACCTTTGCATTCTCATTCACCTGAACTTGAATTTGGGACAGGATTTAAGAGAGATGTTGCAGTTCAAACTGAAGTTAATTCAGGGAATCCCTGCAGCGTGGGTAGGTCTGGATGGTCACTTCTGGCCTGGTTGCTCACCTGGCAAACCAAAACCAGGTAGCTACTTGTTACAGAGGTTCAGTGAATATTTGCCAATGATGATGTGGACAGTATTTCTTGCTTTGGGATAAACAGATGGATGGGATTAATTCTGAATTCTCTTTCAGATATCTTTCTCTGTGCCCCTATGAATCCATGACAACTTCTGGTCTAGACCATGACTGAGCAGATGGGAGTTTGAGCAGCTGAGAATGGAAAAATGTAATGCAAGATTGAAGTGAACAGGGAGGAATTCCTACCCCTGAGTATCTGATCAATGTTTATTATTGGGTATCTCAAAACCACAGGCAGGGGAAGAGATAACCAGTGCTGAGGATGAGCTGGTGATTAAACATAGCAAAAATAAATTTCAGCACAAGAAATCTTGCCGTGCACTGCTTTCCCATGTTGAAAAGATGGAGGTTTGCCGGCAGAATGTTTTAAGATACTTGGCAGGATTAATATTCTACACTAAATAGATGAAGGTGCTTGACAAAATACAGTTTGTCCTAAGCATTTTTTGACAGAATATATTTTATCCATATAGAGGCTTTAGCAGAATTGTCAGTGATGTCTCATGATAGATGGCAATATGAAGAGTTGTAAGAGCCTGACTATTAAAAAAAAAGACCAGACAACTTAGTGCTGTGGCAGTCTATTTGACTATGAGTGGGTGGTTGGAAAGGGATGGGGAACGGGTGATCTTCTAATGGGAATTTAATCATATACTTTCTAGAAATAATGGGAATCCAGAGATGATTAAGGAAGAGATGAGAAAGAAAAAGCATTTTGGAGAAATTTCCTCACAGAGAGAATGATTCATTTTGGACTGTGCTGTCAAAAGGCAGCTATGGAAACTGCAGCTGTGGACGTATTAAATAAGAGTCAGGCAGGTGCTTACTGGAAAAAATGTTATGGATGGAAACAAGCACCAGGAGGAGTGGGAGGAATCTGCAGAGCCAGCTTCCGGTTTTTAGTTACAGCAGAATAAATGTGTTATTCTGCATTTGCATTGCAGATACACAACAGTTCTCAGTCTGAGCAGATGCCTGGCTGCCATGGATTTTCATGAACACGTGTCCAAGGGGCCATTCTCACCTTCCTCTAACATTTTTTAAAAGGAAGAGGCGCATTAAAAGCCAGGATGAAGGGAACAGTTTCAGGATGGAAAAGGTTGAGCAATGGTGGTGTAATAGAAAGCAAAATTTGGCCCACATTAGTTTCCTCCAACAAGGCTGTTTTTTCCATTAGTACTGCTAGCACTGAAGACTATCTCTGACATATGACAGTATATCAAAAGTTAGCCCTACAGAGAAAGGCATAGAGTGATGGAGAGGTATATGTTGGGGAGGAAAGCAGGAAACAAAGTGGATGGCTTGAAGTATTTTAGGAAGAGGAGCTGCGAGGGTGCAAAAAGTTGCAGCCTGTTATTCATGCCGTTGTGACTTTGAAAAGAGTCTGATGTTCTGCATCAAGGGACTTGTCGAGATGTGAGTCTGTAGTGAAAATGAAGGAGAAGGTTCCAAGGGTGCTGCTTACCCACACCTGCTTGTTTCCCTTAGCTCTCACGCTTCCTTTTGCTTCTCTGTCCTGGCCTTTTGGATTCAGATTTCATGTAATTGCATATGTTGCCATTGGTTTCTGTGAAGTCACTCCTATTTATGCCAGAATTTGCAGAGAAGGAAAAGTCACTGATCATAAGGAAAGACAGCATATAAGGGTAAACCTCTAGCGATATTCACTGAGGCTGTTCCTGCTTTCTTTCCTGCACCTCAGGTGTGAGTTCATTGACTCAGGGATCATGTCTGGATGCCTCTGGGTCCTAATTTGAAAGCAGTTTCCAGTTTATCTCAGTGCAGCTCCATTACACCCCAATTTCTGTGTTGTCCTACTGCCCTGCCTGCACACCAACCAACACAAAGATGGTTACGAAATACAGCTGTAATAACAAAAGCCTCAAGGTTGTTTCAGAAGTCCAAGAGCCAGACCCTCAGCTGGTTCAAATCAGTGCAGATCAGTTCACTGCACTGGAGAGACACCAATTTTACACTGGCTGAAGATTTGTCCCTGCGATTTCTTTTTGCAAATGGCACAGGGCGAAAGTTGCTGGAGAGGGCTGAGGAGAAAAACATCCTATTTTGTTTTAGGAGAGTTTAAGACTTGCTGACTCAAATGCCAACAATCAGTTTGTTATCTCCTGAATCCTGGGGATACAATTCACTAGGTAGAACCCACATCTGTTCTTCAGTTCAGTTTCACCTCTTTGAAAGCATGTCCAAGCTACCTTCCTGAATGCCTCCAGAAAATAAGGGTTTTGTTACATATGTTTCATTGTATATTGCATGTTTCCATGGCACACTTATTTGCCAGACAAAGCAATCTGCAGCCCATTTAGTTTATCTTAAAGCCTTTTAAATCTGTCCCCTCGAAGCTTGAAATTCTCTCATTCAGGCATCCAGTGTTGTTGAAACCTCTATGCCAATAATTCTTAATGACGTGTGTGTCTAGCCAGAGTAATTCTCCTCATTCAATTTGCAATTTTCCAAGTCAATCCTTTCAGCATTGTGACTGTAGCCATTTATTTTGCATTCTGAGACATGCAGCTCTCTTAAACAAAATGATCCTGCCTTTATAGGCAAAACGGTGTCTTATAACGAAGGGCAACCAAACCAAAGTTTGTTTTGGAAAACAGGGACAGTATTATCTTTGCTTGCTTGCTCTCCTGGGGTCGAAGCTAACTCACATCTATGTACACAAGCATGCAAAGTCTTCCCTTAGTTTGACATGAAGGACAAAAGCAGAACCATTTCCCTTTTGGCAGCATATTTTGTCTCTACTCTTCAAAGAGCATGTTGGACTGAGGCTTGTATCTTCTGCTGTTTCACATGCTCAGGAGCTAGTATCTGCATTAACCAATAGAAACTGTACTGTTGAAATCTAGACTCCTGGGTTATAGAGGCAGCACACTTAGGGCATCCTGAGGGAAAGAAAGAGACCCTTTGTAGTGCTTAATGGCCAACCTCAGCCATCTATTGAGATCGCAGTGATGGGCTCAGGAAAGGAATTTAGCAGCTGCTATAAAGAGGATTGCCACAACTTGGGTCTTTGGAAGGTGAAGATAACTAGGTGGGAAATAAGGGTTCTCATCAGAACAATACAGAATGGGGGCACACACACACACACACACACACACACGTGTTTTTTATCTTCAGGAACCATTGTGACTTACATGCTTATTTTGTCCTGAAAACAAGAAGTTTTTGATCCCTGCACGAGGAAGATTTATATGAGCTCAAGAGGTTTTACTTTGGTCACTGTGAAAAAAGAATTTATAAGCCTCCCTCATTTAATTCATTTATTTTTGCCTGTTCTTCAATAACCGTTGAAGGAACAGATACATTTAAGGATGTTTATTTTAAGTTGGTACTCTGGATTGAAAAGCTTTTCCATCTGTTTCTGCCCTGCATTGGATATAACATTTTGCAGATGGCAGCATTTATCAGAATCCCACTGCAGACTACTTACTGGCTTTGTGCCTTCAGAAATGGGCCGCGTTCATTGCCACTATAACTTCACTGAAACTGATGGAATGACACCATGGGTAAATCTGACCCATCATCACAAGTGCTTCCTAAAGTATCATCGTGCACTCTGGGTGCAATGGCTGTGTCTTGGTTGACTTGTTTAATGTAAATATATTGAATTATATGTAGTTTTCATGATTACTGAAGATTACTGGTTTGCTTTAAGAACCTCTTAGATCTGATTTTTCCAGTCCATGAGTGATTTAGGGAACAGCTTTCAAACATGCCATCTCAAATTGCAGCCACAGATTTGGGTATACAAGCTATTTAAGCAGGCAGAAATTGGGAAGGCGCCTGCTGTCTTGACTGAAGCAAAGGAGCAGTCAGTTTGGCCAGTTTTTCTTTCTTTCACATATTCCACAAAATATAACACCTCTGCTATATTGTTATTCCCCATTCTTCCTTTCCTTATTTTCTCAACATTCTCCCAAATTATGTGTTGTATAAGTCCCTTGGGGTGCTGGTCCTAAATGCTGCCCTTAATCATGGAGCACCTTGCCTCACTGGATGGTCTCAGGTATTTCCATTGGAACTGCTTATGAAGCATGGCATTGACAAGAGCTGGCAAACCCTGGTCTTTTTTAGCAAAGGCCTAAGATTCAAACCTCCATGTTCAGGTTTCAGGATCAGTTCTATTTGGAAAGACTGTTTTTCATTTCACTGTCAGGTTATTTTTTCTCTAATATTTTATTTACAGAAAGGTGCAGAGTAGAGAGCTGGAAGTGACATAGGTCATGAGGCCAAATATCAGGTTCAGTTGGGGAAGGAACATTTTCACACTTTTTTAGCTTTCTGGAAAAAAAAAGTATTTTGGGACAAAGCCTTTCATGCCTATCTCCAGCCAAAATGTCACTTGCTTTGGAAAGTTTGAAGAAAATTGGTTAAGAACCTGCGCGTTAGTGAAGGGAGGCTGGAAGAAAACTGAAATTTGACTTTTAAAAGTAATTTTCCACCCTGCCTTATTATATGGAAGGAGTGGTGAGGAGTAAAAGAGAATTCCCCTTTAGAAGCGTTTACCACAGCAAACCTACAGAGCACACTGTTTATTCAGTGCTGCTACAGAAAGCTCAGTTCCAGTCATGCTGAAGATTTACGTGAAATGACAAAATGAAGATTTAACACTCACTTTTCCATGTCCCTGCTTTTTCTCTCCCTTCCTTCCTTAATTTTTCTTATGCTTTGACAATATTTGGGAAAGGGCTTGTTTCTTAAAGTGTAAGCCCTAGATGTCTAATTGGGCTCCCTCAATGCTATTTCAGTGAATGCTATCAATAATATGGCTAGCATATCCTGGATACCATTTTGTGTGAGCTTTGACCATGGACAGCCTCTGTGATTCCAACTGTGAACCACTGTAGTGAAAAGAGAATTTCTTCTAAATAGTGCTCATCCAGGAACTAATGCTGAAGAGAGTACCCAGGCTGTTCTCAAAAAGAGCTGTGGGCTAGGAAAGAAAGAGAACTTAAGCGATGTCAGTGTCGCAACAGTGCTGAGAGAGCCTTCTCAGTGGTTAAGCGTATCTGAGGCATCAAGATGGAAAAATACTTCAGAGATTTTGTAAGCTGTAGGAAAAGTTCCAACTATTTAGCAAAGTTAATGCTGAGCTCTTCTGACTCATAACACTAAAAAGCTGCTCCAAACAGTCTCACTGCTGAATCAATTAGCTCAGCCAGCACCCTTCCCATCAAAGTAACACCTTCCCTTCTTGCTCAGTTTTAAGACCTAATTCAATAACTTCAATAACAAAACTACATAAAGCTATATTCCCTTCTGTACCCACTCCTGCCAAAGGCTGCTCGCACGTTTCACCTCTCCCTACTTGCATACTTGCATGCATAAGTTTCCTTCACACTGCAGATGGGAGCCTGTGCTAGAAATCAAAGTCCTTACAATCAAACCAACTTAGTTAATATTTGTAATTCTCCAGAGAAAATATAGTCCAGGGATGTTTGGTAGTGATAATTCTCAGGATCAGACAGATGCTGCCGATCCCCTCATCAGTTTGTTTAACTCAGCCAGCTGAACTGGGGACTGGAAAAACTGCCTGACTCTGCAGTCTCAAAGCTGCAGCTGCAACTGAAGAGGCTGGACTAAGGTACATGGAGGTCCGTAACACACAATCAGCCCTGGATCCCCACAGAATGCACTTTACAACCTACTCTAAAAGTAGTATTGTGCCTGTAGCCTTCACACCCACACTGGCTCTACATCTGGTCACCAAAATTGTTGATAGGTCTCTTGTGTATGTCTTTGATTCCAGCAGAATTTTCTCTGTGTGAACAGCTCTGTTAGCAATTCTTTGGCATTGAACTCATTGCATCTATTTTCTTTTTATTTTTTTATGATTAATTAGTCAATTATGTGAAATTACCTTTTGCAATTAAAGCATAATTTAGACAAAAACATTGACCAGATAATGCTCATTTGTCATTACATTGCTTGTAACTCAGGCTGTTGTATGGCAAGGTCTTTTTAGTTTCTGGCTTTACTGCTGGATGAACAACATTGATTAAAAACCCCACCCTGATATAGTCCTTGGAGTGACTCAGTCTTGTCTTTCAATATTTAGAAGGAAAAGGACTTAGATTTGCAATTTACATTATTAATAAAGAGCGTTTGGGCTTTGGAGGTTGATGCAGCTCTGAGCTGAACTTTTGTAATAAGGAGTTGAAAGGGCAATGGATGTAACAAAGTGTTATTTAAACTGTCATGTAAAAAGGAATCTAAAATATGGTACCTTAAAAGTTGTGGGTTTTTTGTGAAAAGGGAAGGACGAATCGGTTATTGCCTGTGTAATTGTTTAGTTATCCATCAGATTACTGCACACTGCATGTGTGTACTTTTCAAAGTGCTTTGGTGTAGACAGACACAGACCTTTGCTCCTGAGAAATTCAATGATTTGCCCCATGGGAATCACTGGGCTTGCCGGAGTTCACTTAATGACACTGATGGGTCAATTCTCTGCCAGAGCCAACAACTCATCTTCATCATCTTCTCAACTTCACATCCACTAATGATCAGTCCTCATAATGAAGGCATTTTTCACACTGCCAGGAGTCACAAGGAGAACAATTGATTGACAGAGTTATCTGGATTGTAGTAATTAAATCAGGGCAGACAAATCCCTGCTCTCATTATATTTCAGACATGTCTGAACCATGAAAAACAGAGCTGAAGCATGCTGATTTGCTTCCTGCAGTTCAAAATGTGGCATTAAATGCTCTATGTGATATATAGGGTTACAATACATAAATGTGGACAAATTAGGAAAGGATAATTATAAATCACAAGTGGTCTAAATAAGGGTGTTGGGTTTAACCACCTTTAGTGAAATGTGTATACCAAATGTTTGAAAAAAGATATTAACTATAAGATATTAACATGTTTCAGGAAATGAACCTGACAGTATACCATGCTTCCAAACGTACCCAGGGTCATTCTAAGCGCTATGCTTAGAAACAGCATTTGTCTGTACCAGTGAGGCAAAAGAGATGTGGGTAGAAAAAGAGATGCAAAACAGTGACAAGATACACGGTACAGAATTGGCACGGCACCGGACTGGTGCTTGCACAGCAGAACACAACTGTGTGGTTTTTGAGCTCTCTTGTTTGTAGATGAGAACACAGATCCACACTCTAGAAGGCAGAAATGGATTTCAAATACTATTGGAATTCTTTTGTTGGTGAATTGCTTGTTGTGGAGCACTTGCCTTGAAGAAGGATTTGTGTGCAGATGTTCTTTGGGTAATGCTGCAATCTAGATTCAAGAGTTGTCCCTTGGTTCTTTTTAAAGATTTTTTTCTTCCATCAGTTTATTAAGCTGAGCCATTTTTCAAATACTGTAAAATATTGTACCCACTTTAAACAGAGGATGCTGCATGAACTTGAATTAATATTAACCAGCTAATTAAGCTGATTTGATCTAGTTAATATTGGGTATATAAGATGTACCTTTACAGAAAGGCAGATTAGGGCTTAAAGCAGGAAAATTGAGTAAGGAAATCTGGATTCACTGGGACAGATGCTCAGATAATATAAATTGGTGTAGGTTCACTGAGCTCAGTTTAAAGCACTGAGTTGCATTTCTGGGGTATTTGCCCCATATATGATATGTTTGAAAACAAACCTTAAAAATTCAGAAATGCAGCTGACAAGTAGAAGTATAATTTAAACAAGAGTACATTAACCAGAAAGTAATTTAAGAAGGAGTAAAGGCTTTGAGGATACAATGCCCATTCCCTTCACATGACTGCTTTTGTGAGTCCTTCCATGGGTTCTTCCAGTTTAGCTTCATGAATGATACAAATCGTCAGCTAGAATCAGATATCCAAATCAGCATGGAAATGCTTTGCCTCTGGTGCTGCATGTATTTGAGTCTGCAGTACTGTTTATGACTTTCTGGATCTCAACAGATACTGTCAGCATCCTGAGGAAATTCACAGCTCAAAGAACATGCACGTAAATACAGATAATTAAAGAAAAGTTGTAAATGTATTTCTTTGTAATGTAACATTTTGTAAGACCTAGGGTTTTCATCACTTCTGACTTTCACATTTTATAACACATGGCTGTATATTACAGGACTTTATGTAGGACACTCAGATTTAAAAACAATCATGGTTTGGGATAAGATTCCACTGCTACTTTTCACATGTTGATAGAAGTTCTTTTGTAAACCTTTCCAAACAGAGCGTTAACTGGATAGAGCACTGGGCTGGGAATCAGGAGATTAGACTAAATTCTCAGTCACTGAAATTGTGGAACAGCCAATGGCTACAAGAGGCCAGGAAAACAACAATTAAATTCTCTTCCCAGCACCCTGCAATTTGATTGAAAAATTAACTTCAAAACCTCCCTTAGCGGTTTGTTTTGTTTTGTTTTGTTCCCCACTAAGAATGATCAACTGTCCAAAACAAAAGCCCTATTTTAGGACTGCTTGTAACCTTTTCTATTGTGCCTTCATAGTGTTTGATGTATATAGAGAAAAACGTATCCACAAGAAAGGTGTGGAGGTGGGAGGTAGCATTGGAATCTTGTAATCCTGTTTCTGATGTTGGCATTTGTGGGAACCTTCAGCATTTCAAAGAACTTGTCTATTTAAATTCTTTTTGTATAAAATAGATATAAAATTTTCTTATCTGCCTTATAGTATAGGTGTTGTGTGAGTCTGAGACTGAGAGGGGATTACTTGAGGTCGACCTGCCTGAGTACCCAAGTGTTTAGTTACTGGGGTTCTTTCTTCTTAGGCTCCCTGTAAAAATATTCTAACCTCAGTTCAACTTGAACCAAGGGTAAATATCTGAAAAAGCCAATGCTACTGTGGAAGCTCTAATTTCCACCTTCAACAGGTTGAGCATCTTAGGAATGACAGCTGGCATGTCATGACAGTTTCTGTTGATGACTCTGTCTTCTGAGATCCTCATTAGAGTTTTCATTCACATCCAAAAGGATTCTGGGAAAGAATTGTTCTGACATAAATCTGAGATGTGCACATCGAAATACTACAATTGACTTTGACCTGTCAGTGTCTGTATAAGGCAAATTACCTGCTCTTGGCATGTTACTTGACATGCTGCTTTACTGTTGCAAGGATTGTTATTAAAAAACCTCTCTTCTGTTTGTATCGAAAGGGGTTTAGTAGTGGATGGCGATGCAGAGTATTCTGGTTGGCTGCAGCTGCTGATTATCCTTTTTAGAGGTATGCTGTAGTGTAAACTTGTAAACTGCCAAAGTTGAGACCAAATTTCACATTGAGGACAGAAAAGTTTGTTCATGTGGAAGTCACAGACTGTATGAACATCTGGGGCAAAACATGAGAGCCAGTCAACAATAAAAGATGGGCACTGTAAGTCAGCAAACAGATGGTGGATATATAGCTAGGCTGAACAGTGAAGACAGTCATTTTATTGGTACATAAAGACTGATCTTTAAAGGGCTAATAAGGCAATGATAAAGATAATGGTTCAGATTCTGTTGCTTTTGGGTTGGCCTGTATATCACCACCAAGCCAAAGCGGCACTTAGCTTTGCTGTTAGGTCATCTGTGCAAAAAGGCTGGGGAGATTCTTAGGACACACTGCATTTTGCGGCAGTTGCCTTGAGTGAATCCAAAGACCAGGCACAACAGAGAGGGATTATATGATGGGGACAGGAAAAGTGCACTTTGTTAAGTGGAGAAGATGCTGAACTGAACATCCTTGTGAGTCAAGTACAGATTTACCTCAAGTTCCAAGGCCAGTCTGTGACCTCATACAAAGTTTTAGCCACGTGAATAAAGCAGTCATATCCCACCCATTATTCCTTCTCTGTCCCCACAAATCTTTATCATTAGTCGTCATGCATACTCCTAGTCTCCAAGGTGTGGAGAGGATGTGCCGCTGCACAGTCCTCAGTCATGGTGGTATAAAGTCACAGAGAAGATATCAACACAGTCTGCTCTGCGATGTCCTTTTCTCCATTTGCAGCATATGGTTTTCTAGCTTACTGTGGCAGCTAATGCACGTTAAAGGAGGTTTTATTGAGGAAGTTAGGTAATTTTAGGAGATCACAGACAGGATCAGGTTCTTTCAAAACTGTTTTTGTAATCCCCTCCTGGAGTCACCCAGAGGTTTGGAAGGAGGATGGAAAATGGAGAGTGCCATGACTAGTCCAGGAGGTGCAGTTTTCAATGTACTGAATTAATAAGAGTCAAGAGACAGCAGCATCAAATATGGATGATCAGTGTAAAATAAATGAAGGACAATCTCTGTTCTATCAAATATGAGAGACACTGTCTGCAACAGAATTTACACTTGCACAATGAGGAAACTGAGTGGGCCAAACCTGGAGAAAATTCACATGTTGGACTGGGGCAAATAAGAAGCTTCTTTTCCAGAAATGGAGAAATGCCATTAAAATATCTGGCTCAGCTTCTGCACTAGAACAGCAGCGAGGCTCCATGGCCCTTATTAAGTGATGCTGATTTGCATCAGTGGAGGACAGGGAAATCTGGACTTGGATTGCCTAGGGTTGGAGACTTGATAGATCGCTGAAAAAATTCCAGCTGAAGGAGTAGCAGGGAGAAGGATGAGTCAGGAGCTGATGAAGAAAGTAATTATGAATAATGAAAAGAAAGGCAGCTTTGGAAAGGGGTAGTGTTGATACCATATAAGAGACAGCAAATATTTTTCAGAGCAAGAAATTGTCTTACCACATACCAGCCTGTGTCAGAGAAGAGGAATGGAGTGCTGGAGGAGCTACTTCGAAAGTTGGCATGTATTGGTAATTCAAAGGGAGAAAAACAGGGAATAGTTGTCATTTGGCTACAACCCCAAATACAGTTTCTAATCCTGCCCACCTGTAGATCTTAAGGACAGCTGGACAGGAGAGGTGCTGTGTAAAACAGAAGTCACATTGTACATTTACTTCAGTCACATGCACAACCCTTTCCTTTTTAAGCAGAAAAATAAGGCAGTTCAGCTTTAATGACCTGTAGGACCATAGAGAGCTCCCCCAGCCCTGCAAGCCTGACCTCTCTATTTCTGAATCAACAGAAGATGGAGCTTGCTTAGTTTTGCAATCAAGCCTAACCCTCTTCCATTCAATAAAGCTCATAAACAGCCACTTCCCTTTTTCACTCTGAAGAAATGATGTAAGGATGTCATCCTCAACTGCCACCTTTTTATCCAGTCAGGAAACAAAATTCAGAACATGTGACTTTCATGGTCAATTGTCAAAAAAGGCCAAGAAATCTTGCACTAAAAATTGAAGCGTAAACAGAATTTTAAAAATAATTCTATTGCAGTCAGTTTCTTACAAATCCCATGCTGAGTAAAAATGTCAAGCCAACACGTTATTTTGCTGAAGAATGGATAATGTTCATCACACTCAAAAAGGAAAGACAAAAACTACCACAGTTCATCTACTGATTTGGAGGCTATTGTTGGAAATCAAATATCTAAGTGTTTTTCCTCTGAATACATTTTAATTCCATCTTTGTGATGAAGCTGTCTGTCCCAGATACACACACATTTGTCAGTCTGGATAAACTGGCCTTCAAATGGCCCGGCAGACAACCAGAAATGGCGATCTGTCAGTGTGCATTTTGAAAATTGGGAGAAAGGACAATTTGTTAGATATGTGATTTGTTATAAATTAGATATTTAATTCTAATAACATGTCTGCAAAACAGTAAAGTTTAAAAAAATAAAAAGGAAAAGTGATCGTGTCCTTCATCGTTAGGACCCACAATTTGCTTATGAAGTATGGCAAGTAGAAAGGGATTTCAGAAGTTTTCCTTTGTTTCCCAGTAGACTCATCGAATGCCCAGGTTCTGCTGCCTCCTGTTTGGTTTCCATTCAGCCGATGTGCTTAGTACAGCTGACCTTCTCTACTCAGTAGAACCCAATTAATTCTTTTTCCTCACTGGCTTTCTCTGCTGCTTACCTGCCCAGTTCAACAGGTCAGCTACAGCTACTCCCTTTGTCAGGACAGAATGAGAAAAACTGAAGAGTAATAAAATGACAGAAAGCAATAAAGTCATGAGAGTTTTGTTGTTAACATTGGCACTGACTTCCCATGTGAAGCCGTGTTCAGAGAGATATGTGCTGGAGATGTTGAGAGTAAGATTAGACTTTGAAGCACTCTCCATAAATCCTTCTATATATTTCTCCAAGCATAGTGGAATAACAAAAAGGTCAGGAGAAAAAACTTCCACAATGTTAGCAGGGAGGGGGGCAAGTGAAATCTGGATTTCTCCAGCTCCATCCCCATAGTTACTACTCCTCTGTTCCCCTCTCCTTCCCCAGATAGATACAGCCTGTCTTGCTTTGTTCTTTCAATATAAAGAGGAGGAGTAAGGGTACAATGCGGGGAGATGAAAAACAGCATGTGGCTTACTCACAACCTTCTACATTTCAGAGGGCTTTCAGAAAGGGATCTCTCATTTGATGAAGATCCTTTTTCTGTTTAGTCATAAACAGATGAATCCTATAATAGCCTCTGTTTCCTCTACTACAGGAGGTCTGTATGATTAATAAGATCTCCCTGTAGTGAATGCCAAGCCAAACAGATGAATGCAAGGCGCATCTGCTGTAGATTAAACATTTGGAAAAAACATTTTATAAATATTTTTTTCCACAACAACATATCCATATGGCAGTTAACTAGGGTATATATTTAAAACCTTGCATGTACAATATATAGCCATGCATATGTATTTAATATACTTATTAAATAAGTACTTATGTTGTCACTCAACAGATAGCTTTCTGATATGACTTTTAATCTATTTGAGATGTCAAATCAGACTGTTTGAAAGGACCGCATGTGCTTTATCAAGCAAAACATGAGAAGACACTGCTTCTGAGTGGGTGGGTTAGTAGGAAGCAACCCTTTTCTTTTATTATGTCTCAGTAACAAGAATGTGTAAGATAATTACCTGGTTAGTATGAGGTAAGTGTAAAATAACATACACTGAATATAGTTAGAGAGATAAGGTTGTCCTGGGTACAATGAAAACAGATCCTGGGGAGAGAGGAAAGTTAAGCTAATTTGAGATTTCTTAGCCAAAAATCCTCGCATCTAAATTTAGCTTTACTAAGACTTCAAAATACTGGAATTGTATCTCATTATAACTAATATTTTAGACTTCCTTGTCTAACCAGAATAGGTTAAAGGATGTTACAGAAATAAGAAAAATTCATTTTTTTTCCAATCCTTATTGTATAATGGAGAATTCCTTTTTTTCTTTCTGTGCCTCTGTGTCTTCTACCTTAGAGGACTGGACCATAATTCTGGATTGATGAGAAATGAAATCTGACAATTTAGCTCAAACTAAAACCAAATTTAACACATAAACATTATCCAGAGCAGCTATCGGCATTCTCACATAAGTCAGTCTTGTCTCTTCGTATGTTGTTCTTGTAAGACTTAGCAGTATTATTGTAGGCTGATTTTATGATAGACTGGGTTGTTTTGGGCTACTTGTCATGAAACCTAAGATCCTGATATGTGATTCAAAGAACCTAATTCCTGAAATGTTTTTTAAGAGTTTTATGAACCAGCCTTCCGGTCTAGCAGCCAGAAAGAGGAAAAAGCAGTTGTTTGAGATTCCGTATGTGCTTGCTTGTTGTCTTGTTAAGGATTAAGACCTGGTTTGCGTGTGTGCATGGAAAACTGGGGCACTTATCTGAAGAGAAGGGCTCTCCGAATCTGACGTTTGCTCTAGGAATGGCTAGTGCTTGTCAATTCATGTCTGTCTGGGCCCTAAGAATGTGGCTTTCCAGACCTTACAGCATGATACTTGCAACCAGACATGACGTTTCCCCACATGCTTTTACACAGATTGCAGAACAGAGGAAAATAATTGCCTAACTTTGCTTTTATCACACACCATTAGGTACTTAGCTGACTCAAACAAGAAGGACAAAAAGCTTCTCATGTTCAAGAAACTTTTAATATTTATGTTCATTACAGTTTCAGACTTTGCTGCCTAAATGATTTGTTTTCTGATGTTCTTGCCATAGTTTTCCATATGCTTCTTTGAGCATCCTGAGGGCAGGTGGGAGCACGGAGGTGGGCATTCACTCGCTTTTGAAATGGTAGTTTGATGACTCATATCTCATTCTGCTTTAGAGCCTCATTTCTTCATGGCCTACTTGTCCTTGCCCCTGAACTGCAAAGTGCTGCTTTACTATTTAAGTTGGGTTTTTTTGGTTTTGTTTTTTATCAAAATGCCTGGGGACTCTTGGAACAAATCACTGAACAAAATTTTCAGAAAGCTCTTAGAAACAGCAGGAAACCGGTGGATTTGGTTTGGGAAATCTTAAAGTAGTCCTTTTTTGCATCTGGGTTGAAAACAAAATGCAGAATGTGAAGCCTGTCGGAACACATCTAATTTTCAAAAGTATCTGTCTTTAGAGTCCTGGTGTGAGCCCTCATTAGGTCTTTGTGATGTTCACAGCAGATTGTTTTCTACATGTGTCAGAACCATACCTTAAATTAGTTTGCAATGAGATTTAATTAAATGAGTTTACAGAAGGCCACACTAACTGTGGTTTAACAAAGGCTTCTTTTAGACTGGTTTTGATTTGTTCCCAATGAATTAAATTTAAATTGATATAATCTAAGTTTAAATTGATTTAATGGTGTCTCACAGCCCTTTGTACTGGCTTAGCAGAACTGATTTGTAGTAGCTCTTCATTTAAGTCTTTATGAATCCTGGATTGCAAAAATGGGGAACTAAGCTTTTCCTAGCATTACCATAAGGCTGCACCACCTGTAGGCCTCCGTGCTGGTGAATTTACCCAGCTGCTCAAAGTACGCTGTGCAAGCCAGAGATAATAAATGACGCAAGCACCTCCAGCTCTGGCTGAATGTTCTGGGTATGAACCTCCCATGCATGTGGGCAGAGAGTCCATCCAAGAAGGGAGTTGGGATAATTTCCCAGATGCTCCCACAGCATCCTGTAATAATATGGAAAGATCATTGTGAAGGGAGAAGGTGCCCAGACAGTCCCTGAGGTAGCATCAATAACATTCATCAAGGACATGCTATTCTTAAAAGGCAGACTTGAGCGTGCATGGGCCAGTCAGTGTGGATAGTGTGCAATCCAGGGAGTTTTGCAAAAGGCCTTTTGCTAGATGGTTACTCCTTGCTCTCCTCTGCCAGGCCCTTGCAGTGTCTCCCACAATCTTCCACAATTGTAGAACACAGGGTGCTCATTATGGCAAAGGGATATTTCCTCAGGGAAAAAAAAATTACTTGCTTTATTTTTTACTTAATTAACTGAAAAATAGCTTATTTAAGTGAAAAAAGGAGGGTGAGATGTGTTGACAGTCTGAATCTTTATTTAAAATTTTATTTAAAACTTATTTAAAACTGAATCTTTATTGAATCCATTATTTTCAGTTGGTTCACCTCAGAGTTAAAATGGAGTTTGGAAGGTGGTTCTCTCATTCCAGCTAGTGTGCATCCTAAGAGGTGTGGACTTACCAAGCAGTGAGGCATTGGCCTTGTCTCGCCTGTATGAGACATGGCTGCGTCATTGTGCAACATCCCCCTCTCTCCTAGTTAGATTAAGGCTGGTTTTGCCTCTTGCTATGAGCTCTCCAGATTGTCAGAGGAACAACTGGAGGCTTTGAACGGACTTCAGTCCTCCTACATCTTTGCCAAAACGCCAAAACACAGTTACCAACAGAGATTATAGAAAAAACAGTTTTAAAAAAGAAACTTCTAACCAAAAAAAAGATATTTTCTAGGAAAAAGTTTTCTATTTTGGTAAAAAAAAAATGCTTGTCATTGGAAATACAAATCCTCTTCATTAAAGACAATCGTTGGAGAAATCTAAACTATCCTGCTTGTAGGGTGGGTTTTTTTAAAAAATAAAATTAGTTTTTATTGATAAAAATTTTAAAAAAGGCACCCCATGTTTTCACATGATAAAAAACTGCTTTCCTGATCATGTAGAGTTCAAATGACAGTCAGTGTATAGTTTTGCTGCCTATGGCTAAGGACTTTTAGCATCTCTACTTCGGCTAAGGAGCCAACGCACACAGTTTGCTGCTGTCGAAGGTGAGAAGTGCATTCAGTGAATAAAAAAGAGTTTTGGGCTGGGAAAGGAAATGACAGACTTTTATCTGAAAACGTCACTTTAAACTCTCTCTATAAGATACCCATGGTTCTCAGCCAATATGTTTTTGTGACTTAGCTACATTTCCTGCCAGATTATTCAGCTAGATACAGATCCCTTGCTCCTACAGTGTGGAAACCTGAATAATAATTTCAGCTGCAGAAAGCCCTGGTGAATCGCTGGCCTAGTTTGCTCTCCCAGGAGGAAGGTGCACTTCTCTAATTCAGGAGCCATTGCTTTGGCAGATGGCTCTATTTACTCAATGAGCAGGTCAGGATGAGAGGAAAAATGGAACATAATCCAACAGTATCCAATTAAAGGTAGCTCTGTGCAACTGGACCAAAGTCATTGCTGTCAAAACCTCTAGGGAGTGTGTTCATTTTTTAGCCTTGTTTCCTAAGGAAATGAGGCTGTCTGCCTGTCTACCTTTCTGTCTGTCAGCGTCTATGCTTTCCGGTTAATTTATGAATCTGTTTGCCATTATCAAGGAAAAATGACCGAAGAGGAGAGTTTTCAAACATAAGAAATTCCAACAAAGTTAACAGAACCTGGCAACTGAGACAGAAGGAGACTCAAAGCGCCTCCATGGAGGGAAAAGCAGATGGAACAGTATCTAGCCATTCCCAGGCTGGAATGCAGATCAGACCTGCTGGCCTCAGCAGGCACATACTGCCTCGCCAGTCTGAACCAGGATAGTACCTACTCCACTCGCCCAGCCAAACAGCTGGGGAATGTGGGAGCAGAGGAGGGGAGCTGTCTGTGGAGGATAAAGTGTTAGAGACATAGGAAGAGATAGAGTATGGGAAGGGAGGAGGAGAAAGTAGGGTACACAGGACCCAAAACAGTAAACCATTGCATTTTGTTAGTGGTGTTTTTCAGAAATTCTTGCTAAAATACCAAGTTCTAGGCCAGATTATAATTCAACAAAGACACCACTCAGGAACCTGTCACCTAGCATGCAAGTGTACTCTTGGCAATGGCATCCCTGTAAAATGAAGAAGCTGGTAAAACAAACATTGATGGTGCTTTCAGAGAACATTGCCATTGTCTCCTTCCAAAGAGCTGAGCCCTGATCCACACACTTTTAGCAGAGCTGTAACAAAGTCATAGTGGATGAGTTGTCTTAGCAGTAGACTTGTATAGCACAACTACTCATCTGGGTGCAGTTAGAGTGCTATTGAAATGCTATGCTGACTTAAAACCCAAATAACTGTATGGGGGTAGGTACTGATCTAATAATCCTAACTTAGGTAAAGTACTACCAGGTTTGGGGGCAGAAAAGCTCTTAGAAGAAAGGATTTAAAAAAACAACCAAGAAAACATTATGGTTTCCCAAAAAGTTGAACCTTGTGTGCATTCAATTTCATCTCTGTTTTGACTGAAGCTCAAAACTGGTTTTGGAACCAGAAGTAAACATTAGTATTATTATGGCTTTTTTAATGCTGAGCAAGAAAAATATAATTTGCTTCAGTTTTCCTGGAACTGAAAGAACAGTGAGAGATGGCAGAGCAGGTTCAAGTTCTGGATTCATTATTGGATTCATTAGAAATGGGCTGTATGAAGCAAACAATATAGGCAAACCCTGGAGAAAGCAGGGTGAGAGGGTTTGGTTTATTTCCTTTGTATGATTCCCTCCCACCCCCCGCAGATTAGATATTTGGAACTATTTCAAGACATTTTTCATTTTGTTGGTAAATAGGCATGCACTTGTTCTGGGATTTTAGCCCCTCACTGTTCACTCTATCCAAGAGAGAAAGGCAAAAATGTAAGTGAAGCTCAAACAATAAAACCTCAGCAATGGGTCAGGCCAGTTATTATTACATGATTTCAGGCTTTGAAAGGTCATTTATGTTTTCCAAGTTGGATTTATTTTTTACACTTATTTGTAATATTACCTCGCTATGTTTCATAATGTCAGGGAAAATGTCTGGTTTCAGGCCTAAAATGTCAAAGCAGCATTTTCAAAATCACTCAGCACTGAGTCAAATGTTTTTCTGTTGGGGGTCAGTGGTAACTGTCCCATTTGCCTTAGCAGGCTTGAGCCAGTGGTGAATGTTATGGAACTCCACCTTTTTTTACCATTTTTGCAGACAGGCTGCATTTCTCCATATTCCACTTCCTTTTCCTCTTCCACAGGCCTATTCGTATGTGGCAAGATTTCTCCTATGAAAGACAAAAGCATAACAGTTACGAGTCCTGGATTCACTTCCTATCCTTCCTAATGACTGTAGGTTAAATCATTGAAGTGCTTTATGCCTCAGTTTACACCTAAGTGACACATAGAATCCCCATCTCAGAGGGCTTCACCAACACCTGGGAATGGCAAAACTGCTGCTTAAGCAAGTGCCAAGCATATATTATAGAATAAACTGTTCCTGTAGTGTTGCGAGGAGTAATATAGATAAAGCTGGTGCAATCTAGACATATGTCTCCATCTGTGCCTCCATGTTAGGGAGTTATTCTGGATGATACTGACTGCAACAACCAAGAATTTCTCTAGCAAGAAAAATCAGGCTTTAAAAAAATTGATAAGGAGAATCTATTGTTGATATACCCTTCCAAGTGGCTTTGCCATTGGCTTTGTAAAGATGAAGACAACAAAGGGGGCACAGAATAAATTAATTTGCTGTTCTAATAACTGTGATTTAAAGTTAGGTTTTTTTCATGACTTGTCTCCCAGTCAGCACACTAGTGAAACACATCTGTCTGCTGCAGCAGTAGATAGAACACGCTTGGTGCCACATTCTTAAGAATAGCTTATTTTTTGCCTACTGTAGAGATATCTTACGTCTTCAGTTGTAAGTGTTGCCAGATAAAAAAACTGTTAGCACTCAGATTCTCTAATCCTCTAGACAAGATAAAAAATCCAGCATTCCCCTATCGTTGTCTGCCCTCGTCTGTACCTAGCCTTACTATCACATCAGCTTAGAATAAGCTGGTAAGAGAAGTGTACGATATATGTCTTCTCTCCACAACTTCTATATGGCAAGAATATTTCCTTTGACTTGTATTCAATACCTTGGTTTATGAACATTATCATTCTTCCTAATAGCCTGTTTTAGTGCAGAGAATTGCTGTGATATAAGGGTATGATCCATATGTGGGGGTTTTTCATGGTTAGTGTTTGGTAGCATAGTGCCGTTATGAATATTATTCTTCACGCTGGATATCCATGCAATACTGGCTGAAGCAGCTCACACACCTCATGGGGTCCCAGACAACCTGATAAATTAGAACTCCTTCTAGAAGAATGATATTTCTTCCTACTGTGTTACTTGTACAAATTCCTCTGTCAGGCTAGCTGGAAGCAGGGAACAGAGAAAGGTTTTGGCCCCAGGATGATGAAGAAGCAGCAACAAATACAATTCTGGTCCCAGAACACTGATTTTAGTGAGGATAGTTGTTCAGTCAGTGTATCGCAAATTGTGGTATCCATTTGTGGAGGAAGGTAGGACTGCTTGTTCCAGGTCTCAGCTTTCACATGAGAGCAGGGATGGATACTTCTTTCAGTTGCTGAGCTTTATTGCTCAAGAGCTACATCCTGCAGATACTGCCACAGATGATCCTGAGCACAAGGTTTATTTCCCTCCATGTAAACTGGAGCACTTACATAAGTTTTAATGGGATCAATATTAAATCTTTGTAGGCCATAGCTTTCTGATATTATGAAACATTTTTATGGCTAAGAACTCAGAACAGGAGGAGCCAGAGATACTTCTCTCTAATTAAACCAGAGTATTCAATTTAATCTTATCCAGTGAAACAAGCTCCCTTCTTCCTCTGACTCCCTATCCTCTCCAGTCAATAAATGTGTATTATTATCAATTGGTATTATTAATTTCAGAAGTAATCAACTAAAACTTAAGGTTACCTACACATGGTTCTGATTCATGTTTTTTCCTAGATCATGTCCCTTAAAAAGGACAAAGAAGGTACAATTCAAGTAGTTACTTAAAAAAAACCCGAAAAACAACCAGGAAAACAGGAAGACATGCAATAACTTAAAGAAGGACACATTTGGGAGAAAGAACCAACAGTGTAATTCCTCCATCTCATTTGAGCTGACCTCCAAAACATCACTGCCTAAGCCAGGACACCAAACAGGAATCTAGAGATGATCTTAATTTAGGGCCTTCTTAATGAGATAGAATTTAATATGTTCCCTTCGTTGCTAAAATTTTCTTTTGAATGATGTTTCCATACAGTTATTAACTATGTTGTAAGTGTTCATATGTCAAGTAAGAGAATTAAGCATACATTTTGATGAAACTCACCAGTGCGAAAATTATTTCTTGAATAAATTCACATCTTAATGAAATTAAGGAAGTTTGGTGCATCCATAATAATGACAACAGGTACGAGTTACCGTCTGAGGGCCTGCAGCACTGAGACTTTTGGCAAGCTGGAAATGCTTTCTAATTTGGGATGTTGTAACCACAGTGGCCCTTCAGCCACTTGGAAATGCTAATGTTTGCAGAAATGAGCTGTGTGCTTTACTATGTCTTAGATAATGCATTGAATTTGTATGTCAATGGGCCATTGATTTTATAATTTTTCTTTTGTTTATTATTTTGTATTCTTTATTTGTTGTCCATATTTTCATATTTCTCAGCTAAACATTGGCAGTAAACTAACTGAGGCCAAATGGCTCAGCTCTCTCAGTTTATCCCAGCTGCTCCTAGATGGCACCTAGAGAGGAAAAGAAGTGGTAGATCAAGATCTCGGTCTCTGTACTATACAATAACTTTCCTCTTTCAGGGTCAGCTTCTGTTAAAAATCTGCTTCTTTATTTTGACTTTAAAAGGGGGGTAATTTCACATTCAGTGTTCTCTCTTGGCACTTAGGGAGAGATTTTGAAAGGTATAAATGGCAGATAGACACCTAATTCCCATGGAAAGTGTCTGTAACTCCACCATAATGTCAGTCAAATTGCGCCAGAGATGAGATTGCTCACCGCCTGCACAAAACACTGCTATAATGTAGGAGTTTGTGCACCAGGTTTGTGAGCCACTTCAGAGTGATTTGTGTCCTGACACTGAGCTGGGAGCTAGTATTGCCAGTGACGACAGCAGCTGACACAGCTCTGACAAGGGTCAGAACTAGCTAGGTATCCTGCAGTAATGCACGCTTCTTATTCCACTTAAGATGATTCCTAGAAGTGTAGGATGTCAGGATTTTTTTCCCCAAAGTGGGAAAGGGCTAAGGGGAGGTTTGTAGCACCTTCTTGCTCCAACTGATTAGCTGGCATGTCAGGCACTCTCGCATCCCATGATACGGTTGCCTGGCCCCCTAAATTAGCCTGGAACTGCCTCCTCTTCTACACATTGTCCTAACTTAGAGATTGCTCAGCTGTCCTTTACAGCCTCTCACATCCTACTGCTCTTGGGCAGTGTGAAGCGCATGAATAGCTGAGAGCACGCTGAAGTTTATATGTACTCCCATGCCTAAAGACGTTGTAGAATCAGGGTCTTCCAACATGAAAATAAATTGCTCTTAAAGACAATGTAATTATCTAGTCTTCACTGAAATCAAAGCAATTAGGAAGATGTAAGTCAGCAACAGCAATAATCCTTCTTTAATTCAAAAGCAATTTCCTAAAAGCCCTATGTAAAAAATGCTTAAAATGGTTGGCTCCAGTCCTTAGAAAGCCCTATGCAACTATGTCCGTGTTAATCGTCACTCAGAATTAGCTTAAGCAAGTTCTTACCCTGCAGCACATGATTGCCCACACCAGTCACATGCCCGACATGAAGACGCCACGTGCACAGTCTGCTACAGCCATCACCATCTGGTCTAGAAATGACGAAGGGTGAGGTGATGTTTGTTGCGGCTGTGAGTAATGAAGCAGAACCGGAGCTCATTACCCAGTCTATTGAATTGAAATGAAACACAACCCAGTCAAGTGCACATTCCTGGGCTATTTATGAATCTTTCCATCTTTCCATCTTCCATCTGAAGCTGACTCACACGGCTACGTGCTGTAGGTGGGAAGGTGTTTCACACAGAAGGAGACCTGATGGGCTTTCCACTCTCTGCCCTCTGGTGGTTTCAGAGCCAGCTGAAACACGTGATACCAACATTGCTTTATGTTGTGCAGATGGGCAAAATCTTTTGCTCTTGCTATTGTGTCAAAGCATAATGTATAATTTAAACAGTATTTATAACATTACTAGAAGGAGTCAAATTACTTTTTTTTTTAAATCATGTAGAACATGGCAAAATCAAATGAAATTAAAGTGAAAAATACCCTTTAATTTCAGCCTGTACAATCAGACGCGTCTGTGTGCAAATGGATTAATGTGCCAAAAACATAACTTGAGGCTAGAAGTGTAACATCACTCAGTAAATTAACATCAATAATTATAAGCTGTAAACAGTAGCGGATATAATTAAGCTTTGAGGCCCAAGGGTTGTGTATGCCTGGCTGGAACTGACATCATCAGACACTGTGATCTTGATGTTCGAGTCCCCTCCGGAGACAGCAAAGTTACAAACATTACCCTACATGGAAATAAAGTGTCAACATATTAGAAGCACTTGCAAAGTTCCTCTCTTTCTCTCTCTATATATTTTAAAGACAAACAGGGTTCTTTCCAAAAGATTAAAATAAGAGGTTTTGGTTTTCCTCTGTGTGATTCTGTTGTTGCACCTGCTCTCCTTGCAGCTGAAGATGAAATTACACATCATGTCAAAACATTATTTTTCAAAGGGTTAAATTAAACGAGTTGTTACAGTACCCTGTAGATAGAAACCTGTCCCAAAAGAATCGAGGATATTGCTTTGTTAAATTTGTAAGGGGAGAAACAAAGATGAGAGAGGGGAGGAGGAAAGGGATAACTATACTGTGAGCTTCTGAGTTGCGTGGAAAGAAAAAACCAAAATATGTGCTTGTTTTTGAAATATCCTTTCAGAGCTCTGAATCATCATCATCATAATAATAGTAATAAAGGAAAATAGCCAGGGTAGGGGTTTCAAGTGAAATTATTTGAGTGTTTTTCAGGATGTGGAGATTATTGGTACCTTCAAATGGAATATTCAGAGCTTTGCAGAAACAGACAGTAAAGAAAGCAATTGAGTACTCATCCTTATGGGGAACCCCCCCCCAGTCTCTGTTTAAGAGATAGTGCTTCAGCAAAGAAGGCAGCATAAACAGAGAATTGGTTCACATTTTGAGCTAAGGACTGGACTGTGATAGTATGTTTTGTGCATATAATTTGCCTTTAGAGTTATAAATTTCAATGAAGTATCTGTATCACTGAAACTGCTTCTGTGGGAGTCCTTACACAAGTTACAAGATGCCTTATGTTGCATAGAATTTTCCCTTTCTCTAAGAAGAACTGTTTGTGGTATTTGTGCACTCAGAGGACGGTGCTGTAAAGGCCAGGCTGCTTTGGTAGGGGTGGCTATCAGAAATTACTCCTATCCCTGGTCCAGAACAGCCTGTGCTCCTGCACATGGCCCAGGTGTGGGACATGGGACAAAGAGGAGAAGGTTAAATGCTGACAGAACTTGGCCTGTCCTCCTGGGACAGACTAAGGTACGTCTACTTAGCTCTGTTCTTCATAGTAATACAATTAATTCCAGATGATGGGAGCAGCCCTGTTTGTACCACTGTAAGATAGTATTTGTGTAGGGAAACCCTAAGATGGCACTTAATTGCATTTAGCTTCACTTAAAGACATCTGGCAGAGCAGTAAAAGGTGGCCTAAGTGTGCATGGGAAAAAGACCAGGAACATACTTTTGTCCTTAAGATCAGGGAAAGTAAGTCTGTGCTAGCGGTTCTAGAATAGGCAGGGATGCGAACGGATCCTGGGTGATGTTAGGGCACCACTTCCAATGACTTAAATGTTTGCAGGATCTGCCTCTCCAATGTCTTTGGAATGGTCCTATCAGGGTTTCAGCAGAGCTTGTGAAATTCCTGAACTGATACAGCAACATGTTACCAACACATTTTTAATACAGAGGGAACCTGTGAGATGTTAAACTTTCACTCCAGTGAAATGTGAGGGCAGTAGGTGTGTCTGCCGTAGTCCATGAGACTGCACAAGCACTGGAAACGTGGTCCTAAGTTGCTTGCTGGTTAGGGGAGGAAAAACTCCTTTGTGCATTGTAAGATTGAGCCCAGGCAGACACATCCAGACCTCGGGGTGGAGCTGATACCAGAGATGGGACCAATACAGACTCATAGCGTGGCCCTTTCTTTGTCATGTTTAATATCTGCTGGGGAACACCTTGAGCGCAGTACTAGCACTGTCTGGCGTGCTGCGCCATGTGGCTGTACCGGCTATGCAGAGCTCTTCCTGTAGCAGTCCACTACTTGATGTAAACATGCTTTTACTCACACAATGTAGCAGAGAATTGCCAAGTCTGATCATATACAGAAATGCATATAAATTTTCTCAAAGAAAACAGCCTTTGAACAGTGTTGAAGTTCTCCTGTCAAGCAAAACAGAAGCAAAGCTTTCAGCTCTTGGCTTAACAAAAGAGCAAAAACCAGCTGAAACTTAGTAGACTTGCTTGCCTGTTTGTAGTGATCCTAGTGGTTTGTGGGGAGCCCACATCTTAGGAAGTTTTTGCTGGTAACAGGCACATACAAAGAGGAGATTGGAAAAAATGGTGTAATGAGTTTGTCTTGATCCTCCTGAAGTATTTTTGTTTCCACTAAAAGATACAGAAATGGTCATTTCACAGTAAGAAACTGCTTGGCCAGGAAATTATTATATGAGGAATTTTGCTTCAGTGGTTGATTTTTTTGAAAAGGCAAGCTCAAAGCAAGGCTGCAGGCTGGCTGCATTCCTCCTCCTCTCCTCACAGTGCCCTGTCATGTTGATAGAGCTGTGTGCATGTGCTCAGTGCCCAGAGACATGTGGAGGTGGAGGTTGGCAAGGCAGCAACGTGCACAGTCCACAGTCATAGCCGGGGCTGAGGAACTGACTTGGTCTGGAAGCCCCAGGCTGCTTGGGAAGAACAGAGGCCGAGAGAGCTGCTCAGCTATTTCCCCCCTCCAGTCTGATGTTAACATCCTCGTTCTGCCATCTTAGACTATTTATTGCCTGCTTTACCCATATCACCCTCCAGCCCTGCCTGGAAGTCAAACAAGGTGAAGACAGCTGAAGTGTTACTCTAACTTGCAGCACCTCTATAAATCTCCTAGTAAAGAGCCAGTGTAGTTTTACAAGTGTGATGTCTTTTTATTTTATTACCCAGCATGCAGTACATGAAGCTGTTTTCCCACAATGTATAAATTTAGTGAGGGAGAAAACCCAATCTTTCCCATCTCTCTGCCATCAGCTGCCTTTCCGAGATCAAGAAGCATGTGGAAATGCTTCCACCACCTAAATTCTGAATGACTAGAAAATAGGTTAAAAGTGCTACTTTGTACTGTAGCACCTTGCAAAAGTGTGTTTTGTTTGACAGGACTTAATAAAAAAATCTTTTAATCTCTGTCACTGTGGGTAGGTGGGAAGGCCAAAAAGTCTAAATGTTTTAAAGGAAAATTTTAATTAGTATGTAAATTTGACTTTCTGCATTAAAATGTCATTTACTAAGTAAATGTTGTTGCACTGGAAGTTCAGATATTTGATCATTTTCTGTCAAGGTGCCTTTGCAAATTTCCTGAATGTAATAGCAGCATTTCAAAAACAAAATGAAATTCTCCTTTTGTTGCAATGCATTGGGTATGCTCCACCAAAGGCTATGTGACTAGAATATCTTAAAGCAGCCACCAACTTACAGTGCTGTTTCTCTTTCCCCCAATTTGCAAATTCTGTTCTCCTCTCAAGTGCCTGCAGAGTTTTCCTGAAACAGGGGAGCCCAGAAATATACCCCTGCATGCCATAAATTGAAATCATTGAAGCATACCCACAAAATGATTACAAAAGCTATTGTGGTCATTAAAGTCAAAGGAAGTAGTCATTGAGTTATTGTCAATTACCACTGAAGGTTACTACAGTGATTAGCATTTCCACTATTTGGAAAAGACTTATGCACATTTTACTAGTTAACTAATTTCATTGTCTCAATAAAATACGCATATTCCTGTCTGCTGAAGAAGGACAAGAACAAGATCAATGGTTGAAGGCCTAGCCTTTCTTTTAACACAGAGAAAAATGATGTTCTAATATAAAAATGATGGAAAAATAATTGTGAGGAAAAAAAAGGGGGGGGGGAGAGAAAATTTAATAAAGGCAGGAAATTCCAAGTTTAGTTTCTTTCATTCAGTGTCTGTGGGGTCAGTGGCTGCTTCCAGCCGCCACTGAATGAATGTACTGTCTCAAACTACACCTTATATGGAGCTCTTTAGGGATCAGAAAACATTGCACATGGGAGCCATATGTTCAGTGCTTGCCATCATTTATTGAGAGCTGAGGTTCAGGGCTGAAAACTGATTTAAACATCCATATTTAGAGCTCTTAAGTACAAAATAAGGTACAAATTCTCATGAAAGTTGAAGACAGAAGAGAAAAAGCTGTGAGCCAGCATAGAAGTGGTTTTGAAAAAGAAAAAAATGGCTGGGGGAGGCTGGTTTCTAGCAGTGCTGAAGAGCCTGCCCTGCTGAATACACGATCCCTCACTACCAGCTGCAATGTAAAGGTCTAACAAGGCTGATGAGTGTAAGGGCATGACGGTTTGTTCTGAAGGATGTGCTCACTCTGCATCTGTCAAAGGCCAAGGGAGAAGTGAAACTCTCCGGCGTGGAGGGTAAGGGACTACTCTTTCCACCCTTGCCTCATTTTACACTGGTGCAAATTTGCCTGTCATATCCACCGACAGGGTAGAGCATGCAAGTAATGTAGCCCTTGGTAGACTTTTCCGGTTTTGTGTATGTGTCATATAATTACATAAACTGGGTGTCCCACACGAGCATAAAATGTGCAATTAGGTGTTCCTGATCTGGAGGCTTCCTGCAGTAAATCTAAAATTTATTTATAACCCAGTGCAGCTATAGTGAGGCATTCTTAGCGTTCCTCACAATCTCATGCTCATTTGCTCATACACTTACTCTTACTGTCACCTTGGCTGCGAGCTTCTGCAGGTCCGTGAAAAGTCACTAACCTTCTGATCTTGAAGCTGCCATTCACAGCAGGCTTGAGATGTGTTAGTAGAAAAGCGTGCCCCATTAATAATGCCTGTGCCTCACCTTTGAATAAGCACCAGCCATCAGATCCTACCATTGGTAACTTGGCCCTTTTGACGAGCATGAAGTTTTTGTGATGAAAAACCTACAGTGGATTTTTCTTTTGCATAATAGACATTTTGCTGGTTAAAAACTCCAAACTCCACTGCATATGAACGTTTGCACTGTGCTAGCAATTTTTATTTCTTATTGGCTATGTTCTAAAGCAATGAAGATTCAGACTCCTCAGTTCCCCAGAGATCCTTGTAATTACAACAATGACTGCTGGAGCGTGGAAAAAAAGTCATTTGGCAAAATGGCCATTTTGGCTTCCTCTGTCTCATCCTCCCCTCTCTCTGACTCCCAAGTCCTGTTTGCTCAGTTTACTCGACAAACACATTGTTTGCTATTTGCCAGGGCAGATATTTGTTTAATTCGGCACCTTCTGCTTCCTTCCCGAGACAGAGGAAAGTCATAGTGTTCACTGTATTTTCTTTTCTGTTTACAACACCTCTCCACTGCCAGCCAAGGTGCAGAAAAGAGGAAGGACAATGGTTGCTTTGAAAATTATTTATTCAGCTTGTGAAAAGTGATTCCATGTGCTAGCATTTCTAGGACCTTAACCACCATCTCCTGTATTCCTGTATTTCTATAAATGGCACATAACAAAACAGAGAGTATCTAACTGAATTGTCTCACTGTGCGAAGAAGCTGTATCCAGCCATTGAATATTTTTATGTAGAGAACAAACCCTCTTTTTTTTTTTGAAAGAGCATGAAGAGACCAACTTGAGCTGACTCATGCTCTGATCCAGCTGGGTCCTGCTTGAACAATCCTGCTATGGAGAACTGTTACTGCTGACGAGAGCATTTGCCTTGCAGTCTGGACGACTACAATGCAGAGTCAGAGTGGCTGCAGAAAGTCTGCAGAAAACCTATGTGACACTTAGCACTGATTTGAGGGCTTAAGAGGTGCAAAGGCAGGGAGCTGGCTTTCTCTGTCAGAAGACATCTTGCCTTTAGTAAGGCCTGAGAGAGAATGGAGAAATGGCTTTACAGACCAGCACATAACTCACTAGATGCTGTCGTGTTAAGACTCATCCGTGTTCTAAATGAAACTCTTGCCACTGAAGTCCACATTCCAGGAGTCTTAGCAAGAGTTTGGATTTATTCCCACCCCCTTATTCCTCCCTTCCGTCTTTTGTGTGGCTGGCACAGTGTGCTTTGTCCTTCCTTGCAAATTCCTTCACAAATTTTTGGCTTTGTGCATATCTCCTCTACTTCTTGCTTTACTCATGCATCTGGTTTCTCTAAAGCTCTGTGGCTTTATATACCTTCCCTCCGCAAAGGATGGCTTTACATACCAAGCAGCAGATCAGAGAACTTAACTCTAAATGTATCCAGTACAACAAAAGGATGAAGAAATGTTCTTCTTTTAATTTAATAAACAATATAGTGCCATTGTTCCTGATCAGCTTGTGAATTTTCAACAAATCCAGAGATAATTACTAGATTTATATATATCTAACTATCAATGCAGAGCTGGGCTTTTATCTCCATGCTGTATGTACCCATTTTTCTGTAAATAAAGAAGCGCTGTAATTGTCATCAGAACCATTTGTTGCAATTTGAATGCCTATAAATAATGAATAGGATATGCAGGTTATTCATTACAGACTGAAAAAAACTATGTATTTATTGGCTTGTTACCCCTTTACAGAAGCCAGGCAGAAACTATCGAGGTTTTGCAGTAAGGAGCTGATATGGTCATGAGTGAGTCGTCTGTGATTTGCACTGCTGCATGCCACCTGGCACTGCAGGCTTTCCTGTTGTATTTATTCCTGCCGTGCTATAAACAGACTTACTGGAAACTTCAGCAAACCTTGCTGCGAGTTTCCCATTTCTATTTTACTGCAAACTTCTCCACTTTTCTAGGATGCAGTCTCAGACAAGCCAACAGAAGCAAGAACGTCGTGGGTTTTATTTCCTCAATAGTTTTTTTTTTGTCTCAAGGAATCACTTTGGAATTAGTTCTGCCTCTGATCCATTGGAAAAATTCTTACCTGCATGATCACAAGTTTTCTTACAAGAAATATTTCTAATTCATGGAATTGTCTTATTAACTTCCTGTGGCATCTTCTGCACAACGGGAATAACCTTTCTGAAAAAATTGCCCAAATTAACCAATGGAACAAAATCTACAGAAGTTAATAGTAGAGAGAGCTTTTGGAGACAAAGAAGTGCTGCCAGTGTGACTTGGAACTGAATTTGGCTCAGCATTCTCCAGAAGAGTGAATCAGAGCCTTGTATATGGCAACAATATCATTCCCTTGATTCCTTTTCTGTCTCATTCTTATCACATCCTTATTATTTCTTGATTTTATAACTGCTGTATACTGGACAGACAGTTTCAAAGATTTTCGTATTATAGCCCTCTAAATCCATCATACTGTGTAGCTGATTAATTTAATAAACCCTTTCTGGTTTAGATCATTGCTTCACAAAAGCAGCACTTTCAGTTTTCTGTCCCATTCTCCTAAAAGATCAGAATATGTCTCTAATGCTGTGGTTCTTCTCTGTCTTCATTCTTAACCATATCTGCAGTTTTAGTGTTGTCAGCAGATACAAACATCTTACATTTGATATTCTTACTTAAACCATTCAGAATGGGTATCTTTGCAACCCCCTCAATAGTCTTTGATAACAGTTGAGGTTATTTCAGGATTTGTGGTATTACTTTATGAAATCTGCGGTAATTTATGGAACACAAACCTTTTCATGATTTTACCTAACTGGAAAGGTAAAAGACAAGATGTTTGTTGGAAGTGATCCAAACCACAACGACATCGGTGTGAATCTTCCCACAGATTTCACAAGCTGTAAAGCACCAGTGCAAACGCTGTGACTGACGAGCAGAAGATAGCTGGGAGATCTCTCTTTTGGCCATAAAGACTTTGTGGTGCAGCTAATTTCAGTTTCTTAGACAACACTTGTGTGCTGAAATACCTAACTCCCTAAAGCATAAGTATTCTTTTCAACTCATGACTCCTTCCAATGAAGTGTAATACAAAATGCCTTCAAAAAGGCCACCAGCCAAATTCTTCTCTTGTTTATATGTGCATAACAGATCAGTGAACAAAATTCTCCTTTCACTTCCATTGGTATGAGAGAGGTAACTCCATTTAAACCTAGTGAAGAACTACTGGTGAGAAAAAAACATTTTATGAGAGACAAAAGTGAGCCTGCTGATTTCAGCTCAACTGCATAAATATAAGTGAAGGCAGAATTGAATCCTTATTATTTCCTGTCTACTGCATTTCTCTCATTTTGTCATGACAGCTGTGTAGATGGAAACTCCCAAGATTTCTACAGCCAAGTCATCCTTCACCAATAAAGCTATACTGACTCACGTAATAGATTAGACTGTCACACTAAACCTGACAAACAACATTTAATATGTCTCAAATTGCATCCGGGCAGATATCCCTGTAAACTACTGTCTCTACCATGCAGATGTTTCCCATCTCTTTAGGAACAGCTTTGATGGTCTGGCGAGAGGCTCGCCTGCTCTTACCCACTTTGGAACTCCCATGGTGCACCCAAATTTTTCTTTCTGTGAGCATTTCTGTGTGTTTTATAACTGTCTTGTTGCCATCTCAAGGGGAAATACATTAGTGCTGTCATCCTTCTTTGCAAAGACAGAAACAAAGTGAAGCTATGCTCTGTCTTTAGAGGCCTCCATAGGTGACTCCCACTTAGGCTGACAGGGCACTCCTGTGTTTCCAAAGGAAATATTTAAGTTTTTCCTAATTCTCTGCCCCCTGCCCCCACCCTTATTTTTCACAGAAACCATTTTGTTTTACCTTTTGCTAGCAAAAAATACAGTTTTTGAACAATAGGGCTGTTATTAGCTCTTCTGTGTTTCTTTTTCTCTTCTAACTATTCTTTTAACTTGCTCCAGCCTTGGGTTTTGGTTTTTTTTTAGACTAGCTCTCCCCAGTCTGCCTCCCTCACAGATTGTTTGTGTTTGAAAGACTTCTACATTTTGCTAGTGCTAATCTTCACATCCTCAGTTATTCCCATTGGCCTCTGTTGCCCTTTTTCCTGTTGGGATGGATTTCAGTTGTATCCCCTCCAATTGTTGTTTAACTTTTTCCAGCTCTGGGCAGTCAGCTTTCTGATGCACCATAGGACTCCAAATTGAAATTCCTCTGGGCAGTTCACATTTCCTTCAATTTGCATAAGATGAAAAGCATTTGGGATTCTTGCACGGAGGAATATTTCAAATGTAACGATAACCTTGTCCCAGATGTGCAGAGGTCTGTAAGAGGGGAGCAATCAACAAGATGAATGCAGCATAGACATGCTTCCTTGGTTATTCATGTGTGTATCCAATTGACCTCTGCGACAAATAAGCCCTTGTGCAAGTGCAGGTAGTTCCCTCCCTAGCAGGGATGCCAGAGGACAGCTGACCAAGCTGCTGTAGGATTCTGTGATGGCCAGGACTTCTCACCACTACAGAAGCCTTGACTACTGGGTGAAGGGGTGAGACCTTTAGCTGCTTGCTGTGGGCCAGCTGCTGGAAAAGATGTTAGCCAGGATGTTACACTGATGTTTTACTCAGTTCATTTGCTCCAGTGGGTCCCAGGGATCATTTTTATTAATCCTTAAATATTAAGACTAAACCAGGGCAGATTTTGATGCATGATGCTACTTCCAAGGAAGTCAATGGCAAAAATCCAGCAGAAGTCAGTAAGTGCAGGAAGAGCATCTGACCCAAGCCAAGATATTCACAGTCAGAACTAGAGCTCTGGCCTTCTAGAGCTTGATGTTTGCAAGGAGACAGCAATCACAATCTGAGCAGATGCTCTGTCCTTCTTAATCTCCCATTTCCTCTCTTTTGTTCATATGTGCCAGAGATTCACAGAGATTTCTTTCAAGGGCAGGCCTTTTTTAATTCATCCACTTTCTGGTGTTGTGCTTTGCTTATTTCGTTCACGTTGTCTCAAAAAAGACAAAAGTAAAACTAGTTCTGTGAGACTACAGGGAGAAAAAACAAAATTCTCTGAAATCTCTTTAGGATCTTGGCTCAAAGCACAGCAAACACTGTCATTATGGTTAGCAACAAGGGACACAGCATTGCTTCCAGCGAAATCACCACTTACTTCAGTGTAAGATTAGGCTGGGGAAAAAAAACAAAACCAACTGACTTTAGTAGAGGAGAAACCGAGTTTGGCTACAGCAATAAGCCAAACTCCAGACCTGCAGTGACAACCGTTTAGATCCAAGACTCAAGGAGGTACTGCCTTTCCTCTGTTACCTTCCCCAACAGATTCTGCACATTACTCCGCTCTTTCCCTCTCGCTCTAGCAAGATCTTTTGTCCATCCTAATTCAAACTACACCCTTAACTGAAACAGTGGAGTGCAGGTCCTTCAGATAAGCACAAACTGTAATTAGGTCATATTCTGGGTAAATAATGTGTGGGTGGGAAAAGGAAGAAAGGGGGAGGGAGAGAGCAAATGCAAGAAAGAGGCAGGGTTTTGGCAGGGTTACAGAATTGCAGAAAGCTTCTTCTAAGTCTCAAGCTAAAAATGGGAGAGGTTTGCATTTAAAAAGAGCTTTAATAGGTCCTGCAAATTGGCATTTTTGGTGATTAGGTAGACAGGCTTTTTTCATTTTTAATAACTGTTAATGCTGAAACACTGTTGTAACTCTTCTGTTACAAGCCTTGCTTTCAAAGAGCAGCATAGGAGAGGATCCCCCAGAGCTTGCAGGCCTGGGTGCTCTGGGGAGCATTAATGCAAGTGTTAGCATCTGTTTGGCTTTGCAGCTCTGTGCTTAGCCCACCTCAGACTGCATTTGCACACTACTATGCAATTCACTTCTTGTGGCCGAGGAGTTTGATCCAGAGTATACATTGTGGGCTGTTAGACAGGTCCTTGAGCCTGGGGCATTGTGGGGAGCTCTGTACTATAGACTCTAGACTATGGTGGTCTGTGCAGTGGCAGTCAGGAACCTGCCTATGCTGCCAAGGTGTAGCAAGTACTGCTCTCTTTTCTCAAAAATCGCTAGATGCCTATGTGAAGATTGATTCCCTTCACAGGAATGAAAGGTAGCAACACGTTATGCATGATGCCTTCAGCGGCTGCAGCCCAAACAGGAATTACACTCTCTTCAACTGCCCCCAGGCAAGCTGTTCCCAGGATTTGAAAGGCAATGTAATGTCTTTTTGAGGGGCTCAGCCCTGTCTTCTCATGGAGCTATTGCTGTCAGTATTCATTCCTGGCAAGATCTTGGGCCGTCTCATTCCAGGATTCAGGCCCACTCACTCCTAAGCCATCTGTTATTTTCAACCTGCTGCTCCTGCACTCAGGTAGACAGACATCAGCCTCGTTTGAAGTCAAGCTCATTCTCAGGTATCTTCCTCTTCCCTGTGCTAGCTGGCTTAGGAAGCCTTTTACTGTTTGGAGGCAGAGAGGCAAGAGATGGTAATGAACTTGCAGTCAGTATTGACGATCAGTGTGTGCCTTTGTCATCTGAAATGCTGGATCTATTATCTGACCACCCATACTGAAGCCTTACAAAACTGCCATCTTAGATACCTTGTCTAATCCCCTTCCTTTTATTATGATGGTAATAATGATGAAGGAAACAATTATAAGTGGTAGTTTTGGTTCAGCCATGTCAACATGTTACTTGCCCCAGGCAACTATTTTACAAGATTTTCATATCCTCTTCCAGCCACTAAAAAAGCAGTGGGACTAGTACTGGTAAACAGCATGAGTCCTTTTTCTTCATGGCTTTCCCATATATATATATATATATATACACACACACTTCTCCTGTATTTCATCTGCTTTTCTATGAGGATGTTATGGGAGACAGCACTGAAAGCCTTACTACAGTTCAGATAAACAACATCCGTTGCTCTCCCCTCATCCACCAAGCTTGTCATCTCATCACAGAAGGTTATTAGGTTGGTCAGGCATGATTTCCCCTTCATAAATCTATGCTGACTACCCCTAATCACCTTCGTGTCCTTCATCTGTTTGGAAATAGTTTCCATGATTATTTGCTCCATCATTTTCTTAGGGATCCAGATGAGGCCTATAGTTCCCACGATCATCCTTCTTGCCTTTCTTGAAGATAGAGTTGAGATTTGATTTTGATTTCTCCCAGTCCTCAGGAATCTCCCCTGATTGCCATCACCTTTCAAACATTGATAGTGGCCTTGCAATTACATCAGCCAGCTGTCTCAGCTTTCATGGGTGCATGTCATCAGGTTCCCTGTTTGTTTAAATGTTCCCGAATGTGATCCTCCTCCACCCAGGGTAAGTCTTCCTTGCTCACTCACCAGTGGCCTGGGATTCCTGAAGACAAATCTTACCAATAAAGATAGAGGTGAAGAAGGCAGTGAGTACCTTAATATCTTCCTTATCCTTTGTCACCAAGTCCCTGCCCCAGTTGGCAGTAGGCCCACATTTTTCCTAGTTATCCTTTTGCAGCTGAATTTATTTGCTACTTAAGTTCCTGATGAGTTTAGCAACACCTGGGAAAAGGGTTTTTGTTACATGAAAACCTGAGACTTTTCTTGCAAGGTCAAAAATTGCCAAACTTTATGAACTGTTTTGGCTAAAAAATTGCCAAAGAACACAAAATGATTCAAGTTTTTGGACCTTTGTTTATTTGTTTGTTTTGTGATGAAATAACAAAAATGTTTGAGGAAAACAGACTCTTTCCTAGAAAATCGATGTTGTTCTCCTTTGACAAAGGCTTAATGGAGAAAAGTGGTTTGCACTAGGACTTGCTATCCAGAACAGTTTAAAATCACTCCTTGG
Organism: Aramus guarauna; assembly: GCA_013400195.1. Classification (NCBI taxonomy): domain Eukaryota; kingdom Metazoa; phylum Chordata; class Aves; order Gruiformes; family Aramidae; genus Aramus; species Aramus guarauna. The sequence continues at coordinate 2,712,017 of VXBL01001169.1, read as the reverse complement.
TTAGAGAGAAAGTGTGCCACCTTCCTCTGCAGTGATCACTCTGTGAGCAGAGTGAGGCTGTCTGAAGGCCTGCTTCTGATCTCAGGTGGCTCAAAGGAAGTTCTGACTTGTCTAAAGGCCTTGGAGGAGATTGTGGGACAGATCCACTCAAAAGAAAAGCTGCCTCAAGAGACTGGTGCTGGCTATGGTCAATATGCGTGCTTCTTGTCAGAAGAATGGCTTATGTTCTGCTTAAATTCCATACATGAGATTTTGGCTTCCATTGGAAATTTACAGGTTACCAAGAGTATTGAATTCTACATTATCAGCTGTGGGCCCCAGATTCCAGTCTTAAAATATTAATGTCTAGTTTCCGCATGCTGGATTGGCTGCACATGTCAGCTTCCTGTGCTCTGCTTTCCAGGTTCAGTGCTTGCTTAGCTTTTACTTCTCTTGAAACATTTTAGTTGGTGTAATGAATGGAAAAAGTTTACCAGTGTGCTCGGTCTGTAAATCTACGCTACTCTTTCTGAAGGGATAGACAATTTTCTTTACAGGAGACATTTATTTTCAGTATGACTCTGATCCAAGAGCATTACATAACATTTACAGACTGTAAAAAGAGAACAATCTCAGAAAAGATGTTGCAAATATACATATATATACACATATATATGTACAACATGTATACATCTATATATGCATAACTGTGGAGAGGCATATGAACCCAAGAGAGATTGCAGAACAAAAAGCCCATGCTTGGTTGGTATGGCCACCTTATTTGCCCTATTCCTGAAACTTCTTCCAAGAGTCAAAGAGATAAATCACGAAGAAGGTAGTTTGATGTTGACATTCATCTTGAGTACTACTGACCTAAGTGATTTCACTGATACCTCTTTACACAGCAGAACGTCAGCTGCTAGCAGCGATCAGGTCATTATCATGCTATAGATAATACTTCTCTGAAAAGGAAGCGATGCCCACAGATTAACCGTGTTGGCTAATTCCTCTGGCCTAGGATAGTACTGTCATTTTGACATTTGGTGCTGCCTGGAATAGCCTTGACCAGCAGAAGCTGTGACTCTAGAGACTCGGGTTTCCCATTCCAACCATACACACGAGTGTTCAGTGTTTGCCATAGTAGAATGTATCTTGGAAAAGTTTTTCAGTAGATCAGTGGTTTTCTTAGACTCATATCTTATTTTGAATTAAGGTCTAATCAAAACATTTGAGAGGGTATAAATTTACTTCTTCACTTTAGTATACCATTGGAAGAGTCCTACCCACAGTGCTAACTGGCTTTCATTTACGATCTGTCAATATTGGAAATTTTTATGGGACTAGAAGATGGAGGCTGGGATCACTGAGCATGCATGAGCTGTGGAAGGGTTAGCAAAAGCAAAGCCTTCTTGCTGCTGCAGAATCTAGTGTGTTCTTTGAGAGGGGGAGGGAACCAAGAATTAAATTTGATTTATTTTGCACAGGCAAACTCAAGACAACAGAATTTCCTTTGTTTTCATCTTTAATACCAATAGACAGACCAAAAAGGAATAGAGGTGAAGGGTTATGGAACTCATATTTTTCTACCCTCTGTGACTGTCTTCAGTATTTCTTGTTATCTGCAGATATTGCTTTCAGCACAGTGACCTTTGAATAAACAGGATTGTGATGTCCTAAAAGAAGTGAAATAAAAAGCACAGACAAATTTGAAAACACAGTCAGGTCTGTTACTTCTTTTCAGCTAAACTGGATACTCAGGGTAGACTTCAAATATTAAAATAATAAACCATAAACTTATAGAGAAGACCCCCATGAGAATCTCTGCTTTAACTACTAATCTGCTTCTGCTTAATTCCATATGGGAAGAATAGTTTAATCAGTGACCTTCTTGTGTGATTTGAAAAGTAAAAAATAAACCCACTGCATATTTAGCAAATATTACAGCCATGCCGGAGTGGGGAGGGGACGAGAAAAACTTTTCAGAGTCTGTATAGTTGTTGGAAAGTTTATACCCAACTTTTTCTTCTGTAAACATAAATATAGCCAGCATTTTACTACTGAAACTAATAATTTAAGCGACTTCTCATGAAAGCTTGAAGAATTGCCTTTCCCATTTGTGGCACAGAGCCTGTGGTTCCTATTCTTCAAATCAGTCAGTTAAAAGAAGGGAAAATATCTATGCATCTGCACATCCCATTATATCCTAACCTCTGAATGCAGAAATGGCATCTGAGTAGTGAAAAGCTGCAAAAGCCATTGATGAAAGCCTGCTAGGGCTTATTATGGACTCTAGCTGCCTACCTTGCTACAGTTTTTTATGCTTTCCACATGAACAGCTTTCAGAAGGACAACTCAGTACGTAGCCATACAACAGTAAGCTGCATTATTTCCTGTTCCAAGCACACTTTCACATTACTCACAAATTTTCCAACTGCCAGACAAACTTTGTTATAGTCCATCTACTTCCCTTGGATTATGGCATTTGAGGCTCTTTTCAGGGTTGCTCTACATAGTATGCTGTGACTAGATACGTAACTATTTCCTTGTAACATGAACTAAGCAAACACAAATGTAAGGCAAGTTATCCTGAACCCTGGGCCTCAAGCCAGTCTTTTTTACTTCTCATGGGAAGTTCTGATCTGAAAGTAATACTGATAATAGGGAGAAGTTCTTCTGTGATGGTAATTTGCTATCTATCTGGCCACGGTGGTATCAAAATCACCTGGCAAACCTGCAGACAGCATCTACTTTGGAGCTCAGTCTGACAGCGCAGCTCATGATCTCAGCGTGGATTGTGAGCAGGAAGTCTATGCAGTGTGCAGAGAGGCTTGGGAGGGAGGGCAAACATTTTTCACTTCATATATCATTGCTCACAGCTCACTGCTGGGATTCCACCAAGTCAGCCAGTGCTAAAATGTTGTGGAAAATGACATTTCCTGGGCTATTGTTTTTGGCAGTTCCAATCTCACTGGACAATTGGGCACTGGAACTAACACAAAAGCTCCTCATGTTAATAAGAAAAAGACATATGTTTAGTAGCCTGCTCTGGTAACTGAAAAAAAAAAAGACTCTATCCTTCCAGAACTGAAGCAGATGCTGAATATTTTCAACATTCAGAACTGTTTTTGCATCTCTATGTAAAGTAACACCAGTCTATGCAATACTGCAGCAATACAGAAAATGTATCACCTGCAGATTTTAAAGCAAGATCCCCCATTTCTTTGCTATAGCTGCTCTTTCCAACAGCATAATCACTTGGAGTCTAACAGCAACCAAGGCAGAGAAATAATTGGGAGGCTGGGAAGGGAAAGAAACATCAACCAGGAAAAATTAGTTACTCTCTCACCTTCAGTCTTCAGGAACTGCAGGCCCCTGTGTTTCAATAATGAGCCTCAAGCTGGAGAAATGCACGCTGCTCCGTTCCTCCTCCCCGCAGCAATGTTCTGACAGAGGGTTTGTACGATATGCTTAGAGTCACAGAGCTGAATAATGCGCAGCCCAGGCTGATGAAATATAGAGAAGGCAATGCAGGGTTGAAAACTGATGCAAAATAGTTTTAAGCCACCTCTGTTTCCCTGTTTGGTGGCTTTAGATCAGGGCAGGACAATTATTGGTGTAACTGAAGGGCTACTTAGTTCTCATTCATGTAGAATCTTGTATTGCCCTGTTCACCGTGGTATCCAAACCCCTGTCACCATATGGCCACCACCAGCTTGCTCTGCCCTGTTGGCTCTAGAAGTGGAGGATGCTTCTGGTCCGCAGGCAGCAGTGTGGAGGTGTGGGTGTGCGTGAGTGGGGTGTAGGTATGCATGTTACTCCTGTGCTGAGGAGTATCTCAAGAGCAGCTGCAAACCCAGTGACTGAGCATTTTTCTTAACTCACAGGCAGGTGGTAAACAATAAAAACACTTAGTGTAAGGGATTAGCTGTTATTACCACTCTTCAGTTACCCCTGTAGACTATCTAAGGATGACCTTGAATGAGACCTTTAGACCTTTCTGCCATTGCTATGTCACATACTCTTCCAGCTTTGCGCAGCCAGCTCTAATTTCACCCAGGCCTCCTCTGTAGTGAGCAGAGCTGTCGGGAGGCGGCAGTGCTCCCCTGCCCACGCTGCCTGCAGCCTGCCGGGTTCCGCCGGGTTCCTCAGGTCACTGCCATTGCTCTTCTACTGCTGAGCCAGAGGTCATGTGCCCTCAACATCTGTAAAAATCCCAAGTGACTTCTCATCAGAACTCTGCAGAATGAACTTGCTCCAATTTTATTTGCAACACTTGAGGGCCCTCAGCACTTTGCAAGATTGCAAATAAGAATCTCCATGTAACATTTCTGTGTAGTGACTCACATTTGGACTTGTTTCAAATCAATAAATCCTCTATAGAATAAGCCCCCCAATTCAAGCCTAAGACACACTCATCCTATTACTCATTCTCTTTCTGGAGCACCCATGGGCAACACAGGCTTCACAACACAGTTAAAAAATCCAAGCTCTGGTGGGTCAAATGGGTGAAGGGAATGGGAGCAGTTCCTTCATGACAGGCTGCCGTGATGCTACCCACATACAGAGAAAGGTTCACTCAGAGGAAGTGCTGGGATCATTTGGATCTCAGCTGAGATGAGCAGTGTCATTTCAGGTTTCCTAGTGAAAATAATAAAATAAATAATTTTAAAAAAGGCAAAATCAAACCCTTCTGTTGGAAACTACTGATGTGGAGACTGCATTTTCCATTAATAAAAAGTTGGAAAATTCCTGGTATTTGCTTTGAAGCTCCAGCTCTGAGAGGGATGACCGGGTTATTTAATATTTTCATTGCCTTCCCATCTCATCCCATAATACTGACTAAAGGAATGTTACATTTTGCAACAGGAGCACTTAGGAGACACAATCATGGATAGCCTGCACAAACAATCTGTATTACTTTCAAGGTTGAATGCTGAGTTCTTTGTACTCCAATCTCCCAGCACAGATCTGTGAAGGGTTGGCTTCTGCTTCCACTAGTTTTAATGGTTCTAAACGTGAGCTTAAAGATATGGGTGACCAGGAGCAGAACTGACTTTTTCACAGAGAGGTAGCCAGTACTCAGAGCTCAATGTGCTAGTAAACCTAAAGGTCATAATCCCCAAAAGCAACACTGAGATCTATAAATTCTGTCACGCACATGTGGCATTTCTTGACTTGATACAATCGATACCCTAAAGCAGATCAGGGCACCCTGTGCTACACGCTAATGTCAGACAATCCCTGCCAAAGGGCACTGATAGTCTAAATAGATAATTTCAATTTTACTGACAGAGAAGTGCAGCCCAGAGGGATTGCTTGCTTTCCCAAGCTTCTGCTGGAAGTGTTTTACAGATGCAAAGCATGGAGAGTTGCCTCTCCTCACCTGCCTTGGGTTAACCTGGGCAGTCTGATGGCTGGAGTGAGCTGGTTAACTGCACTGGGACCCTGACAGGCTGCAAGGCAGGAGGTAGAGCAGCCAGTGTGGTGGGGGGGGAGGGAGGGCAAAACTTGAGCACCTTGTTGCCAGATGCTCTGTTTTCTTTCCAGTCTTCAATCTCATGAAACAAGTGGACCAGTGGAAAGGTCCTGCCTGACCCCAAAGGAGGTGGAGGTGTTTTCCAAGTCACTCCCGTGTCTGGGCTTGATAGAAGGATCACAAACCTATGGTGTTCAGTGTGGGGCAAACAAGCATCTCAGCGTCTCCACGTGGGCTCACCATTTGTATATGGCTGTGGCCTTTCCTATGTGAGCCCAGGGTAAGTTTCTTCCATGCCCAGTACAGTGCTGGGGTCACCAGATACTGTTCTGTGGAGAAATGGAAAATGCCATGGTTCTTGACTGAGCAATAAATGTTGAACAGGAGCTGGTAGTAGATGGCCAGGAGATTTGAAAAAAGTTCTACATTAAAAACGTAACAGACTTGACAAACTGTCATTGTATGAGAGCACAGGAGTACTGGCTGTACAGAATGCTACCTAGATTAATATTTCAGAAGTTTTCTAAAACTCTTCTTTTCCCTTTTTTTTTTTTTTCCAAAATAATTGCAACAATAATGCTAAAGAAAACCTCTTCAAACACAAAATCATTTCTGTTGTTGTACAGTTTTTTGAATGCCAAATACCTGCTGAGTTAATCTTTGGAAGAACAAGAAAAGTTTGTTCTTTGTATATGTAGATTGTTTTGGGGTATTGTTTGATTCTGCTTTTGATAGGGGTCATGTTTCTGGGCTTAGCTGGATAGTTTGTTTGTTCCTATTCATTAAAAGGGACCCTGCAGCTATTTGGGGAGGGAGTGTGGTATTACATTATTATTGCTCCAAAAAGTATGGACAAAAATGTATTGTAAAAATTCCAAGGTTTCTGGTAGGAGTTCTCTCAGTAATAAATACTCTCAGTCTGCTGGAGTGTAGTTAATGTGCTAACATTGTGTTGGGCTAATTAGACAGATCCTTAAGGTACAGAGTTAAAATATACAGATAATTCTGGATATAACCTAATGGTACAGCAGTTTTGTGCAACAGCTAAGGAGAACAACAACTCCCAGAGTCAGCCTTTACCTTGGTCACCTCATCCCGTAGCCCTTGCCATACCATTGCAAATAACAATGCTTGTGATGCTGCAGAGTCCTGTCTCCCTACTGCTGTACATCGATGCTGATAAAAATTATTCATACCCTGGGGCATGAGACAAAGGCCTTTGGATGATATCAGCACTGCAGAGATCAAAGCTTCTTGTGAGATGTTCATTTAACTTGTTCTGGTTTGTGTCAGGGCCAGAGCACCTTGCAGGATTGTGGCTGATGGGCTTTACTTCTTCTAAAAAAAAAAGAAAAAAAAAAAAGTGAAATTGTCTTCTTCCTCTCTTTCCTAAGGTATACCATTTGCCTACAGAGGGACATTAACTGAAATAACTGTACTTGTTCAGGAACGGTACTAGGCAGTCTCTTCCAGAATAAAGTGCTTGTCCTCTTGACTCATTGTGCCCTCCCAGAGCAGAGCCCATTGATTTTTTTTTTTTTTTCCTGGAAGAAACAGTGATCATCAAGGAATTATTCCAAGAGACCTAGTTTATGCTGGAGTTGCTAATCTGTCGCAAATTCTTCTTGCTCACCTTCTGGTCAAAGCAATACCTATTGCACTGAGGCCAATATTTCCCTTCCTCTGAGAATTTCCACCCCATCTAGCCCATCGTTGGCCTTTCAGAACCTGTGGAGCATTGCCATTATTGTCACTGGCCACAATGCTTTTCTAGTGGTCAGCTTTAATACTGAGGTCCCTAACTCAAAGGAAAGCACAACTTGGAAGCTCTCTAGCTCTCTTTGTTTAGCTTTGTCTGTCTTCACTCTATCTAGCTCTTCAGTCATTCATAGGATTATCCCACACTGCCAAAGACATGTTTCCCCTGCCACAGACTAACTTTTCTATGAAGAAAGTCACAAGAGATTTCAGCTTTGCTGTAATGCAGAGTAATGACAGCATAATAGTATCTAACCTCCTACAAAGTGCTCAGAAAACTGGGAGGTTGGCTGAGATTATTCAGTACTGTGAACTGCATTCCGCCAGGCAGATAAAAACAACTGCCTAAGAGCTCTGAATTGATCAGAATATTCATGCATCTAATTAGTCTTTATAACCCTCTCTTTTTTTACTGTGTTCCAGAGTCACTATAAAGAAAGTATTAAAGAGACCGTGGAATTTGTTCTTTTTAGGTACCTGTATTATTATTATTTTTGCAGCCCAACGTGGTTGGGGGTACCAAATGTGCACAGAGCAGATGTAGAGCAGTGTTTCATCACCACACTCATCACATGGAACTTTGTGTATGGGGATAACATCTTGCTAGCACAACACCAGAGAGAAGTGAATGAGGCAAACCTCTGGGTCAAATAAATCTCTCTACTGAGTAATGTCTGTGTTTCAGGTAGATAAATCTTGGCCTTAATGTCATTTGGAATTTTTAATTAAAACCCTGTGGCCTCCAAGGGTTCATTAATTTGTTCCTTTCATAGTTCCGACCCACATGACTGATTCTCTACTCTTCTGCACTCCTTATGACTGTTACTCTTGCACAGAGTGTAAACACCTGCCTCCGGGTGTTGTGTCATTCTGAAGCAAAGGACAGTCCAACTTGCAAAGACGGAATAGTGCTTATGGCAGTTTTTCAAATGAAACTGGAAAAAGGGCCATATGTTCAAAACTGCAAAGTCTCCTCTTTAATTTTTGAGGTTTTCTTTCAAATTCAGAAATCTCAAGGTTTTGGTATTTTTTTCTGGTTTCAGTTTTGCTGCTCTCCTCTCACTGATTTTTGTCCTTAAACAGAAAGGAAGTCAGTGTAAGGTATTTTGTCTTTCCTTTCTCTTTTCTATGCCACTCTGTACATTTCAAAGGAGATCCAACATTTGTCTAACGGCAAAAGACAAAAGGAACCTCTGTCACTTCATAAACTCTGACGTTAAACAGCAAAAAAGAGAAAAGTGAAAATGAGAGAATTTAAAGCAAAACTAAAACTGTTAAAAAAGCAAACAACAACATTTTCTCTATTTTTACTGTTTATCGTCAGGACAATCCTATCTTCTCTTTCTTTTCCTCGTGATCTACAGATTGAAACCTCAACCCTGCAGTCTGACACCTTTTAGTGCCTTCCAGTGCTTAGATAAGATTTTAATACTGGATATATAGTTAGCATATTAAGAATTATCATTACCGACCGTTATCATAACTCATGTTTCATTAGTGAGCAATGCCTAACATTCCTTTGGAAAGTCATTGACAGCACCACATTTGTAACTTCAAAGGACCATACTTGTAATTCCAAGGATCGTATTTCCCTTTGACAGCGTATGAGCAAATTGCACCAATGCCATCAGTCTGACCACTGGTAAAACCCACTCACTTTTCCACTGAGTCTGGATATTTTGACAAATATCTTCCACTTAAACTGTTGAAAAAACAGCTCTTTACTGCCCATGACCAACTGTGAAAATCAGTATCTACTCATATACTATGAAGTAAATTAACCACTGACATAACCTCTCTCTCAAAGTTGTTACTGCAAGACCAGATGCTCTTCTGAAAGCATAGCTTAAGTAGCACACGCTGTGGAAGGCACTTGGTGAAATGCGATGGCTTGTGCAATGGAGACTCAGGAATTGTGTCCCTTCTGTCCTTAAACACCATCAGAAGGAGGCAGTGGCCTTCTGAGTTCCCTCCAGGAGCTGGGCAGGGTCAGAGCCGGTGGTTTCTGCCTTCTGAACGAACAGCACGCTGCCCCTTTATTTAAGGATGAAGTCTGTAACAGAGTTATGTTCTAAGCAGATGTGAAGAATAACAAACTAGCAGAAGATAGAAATAAAACAAATTCTGGTAATAGAACAGACTTTAAACCGGAAGGCTAGTTATAAACAAGCAAATGTATATTTATATATTTATATATCTATAAAAAAAATGTGAAAAACGCACCTGCCCTTGGCATTGTCCATTCCAGTTCATTGTATATCTAAAATTATATCTCCTTTCAAGAGGATTTCCTGTCCATTGCAGAACTGAAATCCTCCTCGCTGTTCTCAGTGTCTGTTGAAAAGAATCAGAGCTGTAATGGATATATATTTCAAAGGCGAGAAGAAAAGACAGATCATTTCTTACATCAATCTGACCTTGCAACCCACATGGTTTTTGCAGTTCTTACCTTCCTGGTTGCATCTTTTGTTATCGCTATATTTCTGTTAAGAGAGGGACAGACAGACTTGCCAGAAACACACATAGCGTTGCCGTGGCAAGTTTGTGCCCATGAAGGGTAAGTAATTTTCTCTTGATTTTGTTTCCTTTCTATATTTTTACAAATACCAGGGTTAAGCAATGAATAATACAGGAAATGCCTGCACACATGCAAATCAACAGCTTTGCCATCTACAACCCACTGCTGTTTTTCTTTATGCCCTTGGTAGACATGAGCTGCAGAAATCAATCCATCTTTTCATGAGCTGTGGTTTCCATGTTGTAGAGGCATGGGCCAACATTGAGTAGGGGACATAGTCTTGGAAGGGGGTGTGATATAAGATACATCTCTCTCCTTGCCATTTCCTGCCAAATCAGCTCCCTTCTTGTTCATTTTAGACCTTATCTGAGACATTTAGCTCTCCCTGTGCTTTGTAGGCAATCTGTATGTTCTGGAGGACTCTGGAGTTCTCATGGGGGCCAGGCAGCTAAAGTGAGACTTGCAATATCTGTTGTGACATCGGAATCTCTTCTTTTTATCTAGCCCTAGATGGCAATGGAACTGGGCTGTGCAGGACAGCTATGGGCTCAGAAACCAGAACTGCAGATTATTTTTGAGTATGTCACATGCTCAGATACTAAATTTTGAATTAATTTGCCTTATTGCTGGCAAAACTCCATTTTGCCTATAGCTAAAACGTGTGAATTGGCACCTTTTGCCAATTCACAAATTTCCAAGATACCCAAATTCTCCCATTTACCTTGCTTTGCAATTCACATCATGCTGTTCTCTGCATGGGAGGCAAAGATTTTGATCCATGCCACATGCTGCACATCTTCCCAATGAAGCAAAAAGCCTCCCTTGCTGGCTGGTACCCTGCTGACATCCCATTTCTGCTAATTAGGACCCTGAGTAGTTAGTACAAAATATAAATGTGGCAGGATTCCAAGCTGCAAAAAGAAGGGAAAGTAGGGAAAAAAATAGTTGGACAGCTAAGGGAATATGTAAATGTATTTAAAATAGATGATTCTAACTGCAGTGAACAGATGATTTTTTTTTTTTTTTATTCCAACTGGATGGCTTTAATCAAAAATGATAGTTCATACATCTGCTCTTTGAAGATAAGCCTGCAGTTACACAAAACACTTAAAGAAAGAAGCTGTGGTGTGCTGATGAGACCTCAAAAATTCTAACCCATGACTAGGAAGATTATAGTCTGGTTACTTCAGCAAGTTGCTAATTCTGAAATATTAGACTGAGTTATTTGTCCTGTCTGAGGCATGAAAGGGATGCCTGTAGATTGTGCTAAAGCAATTAAGACATTTTAGAAATCATTAGTGAACTTTCTTGATTGAACAGGCATTTCCCCTCCAGCCTCTCCCTGACTTTTCTACAATTGTTTGACCTAGAAAGGCAGCTCTCCATCATCCTGGCATTTGTTTTGTAATGCAAGGTAAAAATTATAAATTAAAGCAAGTCTGCTTCTGGGAATGCGGGGCTCCCCTGGAAAAACGAGCTCAAATTTAGGTGTATTGTATCTTTATTTGGGACATCAAGGCCAAATTTTCTGCTGCTGGTATCATCCATCTCTAACAGCTCCCCTAGCACAGAAGGCATAGAAAATCACTGTGATGCTGAACCCCCATATTCCAGAGTTTTATGTTTGGAAGCGTGGAGTGTGGTGACCATCCGGCATCCCAGTTCTGGCCTCAAACCTGCAATTAAGCCAGTTGTCCAACTGCTGGGAAGAAGATCTAGCTGAGGCAGGGAAGCAAAAGCAGAGGGCAGGAAACTATCAATATCCATTAGAAAAATATATTAAAGTTCTACAAAGCATTTTTTGTTCAGGACTTTTTCTATTATTTCTTTTACAGACTGTTCTGCTAAGAACTTTCCAGGTGGTTCAGTATAGGGTCTCTACAGCAAGTACATTCATCTTTTCTGGGCTGAGATTTTTCATTTGCTTCCTACAGCTGCATTGACAAGCTGTGAAGACCTTCACAGAACCACTGTGAAATGGATAAAATTCTGTAAACATTGTATGGTCCCGGAGAAAATATTTTCATTGCTACTGAGTGTTATAAATTCTGCTGCTGCTGAGCCTGTTCATTGGAGTTATTTCGTCTAGCTCTAAACTGTATTTATTTAACAATTAGTCCATCTGCCACCTCAGTGAAATAAGTAATACAAATGTGTCAAGACTGTTTACAATTGAGGATCTTCGAAATCCAGCCCTTCTTTACTGACTTTTTTGTCTGGATGTCCTCATGAGAACAAACTCTTCCCTACAAGAGAGTTTAACTGCAAGGAATTTGGGGGTTGGATCCTTCATAGCTCTCTCTTCCACCCTTGCCAGAGGTATTCCTATTTAGGCTTCAGAGAGGCCCAGCATAAACTCTCTTTCCATTTGGTGTCCACAGCTGGGCATCTGTCCATGCCCAGATGGTTGTACACCCTCCAGGTTCTTTGGCTCTTATGGTGGTGGCTGTTTCTATTTTCTTCTTCTGGGCCCTGTACATCTCAACTGTCTTTGAAGACACTGAGATGCTGCACTTAGAGAAGATAAGCTTTCAGAAACAGCAGTCTGCTCTAAACTTCCACTGATTGCTTAAGTCCAGACCAAAGGAAACACAGCAGCATTTTAAAAAGTTGCTACATATCCAGCTCAGCAATGAATAACCCATCATGGGTTGAAATGACAGCAAGCAATCTGACAAAACAAGTGTTTTCACGAGGTGAGCCTCCACAGCACCTCAGAGAATTGTCTGCCCTGGTGCAGCATAGCTTTCTGCTATTCCACGTTTTTCCTGCAGAGTAAAATGGCCGTCATGAACCAGACGGCTCACCCCCTTGAGTTACAAAACACTGTTAGAAGCTGCTCCTCTGTTGAACAATGCCATTGCAGTTGCTGTAACTCAAATTATTGCCTTATTATTCTATGCCTAAGATGACAGTTTGGTTTCAGACCGTGTAGAGGGTAGCCTACCTGAAAGTTCATGTGAAGCACTCTGTGCTGCCACATCTTTGTGACCCTTTGTTTGCTGTCTTCAGCAGAAAAGGCTGTTCGTGACTCCAAATCCATACAACTACTTCCTTGAAAGAAAATGTCTGTTTGCCACATGATTTCATCCAGCTATTTAATAGCTTTGATTCTCTAGATTTGGACATTTGCTTTTCTCTTTTTTAAAGCTTTTTTAAGAACTGGATCCAATTCAATCTCATAGCAACTTGCCTGAACTTTTGTCCAAAGACTGTTCTGTCTGCCAGAGAGCAGACGCTGAGTAAATGCACAGCCCAAAGCCCTGCAACATCAGTGGGAAAAGCTCCCCTGAGCCCAGCGCGTCTGGAGAAAGCTCTGCAGGAGGAGGTATAAAGATACGAATGGTTCATACTCAACGGCCACCTGCTCCAGGGAAAGGTCTCTCTTCCTTCCAGGCTCCAACACCCCTAATTGATCAAATGCCAGAAGACATGACATTTGTAATAGTGGCTTGAGATCAGACAACCCAGTTTTCGGGGACTGATCCTTTCTGAGGTTTCCTTTGGAACTATTCAGTCCTGAGCAGTGAAATACAGGATATGAGTTGTCCTGGATGTTGTCTGTAAAGCTAAGATTTGAAATTCCCTTTTGTTTCATAAACTTAATTGTTCGTTGCTTCAAATTATTTCTCATATATACTGGTTCTAGAAAGAATTAATTAGAGACCCACCAGGAAATGTTAAAAATACAGGATTCACATGAAAATTTTACGTTACCCAGACTCTGGTGACCCATGGAAGTGTTTCCTCATTTGATTGTGGTCATATTACACTACAGCTCTTATAAGTAATTCTTAGGAAAAAATGGACTTTAGTATATCTACATAGTTCTAAAAATGTGGGGATCTTTCACTACCAACTATTAAAATGTTCCTTATTCTTATAAAAATTAGCAGGGAATTTCCCATCATTGTGGCTGGGAACAGGGTTGGGCCTATTGCCGCTGTTCCCTGCAAATATTCATTGGGATTGTGGGATTATATAAAGCAATTCAGTAGGTTATATAACATTTTCTTTCACTTATCAGTCATAAAGCTGCTAATTAGTTCTATGACTTGACAACTATTCCAATTTCTAATAGTATCATCGCTGCATATTTATTGAAATATGCGTACCATACTATCATTCTTCCAGCTGAAAGGGAACAACCAGCATCATGCTTGTTTAATTCAGCCTACCTGTTCTCAGTTGTGAGCTGAATTTCATTGTAATTTAGGTTCTAGCATTCGGCCGTATCACAGCAACTAATAAATATGCAGATGCTGGGACTACAGCAGTCTTTGTGCTGCTATAAATGATCATTTAGCTTCATGCTTTCCTGTTTATTTATATATATTGCCCTGCACCAATACTAAGGGAGCTACTAATTTCATTCATTTTTGCCGGACAGTGTTGCTGCTGGTTTAATGCCCATTGGCAGTGCAACCTCCTCATAAGTCATATTCATTCCCCCTGACAATCTCATTTCAAATCATCAGGAACACTGTGTCAATTGTAGACTAAAATGGAAAAAAAAAAAAAAAAATCTGCTTGCCAAGGGGCTTCTGAGGCGTTGAACAGGCATGCCAATCTTTTTGCTACAGGTAAAATTAATCATTATATTTCTGCTACTAACTTGTTTTTCTCTTTGTGTCACACAAGGATTCTTAAATGACCTGCTATTGAATCAGGTGAATTATAGGCTGGAAGACCACTGTGTTTATTATGCACTGACAGAGGATGGAATGATCTAGTGCTTGTGAGGGTTTTTTTCTCCCCTGCTTTGGAGTCTGTTTGCCTCTGGTACCACCTCATCAATCATTCCTGGAATTTACCTTTCCATAAATACTTGGAAAGGATTGTTAATTATTTTTTTCTTTACCAACTGTATTTTTACTGTGTGATAAGGGCAAAACCAAAACAAAGCCATGCAGTCACTTGTTTGTTCATACGAAGTGAGATCCTGGGTACAAGATTAATCTCAAATTCAGTGTTGCACCTCTATTGAAACCATGCAGTTAAGCATATCCCCAAATTTTGCATACTCTTACATGCTTTTGGCTTCAGTAGGCCTGCGGGGAAAGCATTTGCTAAACAGCTTAACTCAGTAGAAATGTACTTAAGCGTGTGCTTAATTCATTTGCTTAAATGGAGCCATGGTGCTTGAAACGAATAGAAGTCATTTTAATAATTTAAACTCCACTTTTAAGTTTAATACATTGTGCTTACATCTAAAATTGATCTACTCAGAAATAACAGTATTTGAGTGTAAAAATGAAAGACTAGGAAATGCTATATTTTAATATTAGTGTTGACACAGAACTAACTCTGGTCTTTCCAGGCTCACTTTTCTTCTCAGTGAAGAGTTTGATGAGCCTTAACTCATTATTGTTTTTAACTGCTTTGAAGATATTTCTTGCACTGTTACTAATGCAATTAAACTTAATGTAGCAATGAAATAATATTTCCTACAAGAGAAATACTGATAACAAAGATGTTTATATCATACTTTTTCTTTTAATGTTCACCTTTGTGTTTCTTTTTAAACTACATGGATTTCTTTAGCTGGGATGCCACAAAAAGACACTGTGCTGTTAGTGATTTTCCAGTTGCTAAGCCTTGTTTTGTTGTACAGAGTTTTACCAGCTGGTGTTTCCTGAATACTGCATTGTCAGGTCACCAGTTCATTAATTAAAATTGCACATGTAGCCATTTGTAATTTTCTGCTAGATACTCCTGGCCTTACTCATGCTCAGGCCTTCTATGTGACCCATAGTAGGAAGGCAGCTATCAGGATATGGCTCTGTCTCCATGGAATTCAGAACATTTTACAAACACATGAGCTAGTCATACATTTTTTTTCCAGCACAGAATTTCAAGGCAATTTACATTCCTTCAGTGAAGCTATAACATATAGTTTTTTGCTATAAAAATACAATTTTTCCTTTTTTAAATTCAATTCTCTATTGTGAAAAATAGAAACATTTGCCACTTTCATTTCCCTATTTGTTGTTAAATGGAAATCCTATGAACAGGTTTTCCCAAAAAACAATGTGGAAACCCAGTTTTCCATTCAAAGATATTCTGGATGCAAAAAAATTGACCAGCTTTTAGAGCTGCACAGGGATGTTTTGTGGTGGGTAATAGTATTCATTTTATGAGTGACGGAGACAAGTAGAATTTACTATTTTGAAATATGAATGCTAAAGTTTTAGCAAGTAGATTTAGCAAAGCAGGTGCCCCATTTTAAAGTTTTGCTACAGAGGTTCTCCTGGATTTACATAGTTATCCTCTGTGGAATTATAGAGGTCGATACCATGGTTGCCAGACTTTTATCCAGTACAAATCTCATTGTAGCCAGTCATTGTCTGCCTTTGTTAAGTTTTTCATCAACAATACTGGGGCAATTGCTCAGATTCCTATTCAGAGTTAATTAGAATGTCAAATATGAGGTTCATGGTTACTGCATGTACCTGGGTATTTACTAATAATTAAAGCATTTTAATTTGCAAATCTTGCTCTTTGTTTGGTCATGCTGATGTGTCCTAAGGATATTAGATTTCTGCATTCATAGCTATTCTTTTGGAGGTTTGATTCTCAAGAGATGGTTGCTGCTACAGGCTGCAACACAGTAAATTAATTTTGTTTTGCTTAAATTAGATGCTTTATTCTAGTGAGATTGAAGGTAAAATCCTTGTGAGATGCTGAGCACCCTGAACATCTGCCAAAAGTAGTTGAAATTGGAGGTTTTAGCAACTTTCAGGATTTCTGTAGAAAAGAATTTCAGTGGAAGAGAAATTTCTGTAGAAAAGATCTGTTTCATAAAGAACACCTAAGTTCTTTAGAAACAGACAGCTTAGGCTTATTTTTGCCCTCCAACGGAGAGATTCCCAGTGCTGCTACAATCCAAGCCGTTGTCCAAGGGTATTTATCCTTCATACAACTTGGTGCGTGCTCTTCTGCACCTATGTTTTCACTTCAGTGTTTGAAATTGGTATGAATCTAAAGCGCAGGTGGGAAAATATACTGGTGTAGTGTAGGAATGGCAAAAGAATTCCTTCCTGAGCTGTTTGATGGCATCTCTCGAATTCCACTATTGCAGCAATGCAATTTATAAATAATTCCCAATAACCAAGGAGATGGGCATGCTTAGAAACAAAACAGGGACGTTATAACCAGATGTAGCCTAGAGTTGTCATGTCAGAAAATTATCTCTGGCCCAGACTTTCATGTCCGGTGTACTGAAGCTCCTTCTTCCAAGTTCAATAGATCTTCATTCCTCTTGAATCAAAGCAGAGAGAAACTATCATAGATGTAATTTGCCCCATTATCTTATTCCTCAAGGAGAAGATTTGGGATTATATGCATCCAACCCCCTACAAAGTTTTGTAAGAGTTTTATCTAAATAAATAAGCAGTACATGGATGTTAAAAAGAGCAATCAAACCACACTGGATTGCTCTGCCACTGGTTATTCTACACTCCTGCCTTCTGTAAGCAGAGATCTTCGTTCTCCATGGTTATCTATTCTGCTACACTCATTATAAAGAACAGTTCCAAAGCTTGCTATTAAGCTGTGTGCATAGTTCAATATTCATTGCAATGGATTTCTAATTACATTAGCATGAGTTCTGGCAGATATGTCCATGTAATAATCAATAACTGTCTTTGCCACCCACCTACCACATGCATGTACACTTAATATTAGAATCACCCACAGAATTAATGACTCTCTGTGAGGCAGGAAAAAAAAAAAAAAAAAAAGGAAAAGTAACTATCTATTGTAAAATACTCTCTTTCTTGGCACAAGCTGATATTGATTGACCCCAAGAGGAATATTCCTGTTACGCCTTCTATAAAACACAGAAATTATTCAGTAATTGCTATGGCTGAAAATTAACATCAAGTGGCTATAATTTAAAACAGAATGCCATGGAAGAGAGATGGGCATTTGGGTACCAGTGTTCAACCACCATTACGTAAAGAAAATGTGTAGGGATTACTTTAATGCCATCCTATTTTTAAGAGTTAGTATAGTGGGTGGCATGGAAGCAACAACTCCAAGCAGCCCACAGTATCTTTCTTTCATGCACTTCTTCCCTGCGGTGAATATTTGTGTTTGCAGAGTCCAAAAAACTGGCAACAGTGAGAAACCAAATTTTCTGTTGACTCGTGGGCTTTCCTTTTCAGTGCTGACAGCACCTTTCTCAGGCACAAAGCCTCAGAGCACACTCATCTGCTCTGTCCTGTAGGTGACTGAGAGGCCATCTGGTAGAAGGTGTCTCACTGGCAAACAGTCTCCATCACTGCTCTGTGAAAAGAATTGCCATTTTAATGGCAGGATTATTCAAAATGAAATGTGATGTGGTCTTCTGTCTAGTAGGTAGAAACCACATAATATATTTAACCAAGGATTCTGACTGGCGAACTTTCCAGTACATAGTTACTGATGCTTTTGGAAACATTTAGTACATTGATGTCTGTCTGGTTTTTTGGGGTTTTTGTTTTTTTTTTTTAATCATCTAAACCTGGGTGAGACTGTTTCTCCTGCTTCAGAAAAATACAAGATTATGGGGACAGGGATGACTGCAGTTTCTCTCTCACTTGCACAAGGCTCCAGAATGTTTCAATTTCTCAGTACACTGACATGTAGATAGACACACTGGTACTGAACATCTCTTGCAGGGATCTCTAGCTTTGAGAAAAGAATGAGATAGCGTCATCTTGGATAAAAGTTACCTTTGCACTGATAGTTTCTCACGCTTTCTGGACCAACTGATCAAGGCTGTGTCTGTTCTGTATATATCTCCTCTCTATTCCACAGAGGATGTTTGAGGTCCTAGAGCAAATATTTATTGCATGGGACATCTCATGGGATGCTGCACAGCAGATGTGTAGTGAATGCCTTCTCCCACTTTCAGCCTTGCCCAGCATAGTCCCTGGTGTGTTGTGTGACTTTGCCCTCGTTGGCCAATCTCAATACCTGGGAGTGGGAAAAAGAAAAGATGATGGTGTAGGAATAGTTCATAGCCCTGCTTATAGCAAGAAGACCCACATGGAGTAGGCAGTGAGAAAGCTGAGAACCCTTCAAACAGCATGCCTAGGATCCACTTCTGATGCTTCCAAATTCATGGTTGCAGTTGAAACAACTTCACACAGATATGACCATTGTGTTTGTGGATAGGAAACTCTGAGATCCTTTAAAGTACAATCTTTATTCAGGAAAATTTGCAGAAATACATAGAGCATCACCTATCTTTTTATAAAGCAATAATAAAGGGTTCTCTTGCAAGTTCTGGACAAAATTTTGCCACACTTCAGTAGACTCTTTAAATATTCCCCATCTGTCACCAGAGCCTGAAAATTTTGCAACCACCCAGAGCACGGGAGACTGGTAAGTCTCCCACATGCAATTAAACCACTGCTGATTCCCTTCTATATTATTATCTGTACTCTGGCTTAGCAATGTGAGAGGTACATATCGTTTCAGTCATTAGTTTTCAGTGTATAGTTAGAAACAAAATCTGATGAAACTTTACCTTCACATCTGCCATTTCAAACCTACACATAGAAATGAAATCAGGCACTTTCTTAATTAATACAGTTTTATAAACCAAGGAATATTTTGCTGGGCTTAATTTTGGCATCAAACAAGGTAAAATGCAGAGCTCTGTTTCAGCATGCTAGGAAAATTGAAGTGTGTTTATGTCTTGTACCAAGCATTGGCATTAATGTTCAATTTTGTGCTGTTTCTTATTCTCTAGAAAGTTTAAAGTATCTAAGCAGATCAAACTGAAAAGGGATCTGTTGAGAAGCTGCTAATTGCCCAATGTCTCTCACGAACCGTTATCTTTTTTGTACAATTAGAAGCAAAATGTTATCAGGAATTTCCACTGATGGGTGCACAGAAGATTTAGGGAATTACGCAGGTTTCCAAAGTCAATTAGTTTGCGTAACAGCTGAACCAAACATCTATACCTGTCCTATGATCTAAATAAAGGTGCCTTGTTAGCAGGGTTGGGAGAGTCCTGCAACTGGGATGATTTTTGGTTGTTTCTTAGACCCAGACCCAGGAGGTTCTCTTTCATGGAGAGCTGTTGCTGAACTAAGGCTAGAGTTTGCATTCAGATTGCAGCTTTTCTCTCAGAGTAGATTCACTACATCAGAGCTGGATCAGCATTTGGTTTTGGTTTTTTAAGTGGGTAGAGTATACTATATATATTCGTGAATGATGAGGCCATTGGCAGTTGTAATTCTGATCTGTTGAGAGCCACCCACCCTCAGTCTCATTGAATCGCAGAAGCAAGCTGCGTGTCTTGCTCAAGGTCACACGAAAAGTGTGTGGCAAAGTCAAGAATCAAACCAGTCTGACACGTGCTTTTAAGAGCTTCTCTTCAATGCAGCAAAGAACAGCATTCATCTTTAACAACAAACCGGTGCGTGGCAGTTTGTTGTCCTCTGAGTCATCACTCCTGCTGAACGCCTCCCTGGGGAAGGTTGTTAAACTTCTACAACACTCACAAAATCTTAATGGGTTTTGCCAAATGAATTAAGAGCCCTTACAGTTTTCATGCTGTGTACCGTGGATTTTGAAAACTGATGTCAGTAGAGCAGTAAATCTCTCAGAAGCAATAGGAGGCAGCAAGGAAAATAACACAAAAGGTGAAGAGTGCTGTCACATTTGCCCAAATGAAAATTATAAGAAACCATTTTGGTGGGGAATTGGATAAATCAGTGATAAGCATTTGAATGAAAATGAACAATTTGGGAATCTTTTCAAGCTGCTAAAGCCCCAAAACAAGTCAAAGAGAGTTTTTTCCTTGTGCTTCTGCAGCCATGTTACTCTAATGATTATTAAAAGTTATATGCTTATCTTAAGACCAAGGGAAAGGTTGCTGCTTTAGTTTCCCATTGGGGTAAAAAAGGGCCGGACCTATTACATTCCTGGACACTGAGCATTCCCTTTGGGAGATATTAAGGATGTGTCTTTTTTTCTTGCATTCTCTTTCTTAAACAAGCAGGCTGAAGGATCACACCTTTTACATTTTGTAGTGTGACAACAGATGCATTTCTGCTGAAATGTGCAACTCTGAATTTTTTTCCAGAGGCTGGCTTAAAGGTGACATTGCACAAGCCTTTTTATTAAAACCCTTATTTTTCAAGGCTCTGTAATCTTACTCATAAAAGCTGGATCGAGACTGGAACTGAGCATCTGGAAGGTCAGTTTAGCAGTGAATATCTTTTTTCCTTATTTTTCTTCTTTTTTGTTTCTACAAATGAAAAACAGCTAAAAAAAAGTGAAAGTGAGAAAGTGAGAAAAGAAACAGCAAGCAGAGGTGGCTTGAACTTCTCAGGTTTATGTTAAGTTTCTGGACAGAACCAGATTTGGGCTTTTTCTTGTCTAGGTCCACCAGCTCACATGTCAGTGGGATTCAGATCTGGCCTTTAATACTAATGTTTATTTTTTGCTTCTAAACTCAAAGCTCCAGCTTCCTGATCCATCCTGAACTTCAGATATTGGCTTTATTATGAAAAGTCTAATATTTTTTCATTTATATTTGCAGATGAAACCTAACAAAAACACCTCTGCCAGACCTAGTAATTGGAAGTAACATGTTTGATTGCCTATGAAACCTCTGCCACTCGGACCCCAAAATACCATACTGCTTTGCTCTGTCATCAGCAACCCTTGAGGACCATTTAATCTGGAATTTGCAAAGACACCCTACTAAACTGTTGCTAATTACAGTCTAGACTAGAAAGGTGCTGTGAAGCTCATTCTATTCAGTGTAGGTAGATAAGTTATGGCTTCATCATTAAATATCAGTGTCATCACTTTATGAGGATTCATGCTTTTTGGAAGAAAGGATCTCTTTCCTTAAAGATCCCACGGAACAAATTCACCTCTGCTGCTGACAGTCATGGGTTTATTTGCATTTTACACATCTTAAGACTTTATAATGTCCATTGGGGCTCACTGGGTGTGCTCTAGAACTTTGTGACCTATTTCCTTTTATATGGTTTGCAAAAGAGAATGCATTTCTTTCAATAATTCATTAGCAGCTTTTTTGTCTTGGCTATTGAATTTCTAGAACTTAAAGTGGCTGTATAACATTGATGGGAGGCTCTGATAGGTGAGGTGCGAAATTTGGCTAAGGGTTGGAGCGTGAGTCCGGACTTGCAGTTAAGCCTGGCCCAGGGAAGTGTAAGAGTTGTCTGTGCCCTCCCTTTTGCAGTCATTTGCGCTTGCATGGAAGCAGCATGAGTTTCCATCCCATGAGACAAATCTTGCCACTATGGAAGTCAAAGGCAAAACTTCAAATTTTGTCCTCGTTTCAAAGTAACAGAAATAGCCTCGGTATGGTGAGATCTCCCAATACACAGTTCCAGCCTTTTTTGAAGGCTGTTAATAAATAATAACCCTTGTTTCTTCTCCTGTAGGATCCTGCCAATAGGATTCAGTCAATAGGGTGGTGAAGAAAAAGCCTCCACTTTCAGTGGGCAGGGAAAACTCTGATTTCTGCCTGAGTTTCTCCAACTAGTGCTCTCTATCTCAGTGCGTTATGGTTTGATAGTTCTTGCAACTTTGCCTTTGAATAGACAATTCATAGTTAAAGTTCAACTTAAATGGATGCTAAGTCTAATGCAGATTGTTATTATTATCATAAAATTTAAATGATTATAACATAGGCTTGTCTGGCAGTGGAGCAAGCTCTGTTTACCAGGGTCAATTCCCAGCAAGTTCTATTTACCTGACTAGTGTTCAATCCATAAACCTGCCTCTTGTCAAAATGTGTATCATGTCAAGGTCCTACTAGATGCACCTTCAGTCTAAGAGTCTGAAAGGCTATCCTAGCCCAGAAAAATGGTTGTTTTATCTGCCCCTAGTCAAGGATTGACACGTTTTTCTTATCCTCAGACATTAAAATCAAAAAGCTTATCTGTTTCTAGCCAGGCCTGTAGTGAAGCTTTCGTACCAGGGAGGAATCTTGAATACTGTCCAGCACCTTTGACGAATGCTGAATTGTAGCGAAGCTGTCCACCTTCCAAGTGGAAGAGAACTTCATTAAGCTTGTGTTATATGCCTCATACTGCCTAAGAGTCCTATGTCAAATCTGAAGTGTTGACCTATCCACATAGCTGTGCTACACTAGGCTAAATGACCTAATTTATCACTTCTCTCTCTCTGACTAGTTACAAACACCTACATTCATCAGCAGACTTCAGCTAATCATCCCCATCAGGATGGGAGTGGGAGCTGGACATGGGAATTTTTACACAGAGTTACATTCCTCTGGAACTCGCTTCTCCTGGAACTCTACCTGACCTTTAGCTCCAAAAATGTTTCAGGATAAGTTATTATCCTAGCCCTAGCCCTACTTCCCCCCACTCCCTGCACAGTAGAAGGTGAAATAAACAGTTAGAGGAAAGATGGGTTCATTTGGCTTCATATGCATTGCAGCAAAAGAAGTTACGAGACTTCTATTTTGCATTCTAGTGTGATTAAGCTGGATAAAATTCTAGATTGTGTTTTGCACTCTCTAGAGATCTTTGGGTCTGCAATTTATATTAATCCAGATCTGCCTGCCTGCCCCTCTGCTCGTTGAATATTATCTACTTCTTCTGCCATCTCTTCCTACTTAGTAGGCTGAATGAGAGCACTAATTAGACTCTGGTGCCAATTTACTGATGCACCATCTTCTGTTCACCCCATGAGAGAGGGATTAGCTAAACGCGACAGCTCTTTGTCTGAGTTACTGGCATATGATATTTGTTGTAATTCTGTCATGAATGATATCTGCATAACATGCAATTATAGCCTTCTTTCCATATTGAAATCTAGATAGTATTCTTTCATTTCCCTTAAAGGACAAGCATACCCTGTGCAACTATCTTCATAGTTTTATGACTACGGGAAGTTTCTAGACATTTTTTTATAGTGGGTGGGAGAGAAACATTGACTTTTAAAGCCCCATATAGTTTTTCTTCCTGTACAGAAACACATTGTCATTCCAGCTATGGCTATAGAGAAATTTGTTATGGTAAGATAAGCTGCACATGCAGTGCACTGTAACAAAATTTAAAGTAATGAGGTAAGGGAGTATGTTTACAGTTTTAACAGAGGGCCACCATAGAATACAGAGTAACATGGGAACCTGAGTTAATTGTGAATAATCCATTTTATCTTTCTGCATAATATTTATCAGCAGTGCATAGAGAATGAGTTTTGAAGGCATGGAAGTTGTTTTGATATACAACAAGGCAAAAGCAAAACCTAATTTTAAATATTGTGAAACTCTGTGCATAATTTGATAAGGACAAGATGAGAATGTTGGAAAATATGGCGCACATTCAGTTCTTGTACTGCACTAACCCTAAAGACCCCAGCCAAAGACATGGATGTTGTAATACTGACTGTACTGGCAAATGCCAAAAAGAGCATCTCAGGCCCAGCAGTATCTGGTACAAGACACGGCAGTGATAAAAGAGGTGTGATCAGAGTGGCTATTGCAGAGGTCTGGGCAATGACAAGTGATTCTCAAGGCCAACCGCAGTTCACTGACTTCCATAGGAGTAGCTCATTACATGCTAAATTGGCCGGTGGGTATTTTATTCTTGGTTTATATTTGGCTCTGTATAGACCTGACCAAGGCAGATGAATCTGCCTTGTTTATTGTTATGGAGCTCTAGTGGATGGGTTTTAAAAACCTCTTTTTCTCTGCTGGCTTCTGAAGTTCACTCACAGAAAACCAATCCCCTGATATTAGTGACTTCATGTTCATGTAACGTGAGCCCTGACAGAAGTGAAGTTCACCCATTCAGTGTTCTGCAGAAAGGCACCACAGCAAATTCGTCTTCCTGTTTAAGGGATATTATTGTGAAGTTGCTTTCTGACATTCACCGACTCTCATGCAAGCATGCAGTAAACTGCCTGGTATATCCGTAGTGAGCATAGAGGTTATGGCACAATCGAACAGAAAAATCAAGAACTGGGAGGTACAGCCAATAGCTAGGTTTTTTTCCTCTTAAGATGGGAAGCACATGGGTTGGTTTGATTTAACCCTGAGAAAAGTTAATTAATCAAAACACACACACACACAAAAAGAATCCAAGGGCAGGAACAGCAGGGATTAATACATTCTCCTAGCAGTTGAGGAGAATCATAATAGAACCCGAGGTTTCTAGGATCTTGCTATGGAATTTTTGTCTTTGAATTTGCAGCACTGGAAGGTTTGTGTTCCCCACACAGTGATAAATTCTGTTTTACAAACTGGACTGAGAAGGAGGAGGGAGGGAACTGGGTGGAATCAATTACAAACCATATCAGACATTTAAGTTTAAACACAAGACCTTGCAAAGGCTTGCATGAAATCTTACTAGCAATATAAACAGGACTGGTGCCAAACTAAGCACCAGAAGTATTCAATAATAAAATACAGCTGTCTCCATTGGCACCTACCCATGAAAGTTTGTCATTTTTACTGTTAGAAATGCTGACAAAGAGAAATCTAAAAAATGAAAACATTTTTTCAAAAGAGGGAGGTTTTCATGAACTGCAACCTAAATATTCATTTAACATTGGAACATCCCATAAAAATAATTTATAACATAATTTCTTCTTAGAAACGCATTTTGACAGAGTTCTTTTCAAAGACTTTGCTCGAGCTTGGCAATGCTAGCAGCTTTGCTTTCAAATCCATAATTCTTAATTATTAAAATACTCTGTATACACTTTTCCTGGATTCTAGTGAGGCACATCAAAGCAGGGGGCCCTCTTTGCTTTGGCTTAATGCACACCATGTCAGCTGAGGAGGAAGCAAGCGTGAGACAGCCCAAGCTTGAGATATACAAACCTGATATACAAAAGCGGTCCCAGAAAACTTGCACGATTATGAGCTATTTCTGGGAGGAAGGCTTTGCAGAACTGGACCTGACATGGAGGCTGCTACAATCCCGCTGGCTCTCACAATGGGCTTTGAGCCTTGGGAAACAGAAACAGACCCAGACCTGTTATCACTTGTAACTTGCTTTACAGCTGGATTGATTGGGGGGAGACTTTCTCAGGACAATTAAGTAGGTTTAAGTCCTGAGAAGTGAAAGACATATGTGCACTCACACATGTGTTCACACACAGAGATAAACTTGTAGTGTGTGTTTGTGGCTGCCCCGTAATTCTCATCTGCTTTGGTAGGAAAGTTCTGTTACTCTCTTTCTTTGCTTTATTTCTGAACTGCTTCCCAGACAGCTGGGCTATGACTACCAGTCCATTTGAGATATAACATGATGTGACCATGTTTTGCACCTTTCAAGCACCTTCAGGAGATTTCTACTTTGCCTTTAATCAAGCAAAATAAGGACATTATTTGCCAGTTAGAGAAGGATTTAGCCTTTGGATTATACACTTTTATTTACAAGTATCTTAGGATACAGGAGGGGGCAGTCATTCTTCCCTGCATCACTGTGTGGGCTTCCGGTCCTTATGAATTCAAGTTTCTTCTTTCCACTGATGAAGCTGCAGTTTCTGCTCTCCCAAATGTGTCCCCTAGCTTTGGTCAGGTCCAGACTTGGATTCCTGCGACCACTTGCACTGAACATGGTTAGCAGAAGAATGATCAGGCAGTAACTGCACTACTAAAGATTACTTTCAAAAAACATAGTAATTTTGCTGTTACTTAAATTTTCTTCTCTGTTTCCACCCCTTTCTGGCCCTGCTACATCCTTCTTTGTCAACTGGAAGTTGCTTTTCTCCCAGATGTAGCTGATAAAAACCCAGCTCTTCTGGTGGTCACATCCTAGCTGAAGGATAGAAACCATTCTTTTTCAGGTAGACTACTGCATACTTGCAAGACAAAATTAACCAACTCTGTGGACAAAGAGCTTTCCCTCTTCCAGTGGATGTCTTTCGTTTAACATGTAAGGTCTTCCACAAACCTTCTCCCCCACCTGCACTTCTAGTGGCTCTAAGGAGTCAGAGGAAATTTTACGGTCCCACTTCAGAATTCCTTAGACTTCCCTCTGACTAGAATCTTGTATTTTTAAGGCATAATAATAACACATAATTGGTTTTCTGAACTTGTGACAGTGGAGTGATGTATATCCTTGCTCTTCAGATGACCTACTCTGGATTGTAGTGTATATTAGTTTTCTTTGTACTGAGACTGAGGTCTTTAAACTAAGAGACTATTAAGTGTGTAGAATTCCAGACTAGTGCATAAGAAAAAAAAAAAAACCAACATAAAATGTTCCTCTTGTTAAAATTACAGTTACTGTACTGTTCTGCTTAAAATACTGCACAGTCATAAAATTCAGCTTGAAAATTATATGATCAGTCTCAAAGCAACTGCCATCAACAGTTCTCCTTGTCAGTCCTGTACAGTTTAAGTACTGATTAAATTCTACAAAGATGGTCAAAAATGACATTTCGGTATTGCAGAGCTGGGCTCTGGGATTGCTTTGAGCTTGCAGGTAATATACGGGCCAGCAATTATTAATGTTTAATGGAATGACATTGCAAATAATGAGAAGACACTGCAACTTTAAAAGAGTAATTTCTTTAAAGGCTAAGAGTGACTGTTATAATTTTAAAAAATTCTATATTTATTCCAGCTTAGTCCTTAACTGTGAGCCATGCTATGTAATAATAATGGAACTGCTCAGACAGCAATTTACCAATGTGCTTGAGGCCCTGTCAAACCACATGGAGTGATGCCATAATCAAATTCATAATGTCTTATCTTCTTCAGATAAAGTAATCATCAAAGGAGTGCTGGCATGAACAGAGAAAAAATTCAGGGCTTAGACATGCGCTAATGTAGTGAGCTGTGACACAAATTGGGCTGTCCCTGTTTTGCCTTTCTTCTCTATCTGTGTTTCCAATTGGTCTGCCAAAGAAATGCTTCTGGCTTTGTTTCATACCATCTTCTGAGACAAAGGAGCTTTATAATGGAAAAAAGCTTGAAAGGGTTAAAATTTCAGTGAAGTGTTGGTGTTCCCCCTCCCTTCTTTCTCCTTTAACAAAGTTATTGGCTGGCATTATAGAGAGCAAATCCACAGACTTGAGATTTTCAGTTAAATCAATAAAATATTGTTTAAAAAAATGGAGTTAAGTGCATTATCTGTCCATTACTCCATTATGGTTTGCCCTCAATCATGGAAGTGAGACAAAGGTTCCCACAAGGCAAATCACATTTGTAGTTAACCTAAAACAGCTTTCCCATATTGGGGAACTATTTAAGGTCTCTTTTCTGCTTGGTAATTAAGCACGTGCCTATCACTAAGCATATTAGTAATATTGCTGAAGTCAACAGAATGATACTGGGGTTAAAGGCAGTGGCTTATGTGTATAATATCCATAAAGAAAACAAGGAAGGAAATCACTGTTCAAGGGCAACAGGAATGAAAAGATAAATCCTTTCAATCATACAATAAAATACACAGGGAAGGAAGATAAAAAACCCTGGATTTTTGTTGTAGAAATCTGAAAGCTAATGAAGTCATTACAATATTTTTTGTCTTCATGGATTTTTTTCTTTTCAAATTTATTTCCCTGACATTTGGCCCAGACCAACTTGAACATCCCATTGATCGACTTGTGCAATTGTGTTGAGTTGTTTCTGTTTTAAATATTTGCTCAGGCCTTGATGCTGTATCTCACTAGAATGCTCCTGTGACGTACATGAGGCCCAGCCTCATGTATCTTTTGTTGTTTTTTATGAACTGCAAGGCAATTAAAGCCCAGTTCTCCAGTACGCTGAGCAACCTCAGCTCCCACAGACTGTGGTGGGATCTGCCGAGGAGATCTGAATCTAGCTGCAAGGCTGTGTCCTTGTCAGTATATTACTTTTGTATAATTGGGAAATATCTGCTTTCCACAAATGTATTCTAGAAACAATTAAACCATACAATGTTTGCATTCCCAATGACTTCTTCACCTGTAATAAGGAAAATAAGCATGAGCCAAATATTTTCAGCTTTCCTTTCAAACACTGTTACGTTGGATTTTGGCCCCAGAAGTGTAGTCACCCACACTTTTATTTTCTAAAATGAATAATCCTCCTTCAAAAGTTGCAAAAAGTTGGACAATTAAGGGACCCAAGAGTAGATTTTAAAAAAAATGTTATCTTCAATCTATTTTAAGATATGTAGAGCCCACAAGTGTACTATTCTGATGGGGGAAAAACACACAAAAAATCAGTATGAAAATGTACTGCGACACTACAGAATACTAATCACTCCTACACAGAGAGATCCTTCATTTTATCTACTTTTGCAGAAGGTTTTTATAAAGTCAGATTTTAGAATAACTAAAACCCAGTACAACCAAAGGAGACAAAGCTTTGCACTTGAACAAAGGAATGTTTTCTCAAAAATTAACAATGACAATCTGGTTTGTGCTTTTATAGCTGTGCATATTCTAGATGATGGATAGATGGTTACACAATGAGAATATATAGTGAGTTGAATATGCTCTCCATTAAAAAAATCCCAGGCAACTAAGCTTCAATGCAAATTCATGTGATGTGACTGCTGGCAGATTTGGCTGAAGGATTGTATGTATTAGGCTTGCTCCTGCTCTAAACGATGGCCAAAGAATGTTTATAATTTACCAAAGAGAGAAAGATCCCTCCTAGATTCTGGCTCTAAAAGTTTAAGAGGCAGCTTCTCCCTTTCTTTTGACCTTGGACGTACCAAGACTTGGAAGTCCGGTTCCCAGCACCACAAGTGGACTGGTTTACCACAGCCTTTCCCCTTTCTTATGCCAAGGATTTTCCCCCGTCTCCTTCCATCCCATGTCCTCTTGGATGTCTTCATCGAGTCAGCTCCTCGCATGAGCTATGAACTGAATAGCCAGGCAGGAGAAAGGGCGAACAGCTTGTCTTCCTGGGAGGTGGATTCTGCACCAGCTTTAATATCCTACAGGAAAGGGCACAACTGGAGGTGAGCCAGGACAAGGGAGTCCAGGCTCTGTCCTTGTGCTTACAGGGACTGTGCAGGTATTCTGCGCCACAAAGAGTCATCACAACCACAGAGGGACACAATCTTATTGCCTTGCCCAGGACTAGGAAGGAGAGTCTCAGAATTGCTCTGTGGGTAGGAGTTTATTTTCTCATGGCACTGATAGCTCCCATAATCAACCAGAAACAGACTAATGCTTCCCAAAGAAACAGTCTCTGAAACCTGGATAATCCATTTGACCTAAATTGAAGATGAGTACTTCAGCAGGGAATCCTTCCAGTGCTTAGTTTTTCTGGAGCACTTTTGTCATTTTGACTTTAGAGGACTTCTGACCCATCCCTCAGATTCCTTGGCACTGCCGAGTGCCAGCATTGAGTACTAGTCACTGGAGGATGAGCACTGGTTTCCTGCAGAGGGCAACTGTCATTTGCCACTGACTGTAGTTTATGAGAGAAGCAGTACGATAGGAGGAATGAGAGGTTTAAAAAAAATTTAGTTCATAAACTTAAAAAAAAAGCCTATTTTGAATTATTTTGATGAAGTTTTAATCATTTGCCCCTGTATCACATCAATACTTTAGTAGTGGGTTTTTCTGTCAATGGCTCTTCTGATATTGTGGACGATAAAACTATCAAAAGTCTTTAGAGGGATTTACTGTTGTTCTTGTGATGATAGAGTTTTGGGCATCAGACAAATGAATCTTCAGTACAGGGGCAGACTGACTGTATTACAGGAGGACCTGTGGCCAACCTGGCTCCATCTGAGCCAGCTCATGTCTGCAGCAGGATAACCACATTTGTGCTGTATTGTGCTGTGTGGAACCACCGGCCTGCTCCACTGCTAACTCATGGCTTTCAACGCTCCATCACTGACTGTATTCTTTTCTTCATTACATCCTTATAGTATATTTTTGTAGCACAGTTCGCTATGGCTTTTCCTTCCTTTTGCTTTATTCAGTATCATCCATCAGATGAAAAGAAAGAACTTATCTTCATTTAATTCTGAAACGTTTTGTTCATACATCCTAAGTACCAGCTTCACATATTTCATTGTACCAGCTGCTAAGTTCAAAGGACAGAGTCCTTACCTGCTTGGAAAGTCATAGCACTTGCACTCTGTCAAGTAAATGAGGTTGAGGTGGAAGAGTAGAAGTAGTGCTATGTCACTCGTTCCCATTTATTAAGTGAGATACTACTTCATATGCAGTAGCTGATTTCTTCCAATTGTGATGTTTAAAGAGCTTAAGCAGTTACAACAGAGAACTGTGGTGGAACAGTAAGTGACCTACACGTATTTGTCTAAGTAGCAAGGGTTATTTGCCTTGCTCATGTTACTAAAACCATGATCAGCAGAGCACTGAGAGAATAAGAGATTCATGCTTGGCTTTGGAAAATTCTGTCTCGGCACAATGAGAGCATAGCTGACCTCACTGCATCATGTTTACCAGCAGAATTTAAACAACCAGGATAAATCATTGTCAGTGATAGCAACAGGAAGTTATTCCAACAACCTTGAGAACATCATTACAATTTTTCACACATTTTCTATCTTTTCAATGTCTAAGTGAAATCTTACTTCTGTGTGGAAGTCCTTGGGGCTACAGAAAGCAAAGTTATAAAAGACACCTACATATCTGCACCTTAAGCAACAAATAAAAAGCAGACACAACAAAAGAGAAAGCAGATGGCCTTGCAGGTGCCCTGAAGAAGATCCTCCAGGTCACATTTGGTAGGTGAAGAGAATCCATTCCACAATGAATTACACCTCTTGTAGACATTGTCTTCCTTGTGCTTGTCTTAACAGATGCTGTGTGATACCTTTTGAATCCAACTCCTAATGTTAAATCTGCTTCATTTATGTAGAAACATGAATGTTTAGCATAAGACATCAACAAGGCAGAACCTCTCCATCTAATCTAGATTCCCTTTATTGTCAGTGGAGAGAAATAGGATGCATCTGACCTATTTTAGATGCCTACCATAAAATAATGTTGTATCACACAAGCTTCTTACCACTGACATTAAAGGAAGGTGTGATGACTAGCTCAGACAGGGATTTCAACACTGTAGATGTCTCAGACTAGGTGAGACAAGTCCTGCCCACAGCTATGTGGGTATTGCCTTAATGAATCACAACTACAGAGACTTCTCCAATATTTTTAGAGATGGTAGAAATCTGATGTTATTGCTTTCCTGGCAATACTTAAATGGGAAATGAATGAAATTAAATGAAATTCTGTGGTATTTTGAAAACTTTTTTTCAAATTTTCACTGACATGAAATTTTTTAAGCTTTCAGTTCTTTGGAGAGTGTAATTTTGATGTTCTATTTTGAGCTTTGTAAAAACTGCATTTTAAACCAATATTTTAAAAAGTTTGAAACAAAAACTGACCTCAAGCTGAAAAGGGGACTGTTTCATGTAGAAATTTGTAATGATCCTTTGTGGATTGTTAAGTTTTATTTAAAAGGAAACAGTCATTCAAAATTAATGTGTCATTCCTGCTGGATTCTTCCTTTTCACAGAAAAGAGATTGGTCCTGAAAAACTTTCCTACTCTGAGTAACTTTTTTCTGGATAGAATGGTGCTTGGGAGAAAGTTGCAAGTAATCAGTGTCAGGAATAGATGTTCCTTACAGATGTTGATCTTGACTAATGTTTGTGTTATCCATGTATGTAGTTCTCTGTTACACTGCACAGGCTCTTAACCCCTTGACTTCCTGAGCCAGACTATGCCACACGTTAATTATATAATATGTCACGGTGTTAATGCAACTCCTGGATTTTACTTTATGTATTTTCTTTTTCCTGAGGATCAGAGCTACTAATGAAATCAGACTGAGACTTAAGTAGGTTTCTGACACTCTGTGTCCCCAAGCTCCATTTCTGCTTAGGCCTAAAGATTTGTTACTTCTATCTTTCTCTGCTTTGAACATCTTCTAGAAGTGCCACTGAGCCAATTATTTATAAATAGATTTTATTTAACTAGCTTTCTTTGGAAAAACAAAACTTAACTCTACTGAGATTCCCCATTAATTATAATGAATATCTGTTAGCTGTAGTCAATCAAGTTGCAGTTCGAATGTGCTCCCACTGCTCTACTCCTACAGCAGAGCCCAAATCCTGAGCCACGTTCTGCTGCTTCTCTTGGCCAAGATGCACCCAAACAATTTAATCAAACTGCTGAAGAATTTTACAGCTGTCATGTCTCTTCTTCTCCTTCAGTAAATAAACAGCCAAAGGGACATAAACCTACTAGTCCAACATTAAACATGTAGAATGCCTTCCTTCATAGGTCTGGGCAAGTGGGACAACTTTTAAATTAAAGAAAGACTACACCAGCTGGCTGATGTCCAGAATTGGTCTCTGGGGAGAACTTTATGAGTGGTAACTAACCATAAGTACCCACAGCCTGGGTACTTATGCAATGTTTAGCAGAATGTTGGCAGACACACCGTATAGTACTAATAAATTAGTAATGATAATTAATTAATAATAGTTTGCATTCATGTGACAATCCTTGCTGCAATTTACTTCTTGTCCTGCTAAACATGGACATGAAGAACAGTTTATCTTCTAGTGATCTACCTTTGTGTAGACTGCATTTGCATCTTCCTCCTGTCTCTTCCTCTCTACCCTAAGCAAGGTACGTTCCATCAAGATTTCCTCATGTACCTGAGTTTCTGGTCCTCTTACAGAACTCCTCTGGATTGTCTCCCAGTATCCACAGCCTTCGGGAAGTGCCATGCTGAATGCAGGGCTCCAGGCGAGGCCTTTCCAATGATCAGTAGACCTGAAGGATCACCTCCCATGTCCCAGAAGTGATGCCACTTTTCAAAAATTCATATGATGTTATTGAATCTTGCTCAGCCTGTGATCTACGGGAATACCTAGATACTTGTTTGGTCCCCTACCCAGTCTTCTGCCTGTGTAACTAGCTGTTCTTGCCTGCCTGTAGAACCTTGCACCTCTCCTTATTGAATTAGTTTGTTCATTCCATTTCACCAGTTTGTCAAAATCCTTTTATATTCTCATGTCTTTGTCCAATGTGCTTGCAGCTTTTTTTTTGTGTGTTCTCATCACCAAAATCAGTAGTGAAAATATTGACTAGTCACAGACGAAGGATTGTGCCCCACCTATATCATTCCAGTGAACCACTGATCATTACTACCCGCTCTTTTATGACCAATTTTTAACTAATTTTATAGACTGAGACTATGTTTTCCACATTTACTTTTGAGATACCATATGAAACAGTGAGGTTATTAATGTCAATAAATACGGGATCTACACCTTTTTTCCTTATCTGGAGCAGAGGTGGTACATCAATGAGATGGACCAGGTGTAAAGGAAGCAGTAGGAATGCAGAGAAGGTAGGACCTCCTCCTTTGATGCTGACAAATCCCTGGATCAGATTAAATTTCACCCTTATCTTCTTTTTCCATTTAGATGCTTATAAAAATATATTTTGTAGTTTATTGTAATACTTATCTGGCAATTCAAGGTTATTGACCTCTTATTTCCTGGCTCCCCTCGCCCTCCCACTCCCCATTTAAGGACTAGATGTTAGGACTGACCCTTTTCAAACATCTGCAACTTGATCTACTCTCCATAGAGGGCAATATCTCCATGATACCTACTAACAGCTCTCAGACTGATTGTTTTAACCAGTTCATAACACACCCTAGTATAAAATAAATCAGACACAATGCATGTGATCATTTAACTGATCTCTAACTTGCTGTAGCTGCAGGATCTCAATATTAAGGGATGAAACAATGCCTTGTCCCAGCTCATCTACTAATCGATCTAATCCATCTCCTGACCTCTAGCTTGTAATTTTGTTTGGCTGATGTTATTTCAGGAAAAATATTTAGGCTCCTTTCCTATGTTTTAATATAGCTTCATAAATATAAAATCCTGGCTGTTCCTCAGCCAAGACCAAGTCACAGATATATGTGTGAATTGAACCCTCTGGTGGTGAACGATCTTTAACAAAGAATTTAGCCCATAGCACATACAAAATAAACCCCATTAGCCTAAACATTAGCTAAAGAAGGTTAAGTTAAATCTTTTATCTCATGCTTATGATGGGCTAAAAGCTACACCTGGTTATCTAAAATCATTCAGATTTACAATGATGTATAAATATGTAAGAACACATTTGTGAACCTGACCATAAGTTTTATGAAAACCAAAAGAAATCTATTAAACATCAATATAATGTTTATAAATTTAGACAAAACTTCTCTTTTGTTTTATGAATAAAAAACTAGAGAAAAACTGTTGTGAGTTCAAACAAAAGTTGGCTTTTCAGGGAAACACCAAAGTTGTATTTGATCAAAGGGAAATATTTTATTTGACCTGAACTGAAATATTTCACTTCATTTGTTACCTATTTAGCTTGTCGTAAAGAAGGTTTGTTTTTTTAAACGTTACCTGAACTTTTACATGAAAAATGCCAATTTGAAAAAAAAGTTCAATTTGGAAAATGTCAAAATGAAACTTTTTGGCATTTCTGAAACAAACATTTTAGATAAAAAATGTCAACATGAAATGTTTTGACATTTTTAAAAATGTCTCCCTTTTTTGAATTTGAAACTTTACCAAATTTAAATTGAATTTACTATTTGTCTAGAACATAAGAGTTGCTTGCGTTGGTAGTTTTCCCTGGGTAAGCAGCTAATCTTCCTGCCAGGTTAGCATTAAAACATCAGCTAAGCAACTGCACGAACATATATTATAAAGCAGTTCTTGCCCTTACTGCACCTCAGATTTGGACTTGTTAGTAGTTATCTATCTATCTATCTATCTACACTATTGCACTTTACAGTGTCCCGCTTCCAACCTTGCAAGCATTTCTATGGTCCACAAAGAAAGGAAGAATGAGAGAAAGGATTACTGTTTGACAAGTGAGCAATTTCCCACTACATTCAAATTATATTTTTATTTAAAAACCTGGCTAGTGGCAGATTTATGAAAGTTCATTCCAGAAAAAAATGGTTTATCCATTAAACAGAAGCAAGTTGGTTAATTCTGTATGAGTTTTAGAGTTTGTTATAGCTAAATTCTTAAATTAAAACAACCCCTTCTAGACCAAACTCAGAGCATTCCAAAATAAGATCCCGAGCTGCAGTGAAGTAGCGTCATGGAGTAGTTGGTGCTTGCACTGCATTTTTGGGAGGTTATAGATGCTATATGCTAACCATATTAATTACACATAATTATACAAAAATTAAATCTTATGCTTTACTGAAAAATAATGTTTTACTCTAGCTGAGAAGCTTCAGCTGTGAAGCAGTTGCAGTTCATATGCAAGAGCTACTTTTTACAACAGAAGGAATTTCACATTTGCTTGATTGCACAATTTCTTCGGCAAAAGCCTAAGACGATGCTATTCTAATAGCAGCATGAGATGAAAGGAAACCCTGCCAGGGAACGCTAAGCCCACCTCAGACCAAGACCCAAGTATGATGTGGATGCCAAAATGCCGAGCTCTAGCTGCCTGCCCCCTTAGTGGGATCCACAGCCCTGAGCGAGGAGCCGCAGAATGGCAGCCGGAAAAGGCAACGTGCTGGGAGAAGCTGCTTAAAGCAGCCACCGCTCAGGCGAAGGGTGTGCCTTCAGCCGTACCCCTCTGCAGGCTCCTCGATCAGCGCTGGTGGCTCATTTCTCTTCCCATGTGGGATTAGCTGTCTGGAGCACTGTTTAAAGGTAAGTACTCCCGTCCCCTTTAAGGTAAAGCAGGACTTGTGCTATCCTTTTCAGTGTGACGGGGGTCTGGGAATGGCTCCTTTTCTGCAGCAGCCCCGTGGTGAGGATCTTCACCTCAAAGTGGGGGAGATGTCTGGGGAAAAGGGTTTGAATCCCTCCAAGCAAAGAAGGAAACTGGATCCATGTCCTCACCAAGCTAACCACTAAGCAACTGGATAACAAGGATTCCTCTGCCTTCCTTTAACAGAAAGCACTGGCTGCCACTGCAATATGGCAGGCATGCACTGAGAAAAACCTACTGGATTTTAGAGGAAGCAAGTACAGGAATGGCTCAGTTTAGAATCCTAGAGTAGCCTGGATGTGTGATAGGTGCCTGCCTTCCCAGCCTCCCAGAGACTGATGCACACGTTCAACAGGAAAACTGTAGCCTCTTGGGAAGTTCCTGTCTTTCTGACCTTGAAGTCCCTCAGTTGGAAGGCAGTTGAAGAGGGGTTTGCTGAGCAGATCTGGATTATGTGTTCTACTCCAACGTCCCTTCTGCTGCCTCTTTTGTATTTGGATGTAATACGTGGGAACAAAGTGAGGGGATCTGTAGAAGTACACATTGATTTGGCTATAGGGCTGTTGGGAAAATGTTAATTCACCTTGGGGGGGCAGGGGAGGATGCAGTAACACAGCTGCCTGTCATGAGTGCAGACACCCACCAGCTGTAAGGAATTAATGACTTCCCACAGGGACACTCTAAGAGTTGAGATGGGGGAAAGAAGCAGGCTTCTGCTGGTGTTGATACCTATGTGAAAGACTGCAAAAGAGAATACTGTCCTGCTGAGGAAAAATTGGTACCTAGGTGAAAGGCACTAAGGCAAGTGAAGTGGCTGAGCAGCCTTCCTTTCAACTCTCTCCTGTGTGCTTTAGTTTGGAGCAGCCTTTCAGTGTTTGGGAAGAGCCAGAGTATGCTTAATATTGATGCTTCCATTTCATAATGCAGTATAGCAGAAGATGATTTTACATCTCTTAACTTTGACCTCTTGCTCTCTTCTGAGTTAAGTATCTGTGGGCTTCTTTGACTATTAGGGGATTTCTTAACCCTTCTGGTTCTAGTCTAAGTAGTGCTGGGCTTTCATATTTCTTATTAGCTAATTTGAGGAAATTAGATAATGTGAGGTTATTAATAGTTACTTAGCATTTAGATGAATGGGAAAAAGTATGTCCACTGCTATAACTCCTGTCCATCAGCAGAGCTGATCCCTGCTAGCCAGGGTTCAGCCCGCTATGTTACCACGTGTACATTACCTACCTAAATGCAGCAGGCTAGTGGAGCTGCTTCATGCTGAGTCCTAAATTGACACCAAAAGGGAAACTTCCATCCAGACTAGAAATATAAGGAAATTGAGCAGACTAACCAGTAGTGCAAAAAGTTCTGAAACCACAATGACTATTAAATAAAGCCAATTTTTCTGCAGACACTAAGTCAGTGTTTAAAAATACAAACATCTAGATAATTAGAGGAACTTCAAATCTGTCTTCATAGTGTTTCAGGCAGGATGACATTGTCAGCTATTCTATTTTGTATTGATTCCCACAAAGCTCAGTTATTCCCAGCCTTCCATTTCAAATGCAGCACCTTGTTTTCCTGTATCTTGAAGCAAAGAAATTAGATAAAAACTATTGATTAGCAAGGCACAGAGGGGAGTGATGTCTGTAACCTTCCTTTGTCTTGCAGCTCTGCAGCTGAGGCAGCAGTAATAGGATTCTGTGCGAGTGCGACTGTGATGAGGTCACACTGCTGAGAAGGGAATGAAAACACTGCAGTCAGCTAGATCGCTTGCTTCTCTGATAGTTTTTGATATTGTTTGTCAAATTGTGATTTGAAGGTTATTTCTCTGGAGGCTAAAGTTGCCTTGCTTCTCTTATGCACTTGGCTGGGCTTTTAAAAATCGTACATTCATGTAAACACCCCCTTCTCTCCTGAAGATTTTTGGCTCTTATTGGGAGCCAAAAAGGCTCCCAGTAAGGAGCAAGAAAACAAGTCTCTCCAGAAATTTTCCATCATTATGAGATTAGAGCGAGTTTTTGTTAGAATAAGTTGGATTTGTTTGGTCTCTCTACCTCTTCTTCCTCCCTCATTTTTCACCAGGGTGCTGCAGTCCTCTTCAGTTCAAAACAAGTTCAATAAACACTTTCAAGACATATGAGCCGTGAAGGGTTATGCTGATTTAGTACATAGTGGCATAGCATTTATTGGTATCATTACTCAAGAAAGAAAAGAGGAATACCCTCATTTCAATTGCTTTGAGAAACAGCCATTTTGTGACCTACCTAAGGCAACTGCAAAACTGTACAGAAAGTTCCGAAAAATGAATAATACTTTCTCGTTCTGGATGGGCTCTACCATTTTCATTCTTACATTGCTTCATAGCAGTGAAGCAGCTCGTTGAGGTGACAAGAAGGAAACTGAGGCACAGAAGGTCAGAGATCCATCCTCTACTGGAAGAGGGTGTCAGGTAGTGTCAAATATAGGAGAAGCACTCAAGATTACCTGGCCCTAGGACTCTAGTTTTGGTGCATAAGGTAGGCTGCATTCCTCTCTTCCCACAGAGGAAGAAACCACACGGGCCATGCAATGCCTTCCACTAATCAGACCTTAGGGGTTCGTTCTCCCTCTGGAAAGCTCCCTTGCCCTAGTTCTCCTCCCACAACAAGACACTGGAAGATTGGTATGGAGATAGTTGGCTAAGAAAACCCTTCAAATAAACTTTTGGAAATGCATGGCAGTAACAGGATGCCTTTAGCAGGCAGCTGCCTTGTCTGTCTGAGACTTTCTGTGCAAAAACAAGTATGTCAGGTCAAGCCGCATATTTTGAGGTTTGGTGTCCCACCCTCTCAAATAAGTGATGTGGGAAGAAGTCTTCTGGGAAAACTCCTTCCCCAGGCTTATTACTGTGGGGTTTTCTGTGGGAAGCAGTGAGACTTTCCCATCCCTTCCTTTACCCCATGTGATGCTCTGTGATCATAATATATGGAACTATCTCATGCTTCCAAGAACAACTCCAGTGCTGAACAAGCACACTCTGGGTGTTTTTCTTTAGGCTTTGTTCTATTCTGTATGATCCGGAGGATGTCATTCCTTGCCCCTTGTTTTCTTCATCTGTGTGAAGACGGTGATATTTCCTTTCTCGAAGGCTGTGGTGAAAACTTTTTGGTTTTTTTAAAGTGTCCTACGGGATGGAGGGTACTACGGGAGAGCAAAGCATCTTGCTGTAATTGATTTGTTTGTAAGGGAAAGCTGAGATCTTTAGAGATCTTTTTTCCCCTCCCTCTCTGAGTAATCTCCTGGGAAGACTGTTCCCTCATTTGCTGTTGCTATTTTACTGTTTGTATCTTCCTCATTTCATATATGGCTATGTGTAAGGTACCGAGGAAGAAGCCTCACAGCTTGAAATAAGTGCTGTGGGTGTACTGCCTCTAGACTGCCCACTGAATGAGTCACCAGCGGCTGGGCAGCTGCAGTCATATAGTGCCTGATGAAGTACTTGTCAGCTGGCTGCTTCTGAATGGATGAAATGAGTCCTGTTGGTCCAGGGCTGCAGTAGGTATTATCTCATTAGCATTCAGCATCACCTATATGCTCCCAGAGAGGCATTAAGAATGGAGGCTCAGAAAAAGAGATTAGAGGAAAGCAGTGAGTGGGGAAAAGGCTTGAAATAGCATTATGCTTTAGAAAATGGGCAATTGCAATGTACTAAATAACACAAACAGCACATTCTTTAAATCTCTAGAGGGTCAAAGCTTGGCTGAGATATTTTTTAACTCTGGTTTGTTTCAATGGATAAGTATTTTCTTTTAGTTCCCACTTATCTTTTCATTTGACAGATTTTTTTTTTTCCCCCACCCCCACTCAAAATATATTGCTAAGTGTGGCTTACTCACAAGGGCATGTGACTTTGTAACCAGAACAGAATCTGGTTCTATAAAGAAATGAACCCACAGTCCAGAGCAGTGAGTAAGGTTAGAATGGCACATGAGTGGGCATCCTTACAATATCCAGAGAGAATCTGGCAAAAAAAAATAAATCACCTCTACCCACAGGACTGAGGCAAATTTTATATTTAATCTCTTAAATATTCTTGGCCACTATTTAGCATAGTTTCATGGTTGGTCATCTATCTCTTAGCAAGATCTAAAGGACTCAGCCAGGTGCAAAGATAATTGTTTCCTTATTCCAGCCAGCATCTGCTCAGCCAGCTGGGGAGCTCATCTGTAAAAGGTGACAGTCTCAGGTAGCAACCGGCAAATCCTGCCTCTTGTGGCACACAGCCCTGCTGAAAGTCTTTGTAACCCTGCGATGGAGAGCATTCTGCAAAAGAGGATGCAGTTCTGCTGAGCAAAAGTTGAAAGGGTAAGGCAGGTACTTAACTAAACTTCTCCTGCTCCTTGTTTACTTCCTTGTGGCAGAGGAAAAGACTGCAATCTCACAATTTTCCACGTTTTGCTCTGACCCCAAATTACCCTTCCTTCATATTAAATGCTTGTGTTTTCCCCATATATTATATTAATCTGTTTTATTTTACAAGGCTATTTATCAACCGCCTGTGTAGGTCTTGACTGCCAATTCTCCATGTCTACCATTAATGAAGAACCATGTCTACCATTATTTTAATGGCTTCTGTGATCTGTAACTCCACACATCTGGTGTTGGTGCCGGTTAGTCTTGTACCCTGACATTGTGTTCTTTTAGCAGATGGTTTGGAGGAAACAGTTATCTGAAAGTCAAGGAGTGGCAGGAATATCTAGCATTGTACAGGATGGATGAATACAGCCCCTAGCAGTCTCTGATGCATAGCCCTCCTGCACACATATTCCTAAGCAATAGTCAACATTGTAAATAAAGAGAAATAATGTGCTTCTGACTGAGATTTGTGTACAGAGTAGCTAGAGGACACAGGTCATATGTTGTTAGATTCTGTTACAGATTTGGAAGTGTGCTGCTACTTCTTTATAGCTCTGTCGCTAAACAGACATTTTCATTTCTAAGTGCTTGCTTTCTTTCCTTTGTTACCCCAAACTGCCAAAATTAGAGGCATCTGACATAAGAAAGGAAGTCAGTTTTGTTTAATTTATCTCAGATTTATTTTGTGACATTTCCTGGATACATTTACCCATCACATTATTAAACAAGAGTTTATTTTCTGGAGGCTAGAGCTTCAGCTTTGGCTATATTTCAGTAAGACAGGAATTTAAATAATGTCAACATGCTGAGAAATTAGAAAGTCTTTCAGGTGTGTTTTGCAGGAGAAAGTTCAGAGCTCCACTATCTCTCCTAATAGTTGGCCTGGGGCTTTTTCAAATGTATAATCTTATTTTTCCACTCATTTGAAATGTAAACAGAGAATTTTCACAGAAGACAGAGGAATCCATCTGCAAATAATATTTGTTTTTGGCAATTTGTTTCTTTAATTATGATGATAAATTTTCACTGTTTGGCAGCAGCACAAAGAAATATGCTCTTGCATGTCTTTGTTCCTTCAGGAGGAATGGAGAAAGTGGGTCTTGTTCAGAAAGAAATTCCCCCGTCTAGTCACGTAATTCTTGTAATTCACCCCAGCAAGTGATGAGAAACCCCTTCTTTTTGCTCTCCCATGGGAAGGATGCTTGGCTATGATTCAGAAAACACCTTTTTTGCTTTTGGACAAACCTTGACTTACTCAGGACAAAACCCAAGACATGAGGTTATACAAAATTCTAAGATGAAATCTGCCTTTATCTCTCAAAAAATGCTTAGTTGTAGTGAGGAAGATGCATATCTGCACATTATTTGCCAGCACAAAGGTATATAGTTCAGAGGTACTGGTATGCCAGTGGAGTAGCTGACTTAAATTTGGGAGTGTTCGCACCTGGGACACCCTAAATCAGGCCTAAAGCTTTGAATGCCTCAGATCCGCTTTTTAGAAATGATGACTCGAATACAAATTTTGCACCTTGAATCCATCTCTAAAGCAGTGGATCATCCATATGTTGTTGCTAGGTTATTTAGATATTTTCTTGAGGGTTGGATTTAGAAAATTCATTAATTAATCTTTAAAAATCTCTGTTTTGTAGCAGAGCACACAAGCTTGTTACTTCTGTTTCCTAGGCAAACAACAACCAGAGGTATGGGAGAATGTGAGGGATGAATCTGAATCTTTTTAAACCTCATATGCATTCCTTTGCTTCAAGACTATGAGCCAGAAGATCTCCCGTATAGACTTAGAGTGACCTACCCTTTTTACAACTGCATCCTGTTAAATCCACATTCCACAGTACATGCGCTAATGTTGAGAAAGTCATCTGTTTCTCAGTGCAAATATAAAAGTTTGAGTTTAGTACTGTCTTGGTAGTAGGTTTTTAGAACAATTCTAAACTAGTCTTTTTTATCCTTTTTTTTTTTCTTCATTTTCATTACAAAAGAAATATATATACTTATATTTATAAATCTATTTATTTAAACTGTCTACTCTGCATTATGTTTTGGGGTGGATATTTTTCCTCTCTCCAAAGCATAAAATTATTTTCAGGACACTTACGACTTGACATGTAAATATTCTCTATAGATTCTACACACTGAACATTTGTATTCGTGACACTACTGATCTGATAGGGGAGAGGCATGGAGTTCTCAGCCTGCTTTGGCTTAACTTCTGCATGCCAATAGCACTGACTCGTACACCGCGTACATGCTGATGCACCATTGCTGAAATGCTTTGTGCGAAGGAGAAACCCCGACAAAAGTAAACATGTAGTACGTAAAATGTTTTATGCTCCTTAGACCTCTGCGGACTAGTTCAAAATAACTGTAAAGGCTGTTCCACATTCAGACTCTCTGAATGGGCCTTGGTTCTGGATAAGGAAGAAGGAGCAGAACTGGATGAACTGGATGTATTAAAGACTTTCCTCAAAAGCTTTATCCCTTTTCTGCTCTTGGATTTCCCACGACTGAATTTTCTTAGTTTTTCCTCTGCTGTGTTGTTTGGCATATGCTTCATGCAAATATACTTAAATCACTGGGCTGGTCAGGAGCCCTTCACATTTGCCTGTTTTATGATGTTTAGTTAGCTATCTTAGCCATATGGAGGTGTTTTGATTTGGTTTTTTGCTTTTTTTATTATTCTGTGTCTGCTTAATTGTAGCTTTTATGAAGAAATGGAGAAAGACTCATAAAGACAGTAAGATAAATCATTCCCAAAGTAAATATAATGAGGGAAATGAGGAGAAGAGTTGGAGAAATATTTACATGATTTGAATTTTCTGTCAATGTTCCTAAAAATAGAACAAAAAATTAAATAAAAAAAGTACTCAGATGATTTGTTAGTGAAAGGAATAAAAAGAATTACAAACATGAGAACAAATGTTCATTTTTATTCCAAGAAGTAGTTCTTGGCAGTATTCAGGAAGCTCTAATAGAAAAGACGAAATGTAGATTTTATCCCACTTGAGCATAAATCAATGTACTAGACTAAACAATATCTATTGTACAATGCACTGAATTCTTCTCTTT
This sequence comes from Aramus guarauna, assembly GCA_013400195.1. Taxonomy (NCBI): domain Eukaryota; kingdom Metazoa; phylum Chordata; class Aves; order Gruiformes; family Aramidae; genus Aramus; species Aramus guarauna. Next base: position 2,668,108 of record VXBL01001169.1, on the reverse strand, counting down.
TGTGCAAATGTTCAATTAAGTCTGTAAACTTGACAAAGCTACATAAAAATATATTTCAATGACTCAGCAGGTGCCTTTTGTAGAACGTGGGCAGCGTATTCTGTCTAGGATGTAACACACATGGTTTTCATCAGCGGGCAACAATATAAATTGTGTGGTCAGTGATTCTATGAGAATGCATTCATACACATACTGTTGCATCATAATGCTAATAAGCTGGATAATTCTGGGGATATTTCCTGCAGATTCCTTTCTGGGACTTGAAAACATCAGAGAAGAAATCTGTAATTTAGCTAGGATATCAAGAGACCGGTTTAGTCACCTTCTGTTCAGCCAGGTATTCTGCAGGTCGCTGCCATCTTCCTGCAGCAAAATTAAGTGCTGCATGGGGAAACCTTTCAGTAGCATTCAAGAATAACAGCAATTATCTAATTGCTAGTGTGATCATGTTAAAGGTTACATTAATAGGCACCGATGATGATTGAATATGGAGGCAATGGCGTGAATGAAATCATAATTAGGGTAGTATGAGGTAGGTGTTATGTTAAACATCCAATGAAACAAAGCCTGAGTGGTGCACAGGTGGACTAAAATGGTATATGTATAACTTAATATGCAACAATCCAGCTTTCAGAAGACAAGAATAAGCATTGCATTATTGATCGCCCCTTTTAAGAAGTTAAGCCAGTTATGAGTTATATTCACCAGCTAGGGAAGTTTTTTATCCTTATGAAACACTCAAGACCTGCACTCTGCTACCTTTGAGGTGCTCCATAACTTGTACCAGCGTAGCTGTGTTCTGTGCCCAACCCACTGGTTTGTCTTCTCTAACAATATGCAGTGTAGTTGCTTTCCTCCAAGTTCATCAGCTACTGGGAAATAAGGAGAAACCAAATGGAGTAGCAGGACAGTGGAGATGCTGAAAGCCCCTGGGACCTTGTCAGGCGGATGATAATTCAAGTTTGGATTTGCACCCATCAGCACGCCTAGGAATGGTTTGATATTCTGTGCACGTGTCACATACATGTGAAAAATTTGCTATTACTGAATTAGCAGAAAAACACCAACATTTATACTATTTAGAGGTTGCGAAGGTTTCCATCAACGCTAAATAGGTGATTTTTCATTGTTACAATATATGCAGTGCTAAGATGTCATCTTATGTCTGCTATTGATTTCCCTGATGCCGCCCTCAAAACTGGTGATTAGACCTGTATCTTCCCTCTTTTATAGACTTCAGTGTCTCCGAGTGAGCTCCAGAGCCCACATATTTATGTTTCTGTCTTTGCACACTCTTCGTGTGTTTCTGTTCCAAAACTGCAATACTACAGAATATCTAGAAATCTGGCACATAAATATATTTTCAAGACAGCAGGACAACTGACCTTTTCTTGTGTGGGTCAAAGAGACGGCTTTTAAAGGGAGCTGGGAGTTTTACAAAAGAAGGAGAAAAGGAAAGAAACTGTCACTGTTAAAAAACCTTAGGGTCCCCTCCAATAAAGAATTTAATTCAGTTGCCTGCATTATTCCAACTGTAATATAAAAATACAAAATGCCTTCCAGATTGGCCCTCAAAGTATTTTTTACATACAAAACGTTCTCCTGAGAGAGTACACCCATCTCCATGGTGTACCACCCTCTGTAAAGAAGGTAGACAAACCCTTTAGTTGCCTTATGCAGAGCACAGTGGGTTTCACAGGAGGAGTGTTGCCTGACAGAGTGGGAGATGTACCAGAGATATTTCTGGTACCAAACCTGGCCATTTCTCATGGAGAAGATGGATCTTGCTTTGCTTGAGCTTGTTGAGGAGGAAAAAAAAAAAAAAAGAACTGAAATGACCTATTTGTTTCATAAATCCATCTGCTAGTTGTAGTTTTCTGCAGTCCGTTTCTGCATCTGTTTAAGATGAAAGGTTGCATCCTTACAGCCTTTTGCTGTAAAATATGAACTAAAAGGAAATCAGAGTATAAAAATGCTTATTTGCAATGAAATCAATTTAATTTGCTTGATTTGAGTTTCTTTTAATTGGTCGTTAGGCGCTGGAACAGGATAACTGTAAGAGTAACTTGGCTGTCCTCATGGAAGGCAGCAGAGGTGTCTGCATTGCTTGGCACGCGCAGGGAGAGTTTGGGAAAAATGCTCTTTGGTATCTATCCCTGCCTTTGGAGACGAAATGAAAACCTGAATTGTTCCAGATATGAAAGAAAATTCCTTTGCCTGCCCTATACATGACACTAAAAGTGGGTCAGTTGATGATTGTTAAGGTCTGGTGTATGTAGGGTGTGCGTGAGCAGGGAACGGCACACAAGGAAAACTCGGCACAAGGAGCTGAGACAGGAACCACGGCAGTGCGTAGCCCTTAGAGGCCACTGTCTGTCAGGGCATGACTCCAGGTGTTTTTAAGATACTTTAGTGTGAGTTTCTCAAGCTGCTAATTTTAGGGGACTTTGATTCTCATTCTAATGTGGGATTTGAACAGACATGAGCGGTTTAGTGCTGTTAAATAATCAGCACGTAATTCAGTTATTGCAGCACGTGTGCACATCCTGACACAATCTTATCAGACAGGGTGAGAAATGCTGCTGCTGTTCAGGATACTTGGTTGTGCCCCTTGGCTATTCGAGTACAAATGTTGTCTGGACCCAGTTTTGGAATGAAGCTATGAAAGTTTGGATCTCCCTGGCCAGACAGATGCCTGTGCCTGGTTACTGTAGTTGATGGCAGTGCTGCTGTTCCCCAGGTTGTCTGTGTGTTCGGGTATCGGATAGCTCCTGGTTTAGCTCTTTCCTCACAAACCTCACATCTCTGGGGATATAAGTGATACAGTCAAACATTTGCTCCTTCACATCACAGGTGAGGTATTCCTTTACTGGAGCAGGCCAGAATCTTGTATCTCTTTGTGCACTTGTGTCATTGAAAGACAAAAGGTAATGGAAATTCACGTTTGAATTCCAGATCTCATATCTGCTAGTTTCTAAACATAAAGGGCATTTTTCAGTATCACTCTTTTGGAAGACTAGATTGCCAGAAGCAGAGTTCCCAGGTCAGAGGAGGGGAGGCAGAAGCCCCAGTGGATGCTGCTTTGACTTCCTCCATTCTTGGTGCCATCTTGTGTAAATGAATATGTTCAGCCTTGTTAGCAATCATGCATCCTGGAACTGATAAAGGTGACTTATGATAGATGCCTGCCTCCTCTTATCTCAAACGTCTCTTTGAAAAGCTCCTTTGGCAAGAAGCCCAAGTGCAAAGGAATAATTCTTCTGTCTTAGACCAAACTTCTAAAGAATCTGAAAAGTTAACAGGCTCTGCTGACTCTTGCTTCTATTCCCTCCTCTCCTGTCTGCTTTCTAGATTATTTTTTAATCTGAATGTCTGACTGCTGCTCATTTTGCTGATGCAAAACTTCTCAATATCCAGCAAAAGAACAGTTCTTATTGCTTTCAATAGTCTTTGGATCATGCCATCAGCTTCACTTCAGCTTTGTGTCTGCCTCTACAAAGTTCAGAGGATTAATAGTCTCTACTCCAAGTCCTTATCCAGTTTTTCTGAGTTCACTTAAGTCTATAGATATGAAAGGTCTCAGCTCTTCACCTAAGTATCAGCTGTATCTACTACTAACCAATAACACAGACATGTAATGTAGGAAGGAAGGAAAAACAGACATTGTATTATAATGTTTAACTTGTGAAACAAGAGGAAATGTCTTCAACCTGTGATCCGTTTGGGTTGCATAAGCTATGAATGAGGTATTGTTAGATGAATATTAAATATACATGTATATATTAAATATTTAACTTGATCTTTGTTCAGTTTGCCTTTCTTGTAATTCATTTTCAGTGTTCACAGAAAACAAACCTGATTTTTATACTGCTTGCCAGTAGTGACCTCAAATTTTCTGTTTGTGTTAATAATATCAATTACCTGCACATGAGTCACGTTGAACTTTGTCACTATATTGGAATATGTCCACAATGCTTTTTGCCATGAAAACAATCCCTATGGCTTGAAATATGCCATGAGTGGATTTACTGTTTCGTACATATATAATTCTGGTAGTTCTTAATTCTTAATTTTTTTCAGTATAAAGCTTAAACACGCAACTGTTCTAGTAACTTAGGCAGAGATGCTAGAAGAACTCCAGAGAAATGCTATTATCAAATACAGGAATGAATGCAACCTGAAACGTCCCTTCACAACAGCCACTGGAATCCCCAAGTTTGCTGCAGACCACAAGTATGTTTTAGACCTTAGAGTAGTGTATACTCACACTCTGTCTCCTACAGCTGTGAACTGCTACTCTTTGTTTAGGACCGGGCAAACCTCCAGTGGCTATGTTCTTACAAGGAATGCATTTTCCAGTGTTTTGATTTAATGACTATTATTCAAGCTGAAGTCAGTTCCTTTCTCACACTATTTTAGGCTGTGTGTGGTAAACCTTTGTGCCACTGTTCTCCTCAAAAAAATTCTGGTATTTTCTTTCTGTACTAAACCCAATACAAATTATACCAAGCTCTGTATCTTACGAAATAAATGTTGGTTATCTTCATAATGAATAAATCCTGAATGTAAATGAAACTTGCAGTTTGGTATTCCCACTGGCCTACTGACCCTCCTTTTTATCGCTGCTGTTCAATGCAATAGCGTCAGGAAGTTCCTGTTATGTGTTTGGTGATGTACCAATAGAGAACAAAAGGTGCCTGCCCCAAGGCTGAAGTTTAGATTTTTCTATTGATTGAATAAATGTTGGACGTTTGTCTTTTCTTGCCAGAAAGTGATACATTAAGGCAAATGTACCCTGGACAGATACACAGTGAATTCTGAGGATGGAAAGGAATTCAGTCTGGAGAGGGGCTTGCTGTAATGGAAGGGGAGCGGGGGGAGGCAAGCGTGTGATTGTGTAACATTCTTCCTCTTTCACACTTAGTTTTGATTTCAGCGTGATACTTTATTAATCAGACTTTGAACAGAACTATGACGGGTGTTTTCCAGCATTTACTCCATCCTTGTGTGCCTCTGAGATGGTTTCACATCCTGGTTCTCAGGGTGAGGAGTGGACACCAGGATGCTGCAGCCTGTGTGCTGCAGGACTCTCAGACCATCCCGTCTTTCTCACTTCTGTTCAGGACCTTACCCAAATCCTGTCTCTCATAGTGAGAAAGCCTTCAGGACAGTGTTTGCCTTGGATAATGGGCCAGATCTGCCATTATTCAAGACCTACGTGCTAATCTTTCAGGCATTTTGGTCCTTATTTATCACTTAGAGTGGGTTGAAATTTCCATTTAATTTAAAATTAATAAAATGGAGCACTTTACTTTTTTTAACCTGTCGAGGGGAAAGTTATTTTTTTCCATTTTAAAGTGAAAATATCTCTTACAATTTTTATTTTTAGATCTTTCTTTACACGTGCTTTTCTTTGGTAGGCTTAGTTACACAGTAGGATAATTTTATTTGGAAAATTTAAAACTTCTTCAAAGGAGTAGTATAGTTAAGAAAACATACCCAGGGAAAATAAGATGTTAATGTCATCTGAAGGAAGAACAAAGCTAGTTAGGAAATCATTACAATTAAAAAAATATATCTTTGACCAGTTTTACTCTCCATTCAGTGACAGCAGCTCTGATAAAATGTATCTAATTAACACCCAGCAGATAACAATTATCTCGTATAATTATGATGAGCTTGTTTGTTCTTTAATTGACAGCTTAAGCAATGTTTTATGATGTTTATTTGACCTTGACACTAATCTGCTCCCTGCTACTGGGAGCTGCCAAATGCATGGCTGTTTGGATTTCCATCTCCACCACTTGCACTCACCGCCCGTTACCATCGTTGTCATTCTGCAGCGCGATGTGTCCTGCACCACCTCTCCGTGACTGCCAGAGTGCCGCCCCGCTCCCTCCCAATTGCTGTGAGGTCGCACCCGAGCGCTGCCTGTCCATCTACGTCCGTGCGTCAGCCGTGTTAATCAGCTGACTCTGCAGGATCCCCAAAACAAAATACACCATATTACTGAGAACCAGGTAAGATGTTCACAAACTAAATCATTGAATGTATCTGAGAGTTGTACACGTAGTTGATACGTGTTTTGCAACAGACCAGCAATCTGCTTTCTATTAAAAGGTACTGGATAGTTCGATAACCAAACGTCTGTGCTGATAGAACGGATGCGTTTGTTTTTGATGCTTCCTGAATACTTTGAGAGGACTTTAATTTTCCCACAAAGGCAGAATAAAATTTCTTTGCTATTCTGTAAATAATGAAGTCTAGTGTTTCGGTACCTGAGTGCCATAATAATTTTTACAGTATTACCATATGATGCTCTACCTACAGCCTGTCCTTTTATTAAAGGATGCCTGGGTAAAATTTCAAATTAATTTTCAAAACAGATTCTTTTCCCTTTGCTAGAAAGAGGCAGACTTAATTGGATGGGCGTTGTAGGGAAAAACTTAGAGTGGAAAGACAATCATCTGCCTCAGATATTCAGGGGTGACTAAGGACGCCATTGGTTTCAAGCCCAGTCTAACCAGATCACTTAATCTGTGACTCGATTTTTATTTTTTTCACTGACAAAGAGGGGTTAAGCATGACTATTTCCTACTTCCTTTTCCTATGTGTTTTACTGGGGGTAAAACACTGCCTTCGTGCTGTATATATTTTACTGCACTGCATCTTTACTGTTTAGGATATTACTGCTTTCTAATTAAAGGACACTTCGGCAATTCTGTTTCTGCTAGAAATCATGGGTGAAAAGAAGTCCTTGTAAAGAGTGAACTTGTGTGGATATTCAAACTGGATTTACAGTGGTGGTGTATTTTTTGTAATGTTTGCAAACAGGGAATCTTGAACCAGCTGACTAGCAGATCGCTCTTCCTGGCACAATGGCTCTTAACGAAAATCTTTGTCCCAATTCCTTCACTTGAAATGTAGCTGTGTTCCTTAGAGCAGTTGTTTTCCATCTGGAAAGGAGGAAGGAGCTACTCCCCCCTGAATTCTTTGAAGTCTTCATCCAGAAGGCTCTGGTTTGGGGTTTTTTTTTCCTCCCCTTTTCCCTTCTTGAGGAATCAACCATTTCCAGTAGCCACCAGCTTGGAAAGCAAGTTCAATCTACAGATTCTCAGTTCTAATTTTTTATCATCATTTTCCATCATGAGGGTTCTGACTGTTCATGAGCTCCTAATGTTGGTTGTACCGTAACATACAATAATTAGGTACTGTCTTAGCAAAATCAACTCATGTATCCTCAAATAATGTAATCAGGGAATAGCTAATGAACAAAGGTGAGTTCCCCCATGTTGTCTCACTAGCCTTGTCCTTGAACGTTCGGAATGAAGGGTTATCTAAAATGTGGAAATTGAGGCAATCCTACTTTGCATGTGGTGTACTGTGTGAACCAGATTTATGTTGGAGGTTGCTTATCTGAAACCAATTTTAAATTAATTTAGTGAGGAACAAATAGGAAATATCCTCAAAACAAGGGTTTGTCTGAGATTTCTGGATTTGGGGGATTCCATTAGAGAGGGCAATAGCCTGGGAACTACTTTTCTTATCACATCATCTTGTCCTTTTCACTTCAAGGCAGTATTAAAAAGTGCAGTGGTGCATAAGACTTAGTAATAACTATTATTATTTGTTAAGCATTGTCTTATACAGCACTGAGAACATTGGGTTTCTATCCTACATGGATCATTAATTTGAGTATGCAAGATTTTTCAAACAGTAAGTGTCCTTGATGATTAGAGAGAGATTATCACGAAGTGCTGCATTTTTATTTGATTTTTTTTTTTTTTTCTAAATGAAGGAACTGAGCTTCAAATTGAATCTAGTTGACTGTAGTAGACTTCTGGTTGGAGGATGGGATAAAGTATGTCAAACCACTTAACTAGGTCCTCTTTCAACATAAATTGAGTGTTTGGGAGGAGATGTAGAAAAATCTTCTGCATGGGCTGTCATGATTTTATGTCCACAAGGACTGGAAACAACCTTCCAGTTTAAGATGGCAGTATTTCCGAACCAAAGTCAGGTGATTGCGTTCTCAGATGTTGTGATAGATCCTGTTCCTTTAGGAGGATTCCTATCTCCATTCCAAAGGCAAGGTAACGGACAGCCTGGACTCTCAGCTTCATTAACTGAGACGGACCATTTGAAAACCAACTGATAAGGTTTTGGGTTGGCAGGAGGTGAGGGTTACATATATTTTTTTTCTCCTTTGTGAAAAGGATTCTATAGAAACAAATCTTCATTCAAGTTAAATCAAAGCAGATTTGTGTATCTGTTACTGGTGCATAAAATAATACAGAGAATGGAGCCTGGAGATGTATCCAATAGATTCCTAGCAAGAAATATCCTGAGGAGACCTTATAGTATTAGCTGACCTTTAAAGTAAACCAGAATTTACTCAAATGCCATAGGAACAGATTATATGCTTTTTCCCTTAGAATTCATAGGGTAACTATTGATAGAATTAATAAAGAATAATTTTTCAGAAAAAGTGAACATATGGCTTGTTATTACTGATTTCAAGCCACAATCAGAACATTATCTAAATAACTCCAGAATACCAGCAGTATGTTCTCAAGCATCTAGTACATTAGAGCATGACTCCTCAAGTACTTTGAGACTATGTGTGTTCCATTGTCAATCTCTAAACCGTGTTGTCTATGTTCTGACTTCGAATCCTATTAAAAATCTTTATACTGAGGATTTTATAAAGGTGCTGTAAAAATTTTAGGTGGGCTTGAGGTGACTTTACAAATTTTTAGCTTGGGAACATTTTTCAGAAACTGAAAAATTAATTAGTATCAGTCCAAATGCCCACAAGTCTCTTTTTTTCCTTCCTTTTTTTTTTCTTTTTTGGTTTTTTTGTTTGTGTGTTTGTTTCTTGTGGTGTTGGCTCTCCTGTCACTTAGTTGGTCTGACTCTTTTTCAGTGTAATTTTCCAGTCCTTTACTCATGTTCCTTCAAATCTTCATGAGTTGAGTAAATAGATGCAGTGGGATGAGCTGAGAAAACATAAGACTTGGAAAATATTTCCCAGCCACAGGGACAGATATTGCAGCTTCTCTCCCTAAGTTTTCTGCTGATTCTAGTGACCAGACGACTCCCAGCCAGCTCTGGCTAAAAACATATTTTAAAATGTTTTCAGAAACAGGGGGAACAGTGTATACTGTGCTGCTTCTCTCACCAGGTTGCCGTGTACCTCTGCAGAAGGAGAGGAGCTGGAACCAAGTGCACTGGGCAGGAGGCTGGAGCACTGGGAATTCAAATGTCTTGCTCATCTAATTTGGCTGTCAGCCAGTTTATTCCTCTCCCTTTGACTGATGTATCTATTTAAATGCTTTAAGAACTGGGACTCTTTCTCAGCAGGGATTTGTACAGTGTATTGCATGAGGGATCCTGACCTTGTTTGGGGCCTTCTGTGTCTCTGAGAATGAAGTAATAATATAGTAGATTCATTACATGTTGAAGCAACATTTTTATAAGCTTGCATCTAACAAATGCAGTGATTATGAAGAGTTGCTGTTGCTCCAAGTTAGCATATACAAAAAGGGGACTAACTTCAGCTCCCCTTTCTTGGCCTGTGTGCTTAGAGGAAAGAGGAGAAACTGGCTATTTGGGCGCAAGAAAGAGGAGACTGCCTTTATTGAAAGAAAAGCCAAAAAAAACCCCAAAACAAAACAAACAAAAAACCCCAACAAAACCAAAGCCCCCAAACCCCTAGCCTCCACACTGTAGATCATAGCATCGTAGCTCTTTGCTGAGCCCCACTCTGCAGAGATTTCTGGCTCCTTGCTGCATTTTTGAAGCTCTCTTGCTGTCTTACTATTAAAATTATCCTTAGGAGACAGCCTTGTGTCTTTACTTGGCTGCCTTTCCTTTTTTTCCTATTTCTTTTTTTTTTCTTGATGAGTCATCCTACCATCTTATACCCTATCATCAGATAGACCAGACAATGAAGTCACTGGGGTTGCCTGAGAGCAAAATTGGCCCCATTATCCACAACCGCTGTGTCTGCCTTGTCACTGATAATACACCGCTCAGGGGCTGGCCTTCCGAGTATGATGGAAAATCACCAGGGACAAGAAACCTCCTACCCAAACAAAAATATTTGTTGAAGTTTTTGGTGTGTGTGTGTTAAATTTGGTCAAACGCTTCCAGCTGAAAACAGGAAATCACACACAAATAAAACTGGTGTTATATTTTGTCAGGGTAGGAGGGAAAGTAAATCATCTGATAGTGTCCCTTTACTTGTGTGCCCCAGCTTCAGCCTTCTGAAATTAGCAATGGCAGGAAACTTTTATTAGTCTTCTAGTATAAACTAGAATTTATATCAGAACGTATGAGAGAAAAGAAGGATGCTTGACAAAGTCATTGTTCATTAACTCAGTACAGAAGCAAAGTTGAACTATCATTTCTAGAGGAACATGGGTGGGGAAATATTTGCCCCAGAGGGCTTTAGCCTAGAAACAAGACACACCAAATATGAGGAGGAAAACAAAGCAGGGATGAGGGAAGCAACTTTTTGAAAGCTGTATGGTAGGGCAATAGCTGCCTAGGAACAGTAATAAGGTTTTCTGGTTCCCAGAGCAATGTTCTTTCTGCTGAACCACAGTACCCTTCAAAGTGAGTGTAAAGAGACTCATGGCTCTGATGGTGCTGATGGCTTGTGGTCTGCTCAGTTGAAAATACAAATCGAAATAACAAAGTGCAGCTGGTCTTCTGGGATCTATAGTAATCTGATGAGGAATCCCATAATAACTGCTAATATTAAACCTTTTACAAGTCTAACTACTTGCATCAATAAAGGACAGAAGAAAAACAGAACAGGAAAGAAACTAAGTCTGCAAAACCGTAGCCTCCATAGAAACCTCTCTTCCTCCCTTTCAGTATTTTTAACAAGAGGAAAACCTTTTTTGTTGCTTAGCTAGCCCCTTCCAAGAGCTGTGCCTATCCGTGTGCTTTGGAGAGACTAAAGTGGCTGAATTTCATCTGCCAAGACCAATCATTCTTTTGATCCAAAACTGGTGTGCTGTCATTAATTATTCTTTGTATCGCCCAGTGTACCAACCACAGCCGAGCCCCATGCTTCTGTGCACTGTGTGAACTTAGTATAAAAGGACATTTCTGTTCCTGCTGTATCTCCAGTCCAAGAAACCTTAGCGCATCTCTAAAGGTGACTAAAATATGTTAGGAGCAAGGAGAATCAGAGCTCCGACGTGCTGCTTGCTCAGGCTGCTTTTTACGCCATGTCTGCAGAGACCACAGAGACAGTCTCGCTAATGCTGAGCCGGTGTCGCTTCAGCTCTCCCTCAGAAGGGAGAACCGTATGTTTCCAAACTCATCCCAGGATTACAGTCCAGAAGGTGACTAGTTTCAGCTGTATGTTAAAATTGTCTTGCGCTATTTTTCCAGCCTGATTCTATCTTACCAACTGTTTGGCTGTGCCTTCCTTGCCTTGACTATTTTGCCTTGATTCTTGCTTACACTGTTTGTCACACTGATGGAAGATTAGTTCTGTCTCTGTATGTGTGGTTTTTGCCTTTTTTTTTTTTTTTTTCTTTTTCTCTCTTTCCATTTTTTCCTCCTCTCATTTTCCCAGTGTGGCATTTAGGAAGGAGGCTGAAAATATTGAACAAACTGCTGATGTCCCCAAGATTCAAATGTGTGAAAAAGACTCGTAAATGAGTCTAGCACACTCAGAAACATTCTTAACATCTGTTCAAGCAGGAGTACCAATTCCCTTTCTCAGAAAGCACAATTTGTCCTCTCTGTTATTTAAAACTTCAGATTTCTTTGGATTTGAATAATATCAGAGTGGAGCATAGGAAAATAAACTCTCTGATTATGGATATAGCATTTACAATGGGAGGTGTGGTGTGGATAATACAGAATTACAAGGTTTTAACTGCCGAGTGTCCTCAGCTTCTCCTATACCATAAGCCTTCTCCTTGTTTAGCAGCATGGCAAGGGCCATGTAGTCGCCATCCACAGCTGCAGACCCTGTGGATTCTGTCCCCTGGACTGGTAGACGTGGGTTTAGTGACTGTTCTTACAGAGCAGGAAAACAGCAAGTGTTTTCCTCTGAAATCTTACTACTTACTAGAATGAAGCAAAGGTGCCTTAGAACCTGATAAAAATAATTTTAGGCTTTATTTATTTTCATATATATTCCTGATGAGGCAAAAATCTCTCTAACTCACTTGAGTTTTGTCTGGCAGTAAACACTCCAGGATTCTGTCCCCAAAATGCAGTTGCACAACTCTCAACACTTCTGCAATTTAGTGAGAGAAAGGCTATAAATAGCCAGCCAGACAGACAGAGGCACAGCAGGGAGAACCCAGGGGTCCGAGCTTCCAGTCTTTTTCTTTAACCACAGTAATGAATTGCAGACATAAAAATGACAACCGAAGGGAAAAAAAAAACAAAAACAAAAAACTAACAACTGGTAATTCTGAAAATGAAGAAGAAGAAAAAAAAATATAAGTAAAAGAAATGCTACATTTACTAAAACTGCTGAATCGCCTCAGCGGTGTAATGGGCTTTCAAGCCTGCTGCAGTAACCTTGGCTCGCTCCAGCGGGGCTCGGCGATGAAGTCATTGCTCAGGGCAGCCGCACTCGGGCTGCAGCCGCGGCACGCTGCCTGGGCGCTTCGCAAGGGGCTCTGCACGCAGCCGGAGGGAAGCAGGACTCCGCTGGGGGATCACGGCGTGTCTTGGAGAACGGATCAGAGATGTTATCCTGATGTCTGTGGCTAAATCCCACTGTTGGTTGGGACTGCAGCGTGCTGTGAATAGGTGATGTGTGAGCGGACAGCTTTAATGCAGGTGGATGAAAAATCTGTGCAATAGCGTGAGCATTCCAGGGAATGGAACAAGTTTTATTCAATCACAATTAATCAATTAGCATTCCCCATTCAAGTGACATTTATTGCTACAAATGTCTTGTGATGGTAACAATAGTGGCTCTATTACAATTATTTCACCTTTTAAAATCCATACCACTGCTTTTAGTTCTTTTTGATAGAGAAATGGTGTAAGTCACAAGTTTTATTGCTGATGCAGTACTGAAAGATGAAATACTTTGCCTCTGGAAGGTTAATGTGCTGCAAGTCTCCCCATGATTAGGAACAAAAATATACCAGCAGGTGGGATACAACCAGAACAGAGAGAGTTCTGTGAAATTCAAGCTTAAAACAGGCAATAAAACTAGCAATGGCATTTCAGCTTAGAGGCCTCCTGCAGGAGTGATCTATATTACCAAGAAAAAGTCCCCTGGAATATGCCTGTTGTTTCAAGAATGATGAGATTCTGCAACTTTGATAGCAGTTTTCCAACTGCACATTGCTCCTAAAAGCTTGACAAGTGTTCTTTCCTGAGAAAGAAGGATTTTGGAAGTACCCTCTAACACCAGCACAAGGACAGCAGTTCCATCTGATTATATTTGCCAGTGTTTAACCCTTCAGGGAAGCTTGGAATTTACCGGATTCCAAGTAGAAGCCCAGAAAGTTTTGGGTTGGGTAGATGAATTAGGCCTTCATGGCTTTGTTTCTTGTATTTATTTTGGATTGATGATGATTTAATTCTGTTCAGAAACAGTTTTGCAGTTGGCCAGGGTTACCATGAACTTCCAGGTGCAAGCATCTGGTGCCTGTTTTTATTCCTGTGATTTGCCTCTGATCCCTTCTCTTTCCAGCAACAAACTAATACCTCGTTCTCCATCAAGCTGCTCTGGTTGTGGGTGCAGCTTGTAACAAACTTAATATTAGACTACCTAAAATCTGCTGAATTGTTGACATGTGGTATCCTGACTTCTACATTTCCCTGCCGTGATCTTCCATTTAAAGTATCCAATGTTTCCAGCCCTGCAAGTGTGACCATTCTGTGGCCAGTTCACTAGCCTTCTGCGGTGTAGCTGTCTTCTCGTTCCCAGTCAAGTACATGGCTATATGTATTTTACTGAGTGTGTAGGAAACCCTCAAAGTGGTCCAGATCAGAATCCAGGTAAGCGCTGAGACACTCGTATAAATGTGCATGAGCAAGCTCACTTGACATTAGCAGCATTTGTGCACTTTCCCAGATGATGTTCTTTGCTGGACAAGGACCTGTGAGGTAACCTCTTGCAGATACAAACCGATGAGTGTGTTATAACAAACTGTTGCCACATCCATTTGCCGCTGAGGTCATGCTTGCACTTTGGACACCGGCTGGCTCCCTATTGCTAACACCCACCAGCCTGCTGTTGGCGTCTTTCCATCTCGAGACGTGTACTGCTCACACTTTGCCTGAACTTGGCCTCGCATTGCCCTGAATTTCTCTCTGGGATTCAGCTCTGAATGGCAGTGTTTTCCTGCCACAGAAGAAAAAAAAAAGGGTTCTGGAAATAAAAGCATCTTCCAGACACCTCTTAAAGAACAATTTCCTCTATGATCCTAACAAGGAAGGCCTGCATGAAAAAGCATTGGAAAAGTAGTAACATCTGCTGACCTTCCAGCCCAAGACTCCATAAATCCTGGGAGTGTCTGTGTAAGGGAGGGAGGAGGGCAAGAATGAGTTACCAGTGATAAATTATGACTGACCAAATCCACTTGAACAGACTCCTGCTGAACCTGATACGAGTGCTCAGCTGGTATTTTTGTGGTGGCAGTTTTGTAGTGGGATGGAAGAGAAGCTGTTCTCTATGGGAGTGCATATTGGGTGGTAGAGGACATCGCTTGGGTGGTGTGAAACAGTGAACTTAGTATCAATAGTAATTACAATAATGCTTAGACAACTCTGCAGCTCTCTGGGCTACTTTACTTAGGAGGACACAGCTTGGATATTTTTTTTTTGTTTGATAACTACAGCAAAAACACTTTCTAAATTTCTCATCCATAAATCTCTTACACTTGTTGTTCTACCCCAATCACCAGCACATAAGCACTTGCCTTTATTTCCCAAGCAATCTTTGCTCCATGTTCATACATCTTCTTTGAGGAAGAGACTCTTTCCTTCAAATTTCTTTATATTAAGCCAGTAAAACCATGAAGAAAATCCACTGTCTGTGGCTTGTTGCATGGTGTGCACCTTTAGTACGGCAGGAGGCTGAAGCAGTGCACGATTGGTATCGGAAAACCTGTGTGAGAACTTGACTGCTTACGTACCGCTCTGCCCTGGAACCTGTGCAAGCAGGGCCTGCAGAAATTCTGTACATGCCTATCTTTTTTTCAGAAGCTTTGGTGCAGTAAATAAGGATTATTCTGTTTCTATATACTGTTGATGGCAAGGCCATTCGATACATCTTCTTGTCCACTCCGTTCCATGCAGTTGCAAGCACATGCCATCAGCCCTCGCGAAAAAAAAAAAAAAGGCTCTTTTTATGCAGAACTGATTGCAGTGATGCTGAATTCCTTTTACAGTGCAATGTCACAAGCAAGTGAGAGGAAGAGCTAGAAAATAAACCTCGCATGCATCCTACTCTAAAATTTTTATTTAGAAAAAATGTTGTATAACGAGAGCTTTGCTTTTCTATTTGTTTTTTAGTCCAGTACATCTTTTTCGTTTGGTTTTTTTAATTTGTATCTCATACTTGCAAGTCTGTCATGGTAAGGAGCAAGTGGGAAAAGTCAAGCCTTTTGGTGTAAGACAGTTTGAAAATAACCTCAGTATTTCACAGTAAGGGGAAATCAATAAGGCAGTGGGAAAGAGAAGAATAGGTATATTAATAAACTAAGACTCTTGAGCGCAGTGGGGTCAGGAGCTAAATGTAGCTATACCTGCAGCCTGAAAGATCATTCCAGGCACCGGAGCCAGTACGTGGTGGGAAGCTTAGAAGCATGGCCTACTTGCAGCTAGACACAAAAAATGTGGGTTGTTGGGTTCTTTTTTGGGCTGGGGAGGGGTTTTTCCCCATTAGGATACAAAAATAACTCCAGAAAATAAATGTGGCTTGCAGAAAAACTTCCAGCTCAGCCTATTAAATTACATTTTGCTAGGTAACTAGATTCCTTGAAAGCAGCAAAACACATTTAAACTGGTCAGAGTATCTCTGATATTGAAGACACCTTGATCTGGGAGGATAAAGAACTTTCTGCACTTGTTTTTTAATATCTGAAATTATTGTGGATATTATCTTGTTGTGTCCATAAACAGCTGCAAAAGAAAGTGTTGGTCGTCTGTGCATGAACTCTATCAGAAGTTCCCCAGGATGCTAAGATTTAGTCTTAGATTATAACGTGCTTTTGCATTTTCTTTTCATGTATGGATATCCAAATTCTGTTTTCTGCAGTGCTCATTGCCAAAATATCTATGACTAGGAATAACATAAATCCAGGAGTAAATTCACAGAAATGAGGTGGGAAATGTCAATATAAATATCAGCAAATCTAGTGCACTTAAAAGGTGTAAGCTTTTTAAAGGAGGTAGCTGGGTGGGTGTTCCCTTCGTACAAATGGCTGTATCATCATTTGAGTTATTTCAGAAAGTGAACTAAATTTATACCAGATTAATGATGCTTGAGCGAGTTATTGAAAAATACTGGAGTGGGTATTAAATAAACTAGGCTTGATGACAGATATATAAAATATCTGATCAGTATTCTAGCACGTTGAATTCTTTTCCTCTAACTTCTCTTAGGTCTATACCTCCTTCTAACGTCTTAATCTGGTTGGAAAAGAATGTCCCTTATTTGTTTACACTGCCTTGAATATTAATGCTGCCTTCTATACTGCAGTGCTTGAAACGCTGTAAGGAAGCATCTTAAAGGGAGATTACCCTGTGTGTTGAAATTACGGGGGGAGGAAGAGGAATAATCAGAATTGCATGGCAGAGGGAAGATTAAGAGTGTTTTTTGGTGTGTCTTGGGAGGGAGGGAGGGGAAGATGGGTCGCTATGTAGAACTATTGTTCTCTACATCATTCCAGGCTCAGACAGGTGACTTGACCACAATACTTCAGTGCTTTAGCATCTCGCTTCTGTAAGTTTTTGTGATTTCCTTGGTTCTTCTGTAATAAGACAAGCTAATTAGACATAGTCAGTTTTCGGATTGCAGTAAACTTGATCGTATGTATAGAAAACACTGAATCCAATTAGGGGCCACAGCAATCAGTTGAGAAATGTGTGGATAGGACAGTTATACCCTAAAATACAAATGCCTTCTGGTTTTAGAATTTTGATTTCCTCTGCTGTTTAATGCAATATGAGAATAGGAGGGAGGAAAAGCTGCTCACTTTTGGAGCTTTCATGTTGCTAACAGCTCCTGTGCGAAGAGGAAATTTGGATGGGGCTTTCACTGCAACCAGTGAGATGTGTATGTGCGTATCTTAGAGTTTGGTCCATGGAATTAACTAGAATATAAAGTTTTTTCTATTACTTTTGGTTGATGCAGAGGGAAAAGGAGCTACTAGGAAACATTTCATCAGGGTGTAATGAGGAAATATTATCTTGTTAAGCAAACACTTGACAGAGGCTTTAATAATCCCATGGGGCCAAATGGGTTTGCAAGACCAGACTGGATGAAACCTTGAGCAATGTTGTCTGACCTCAAAATGGACCCTGCTTTGTGTGCCCAGCTGGACTACACGGCTTACTGAGGTGCCTTCCAACATGAATTATCCTATTCTGTTTGATTTCTTTTGCTTGATACAGAAAGCCTAAATCCATTATGTGCATAAGGGGAAGGTGGGACCATTTTATTTAAATAAATTGTGCATTTGATGATCTTATATTACAGAAAAGCTTTAGAAGTTCAACAATCTCATATTAAAAAAAATTGATAAGGGAAATACAAGCACAAAGGAAAAGATCAGAGAAAGATGAATCCAAATCACCTTTTACCTTACCAAGTTTTAGTATCAATAACAAGTGGAAGAAAAAAAAAAAGTACCAATAAGAAAAAGGAATGGCTGGTTTTACACAAGATCAGTTCTTGTCTTGACTTGAGACCACTTACCCCTCAGGTGACTTCTCATTTGTAACTAGTCTAGTTAGACTAGTTTAGAAAGAGTTTTGAAAGACTATTTATAACCTTGTAATTTGAGACTAAACTGAATTTGATGAGACTCCTGTAAGATGATTCTACATATAAGAAAGCACTTTCAGGATTAGAGCCTACAGGCTTTGATCAGTAATATTTTGCCATGATACTCTTTTCCAGAAATATTCTTAGCTACTGCCTAATTCCCTAACCTTATAATAGTTCTTATTAGTTACTATTGCTTACCGCATTTCTTTGACATATTTCTGCCTCTTTTTGGTTGCTGTTCTTGTACTGTCTTTTTACAACAGGTGATGGTGTATCATCACACCGAATAAACGTAGTTTCTGGAATGCAATTATGCTGCAGAGAAACTAGTAGGTAATTCCTGCCCGTGACCTGAATTTCATTCCTTGCAGTGCCACTGACTTACCATGTGACCTTGGATGAATTTCCTCATTAGGAAAATGGGGCTGATTATTTACCCTCAGGGCATAGTACTACAGTGTTACAAATGACAAAAGCCAGGGAAGTACAAATTTCTTTGGAACTCTCCCAAATTCTGTCCATTGACCATATGCTAAAAGACATTATGGCTGAGAGTCTTACCTACGCGCTCTATGGGGACAACAGAGTATTTCATGTGCTTGTAGAAGAATGCTTAATGGGCCAGATTTGTTACTTGATGGTGGTGTAATATATTAGAGGAAATCTGCAGCAGAGTAGGTTTGTAATACAATGATGTCAATGCAGTTCATGCAGCAAGGTAAAGGATGGTGCTTAAGCTGTAAATACACACTCTGCTCTGTGCATTACTTAAGCTAGTTCATCATTTAAACCCTGCCTGATAATGAAGCAGCAGAAAATATATTAGTATGTTTGCTGGTAGTTGCTGTAAATATGGGTAAGACTGAGCTTTTGCAGTTAGCAAAGGGCAGCAATCATCTGTCTCTTCTTTCAGATTAGACAGCGGAGGATTTGTGTTACTTTGACTTGTACCTCCTTTTTCTGCTCCTGGAAGGGCTTGTGCACATCAGAGCTCATCTGGTTTTGTTTGTGACTTTTTAATTGCAGTAGTTGCTCTGATAAAACCAGATTGTCTCTTCTTACAGACCTCACCTTTTCTCTTTGTCATCTATAGTACTGAATTAAGAGGCAGAGACAAAGGGGTGATGTGTTGAAAGTGCTCCAGCACAGGGTTAATTTATCTGAGAAAAGGAAGAATTTGATGCCCATGGTATCTTTCTTGTGCACCTAACTGTGTGTTAAATAGGGATATTACATCAAACCAACCTCGATCTCTGCTTTGGGAACGTCGACAGAGAGGTGGAAAACAAATGTGAACATAGGGCAGGTAAAAAAAAATTCCATCTCAGACGATTTTTACAATAAGTCTCTTATTTTATAAAATGTGATGGAGTTAATGGAGTAGAGGAGCTGATCATCCTAAATGAAATATTTTCTCTAAAAAATGGAAACATTTAAATTCAGGAATGCCTGCAGTGCCTGATGGGGAACTGTAAGCTCTCAATTTATGCTTCTAGAATCCTCTGTGGGCCCAGGTCTCTGTCTGGATTGCCACATGCCTGGAAAACCACAACACCTCCACCACAGGCTGCCCTCCCTTTCTGCAAGAAGGGCCTGACTGTGAGAGTTACAATATGGACAGGGAGCTCAGCCCAGAGAGGAGGATAAAATTATGAAGCCTTCAAACACTGGCCTTTCAGGATCCAAGTATTTCTTCCTCCTTCCTCCCTCCCCTAAACAGGAAAATATTATTGAAAACTCTAGTTACTATTTTGTATTCCCTCAGCTTCTGATGAGGTCAAGCTCAAAGTACTTTTTAGAGCACTAAGAAAATGTTAATAAAACTGAAAGAGGAAGAAAATTATGGAATTGTAGTCTTTGGAAACTGATTTTTCTTTGTGTCCAAAACAGGCGGGTTTGGCATTTTGAATTTCACTTTCTGCAAGGTTCATGCTAGAAAGAATGTGCTTCAGCAAAT
Source organism: Aramus guarauna (assembly GCA_013400195.1). NCBI lineage: Eukaryota > Metazoa > Chordata > Aves > Gruiformes > Aramidae > Aramus > Aramus guarauna. Next base: position 2,648,156 of record VXBL01001169.1, on the reverse strand, counting down.
ATTCCCTAGTAACTTGTTCACCAAATTGTTTCCATTGTCTAATGCCGGTTCCATTCCAGCACTGGTATTCTCTCGGCTGTTATCTCGTCCAAGTTTTACTCAAATTAAATAAAAATTCCTTTTAGCTAAGCTATCAGAGCACTTCCTGAGCAAACACACATCAAATATCTTATCTGAACTAAGTCTGTGTTCTTGACTTCCACACAAACTTGAGATGTGAGAAGATGTCTGCTGTTATTGAAGGCACCTGACAAACCCTATCCTCCTCAAAACATTCTCTTTAATTTTAATTAGTCTCTGATCTTTAGTATCACCTAATGAAATGTATTTGTGGTTCATCAGGTTCTTTTTTTTCTTTTTTTTTTTCTTCCAAACCCAAACTCTCTTACTCTTTTCTGCTGAGCCATCAGAGTGCCTTTTTCAAACAAAAGCTCATCTGCCTTTATGATTTTGATTTGCAAGATGCCCATAAAACTTGAAGCAAATATTTGCTCTGCATTACACAAAACAGGAATTTAATTACTTCTTTTATATCTTCTTGATATCTTTCTTTAATATCTCCAAAAATAAAATATGATGGCAGCAATGAAACATACCTTCCCAAATGTCTGCATTCATTACTGGTACCAATAATCAAGGCCCTGATTCAGCAAAGTTCTCGAGTGTCTGCCCTAATTTTAAGCACAAATAGTCATATAAAGTCAATTCATCACTTTTCATATCTATGTTTTACTGCGTTTTATTATTGCCACTGCTGCTGATCCAGCCAGGCTGTCCCTAACTGCAAACAGTGTGGCTTTCTTGGTGAGCATGTCTCTATGAATTTTAAGTCAGGAGTTACTAAATTATGCAATCTTTAACCAATTGTTCTTTGTGAGGCAAATGCTGCTCCCATGGAAGTCTGCAGCAACATTTCTTGCTTTCAGTTATAATAGAAGTAGGCTCCAGTGGAACAGATTATGGGAGTTTTATTCATTTCAATAGGGATATTGACTAGTTAGACACACAAGAGGGTAAAATACTTTTTCTTTCATCAATAAGCTAAGCACTTCTCTGGAAAAATGTGTAGTTGTTATGCTTTAAATGTTACTGCTGTGCATCATGTCCCACTGGTGTAAATCCATAACCCCTTCACATCAGTCTGAAAATACAGGCTGTTGAACCAGAAGAGATGCTGAATGGCAGCAGGGGTGGGGAAAGACGGGGAAGGATGGCTCTGGTTTAGCCACTTTTAGAACGCAATGAAGCGATAATGTCAGAACAAGATGTACTTTTTAGGAGCAATCATTCATTCACTACTGTCAAGATTGCTATAACCTATAGCAAATGCATCTATTCAGCGTTCTTGTATGACCCTAGCGTGGAAAAGGGAACTTCAAACCAAACTGTCAGGTTTGTGCTTTGCGAGTTCGACAGCAAACCCACTCACCAAGTTTGATGTGAGTGTAAATATATACTGGGAAATAGAGCCGTCACTGACAGACTTACCAAACCCAGACTCATTTTGGAGCAGACCTTCTCTAAGATAAATGGTGTGTGATACAGCCAACTGAATTAATTTGCACCACGATCATTTTAAAATGTGAGGTTTAACTGTCAGCGAGCCCATGAGTCTGGATTGTTTGCTTGCTGCATTTGTTTTACTTGGTATGATGAAAGGAAATGACCCAGATGTAGGTGATTTATTTTTTTTTCACACACATGAACAATATATGCATATCCTTCCCCTCTAAGTTTCAAGAAGGCTTTTATGGTAGCTAGTGCCAATGGGTGGCATTTTGTTCTGAACAGCAGAGTGACAACAGAACCGCTCTGTCACTGTTCCTCCAGCTGCAGAAACAGAGGTGGGTCTGCAGATGCTGCCTGCAGCAGCAGCTTTGGATGGAAGTGGGGTGGGCTGGGGGACACTCTCCCTTACACGTGATTCTTGAAGTGGTGCCAGGGAGCCCCTGGAGAATATCTCCTCTGCACGTGCTGGGAACTTCTTCCTGTCTCAACAACTACCTCGGAAAGGGAGGAGGGTCACCAAGCAAGTCTATTGATCCTGTCCACACTTAACTATTTAATGTCTTTAAATCAACAAATCTCTGGTAGAGCATACAAAATACTGGTTCTGTGTGAGATGATACCTTCATAAGGAGAAACTGTCATTGAAAAGCACCAGATTTTTGTTCCTAGCTATGCATTAAGGCAAACAGCTCTCCAATGTCCGATGTTCATGTGCAAGGGAATGAGAGTAAACAATTGTGTGTATTCAGTGGCTGAATTAAAAAAAAAAAAAAAACAAGAAGGAGGAATCAGGTTAAATCAAACAAGGGAAGCAGCAATGGTCTTTCAGGAAAGACAAACCTGAAGGATTCTCTCAGGGATACCAGGAAATGGTTCCTTGAGTCCAGTCTATGGTGGGCATGGGCTGATGGTGAACGTTACAGAAGCTGTCCGTGCAGTAGTGCCAAACGTCCCCTGTTTGCAGTGGCTTCCAAAAAGCAGTCAAGAGCGGCAGAGTACAGGTAGGCCTTCCCCAGCGTGTTACCTTGTTTAGGTACGTCTAACCAAACATTTAGCTGAGACACAGACTGCTGCTGTGATTTGGGATGGGCGCAAGTGACTCAAATTTCATTTCTTTGTTATATAAAGAACAAAAGTTACACCTGTGTTCCTGGAGCTGTGATGCATATGGTGTAAGGGAAGCTTGAATTAATCCCTGCCAAACAGGCTTGTGCGTCCCATCAGGACATCGCTGTAGTTCTGCTGCTAGACAAGATAGAATAGAGACCACAAACGCTCTTCCCGGAGATCTCCTGCTGCCATCTGTGTGCTGGGCACTAAGCTGGTTTGCTGTTTTCCCTGGCTGATGGCTCCACGGCGGTATCAGTGTAACGTGGTGAAAGACCCCGAATGACTTAGAACCGCTGGAAGAGCAGCGGCTCCTGACTGACATTCCTCCATTTGTCTTAAGAGCCAATGCACTGGAGGAAGCACTTGTGCATCCTTATAGTATTCTGTACTTGGACATCACTGCCTTCTAGATTTAATTTTCAGTGATAAAGTACAATTTGTATGATGTGTGGAAAGGTCTGGTACCGCTGTGCTGGAAGGAAACTACAGCTAGAAGCATGATCATGTTCCATTTCAGGCTAATTGAGTAAGAAAAACGCAACAAGATAAAAAAGAGGGGAGGGAGAAATGTTCTCCGCTTCACGCAGGGAACCTAACGAAAGGGAAAGGACGGTGTTCGCGGCGCTAACCTGCGCGGTGTCTCTTAGACAAACTGCTGTTTGTGCGGGTGCAGCTAAGCCCGGCTTTGTCAGCAACAGAGCCTCTCCTGTTCCCTCCTTCCCCTCCCCAATCCCGAGGGGTGCCGGCTAAGACAAAAGAGCAAATGCCATTGTCTAGAGCAATCCCCAATTTACTTCCAAGTCAGGCTTGGAGCATGTGGGACTTTTATGAGCTCTCTCGCCCTGGCCTGCCGCTGACCTAACCCTGCCCGGCTCAGGTCAGCGCCATTCAGCGCGGAACAATGCCATTTACGTGCCAGCTTCGTCAAAGGCCTCTTCAGCGCCCAGAACGCTAGTCACACCCGATTTTGCTGAATAATGCTGGATAGTTTTGTGAAATGTGCCTGTGTTTTGCTACGCCATCCTCTGAACAGCCACAAGTTCGGTTTGCATAGCAACTGTGAGAACAAGGAGGCCGAAATCTCCAGCGTTTGGGGCACCCAGCCCCATCCCTACCAGGGTTAAATAATCCATGACTGAAAGGGAGCTGAAGGGCTGATAAATATGCAAATGGATGGCTTTTAAATGCCTCTTGGGCTGCAGCGAGAGAGGTGGGTGTGTGACAAATACAGGCCTGAGCTCCTAAGTGAAGAAATAAAGTGTGATTGATACCATTTTAAATCCAGGGGCTAAAATAGCCGACTTGAAAATGTCAATACCTCTTTAAATGTGGGTGGCATGTAAATTGTAACCACATATGCAAAGAGCGACAAAGATTTAAAGAGTGCTGGGGCGAAATGAGTTTACAGGCTTGCGTAAGGGACTGAGCAACACCGAGGAAGGAATTATTTTAACCGCCAGGATGGTAACAGTCCTTAGATCCTGACTCCAGGGTGCAATTTTTTTTTTTCTAAGCCCATCTATTTTTAAAAAATAATTTTAAAATAAGTTTGACATTTTGTGTGAGGAGCTGTCGAGAAATTCCTTATATAACATTCCCTCAGCGAAATATTAAAAGCTTAGCTGGTCTGAATTTGAGTGCAACTGTTTGTTCTACTTACCGGAGTCCCTCCTCTGCCCCCTCCCCCTGCTCCTTTTTCCATATTGAAAAATAAAATATAGATATGGCAAACTGTTACAAATCTAAATTCTGCAGCCATAAATACTGTAGCAAATAATCTTTTACACCTCTCTTCTCTTCCTCCTCTCTAAAATGTACTTGAAACACAATTACTGTGTTTAATGATTCAATTTGTGAAGACTTTGTCACTAGGACAATGAAAGTGGCTCAAGTGTGATAAAGCAAACATACCAATAAACCTTGTTTTTATTGATTTGTAGGAAGCTCAATTGTCTGGGAGAAACAGAGAGCGCTGACATCACCCCCTGGTCCCACTGGAATGCAGTGATAAGTGTCAGCTTATTTTTCTTACAGGCAATTGCTCTGGCTATTTGATGTCTGGCTGCAAATTTAAAGTAAATGACATTCCACAATCTGGTAGGGGTGGGAGGTGAAGTCTGCATTATTTGTTTTAGCATTTAAAATAATTTTGTGTCTGAAAATTTCTCCGGTGTCTAGACAAGATGTATGACTTGCCTGCTGAAAATATTAAAATTTTGTACTGTACAGTCGACACAGCTACTTTCATAGTAAACATACAGATTCAATTTAAGATTTTTAGACTCCTTTTTACAGCATATTATATTATTATTACCACTGGGGGAGCCAGATTAAATCTAATTCAGGTAGTCAAACACAGTGCCACTCTGTGCAGGCCAAGTTGTCACAGCATTTTCTTTAAAAGCCCGTTAAGCGTGCTCATTTAGATCTTTTGCAGTTCGTTGTCTTTTGGCGCAAATGCAGCAGCACATCTGATGGGGAAGCTGCTGGGGCAGCTGTGCATACACAACACAGCATCATCACAACAGCAATACGATCAGTCTTCTATGTCCAGCTGCTTTCTTCTACGTGTTCCTTTATTTTTCATAGTCTGTTTGAATATGCCAGGCAGCAATTTTAGGAATATGAATACCTGCCACTGCATAGAAAGATCTCGGGTAAAGGACTCTTGGGTTCAGTTTCTGATTCTTCTGGTAGCTGTGCTCTGGCCCAAGCAATTGCCTCCGTCGTAGCTTGTGTTGCATTTTTCATTCTTGGGTTTGAACGTGCATGAGTAGTGTCTGTGCCTTAGTCTGACGTAGGCAAGCAAGCCAGGCCTCCTCTGTTCCTGGCTGGAAGTCAAGGCCTGCATCACCTCATTTCTTAGGCTGTTTTTGTGAATGCGTGTGGAAATCCCATAGGGGTCGAGTGCTTCATTCTAAGACATCTGCAATGAAGGTCTTTTTGGTTCTGATTTCCCCAAGATGGTCTGTAAAAGAGCCAAGACTAGAAACTAGACCCCACACTGTTCCCCACTGATTCTGGGAAAAAGCATTCTTGGACCTGGGCGAGACTGGGACCTGGCCACATGTCTTCTAACTTCTGTGCTGTGTTGATGCCAACACTGCAGTGACAAACTCAATTCTTTATGGAATCAGGGTAAACTTCTTACACTTATCAATTTCTAACCTGAGCATTTCCATTTAAATGTCTTCTTTCAACTATACCTGCTCAACATTCTAACTGAAGGCTGAAGTGTATATATACTAGCCACATTTCTATGAGCAAAGCTGTTTCTTAAAAATATTTATTTAAACCTTTGAGCCAATGAAGACCAATGGGCAAAGCAATCATTATAGAAATATTCTTGATTTCCTATATGAAAAATATGAGAAGGTTCTGTTCTAGTCCCTCTTACAACAATTTCTAATATTATTTGTTTTTCAAGATCCCTTGATCTATGATCTCCGTCTATTATCATGAATGAGGAACCTCTGCACCTTTAGGAAAGCTGAATTTTGTACCTACAGTAACATTGAAATCATTCGCTAAATGCTACGATTCTTTCAAGAATTAATAAATCTCTTCAATTATGCTGCCTTTACTCAAATGCAAGGTTATCTTAAATCAAAAATTTCCTGGGATGTTTTAAGGAAAAATATTTGCAGGTACTTGTTTTCTGATTTAATCTATTCAGCACCTGCTACCTCAAGTGTACAGTTTGTATTGAGGTAAGAGCATGCATGTGAAGTTTATCCCACTTCAGCTGATGTATGGGCAAGAGACAATAAAGATATATTTTTTGTCCTAGTGGGAGAATCTAAGATACGCTGTGGATTTTCAGTTTCTAAAGAACAGGAGATGTCTCACTGAATTTCAGTAAATATAGTCATTCTGTTATATCTGTAGCATTTTGCCTAGCAGTCTCAAGGCATATATAATATATAACATATAACATATCCATCAACATGTATAGACAATATTATTCTTTTTCTTGGGGTTTAAATACGATACAGATTTGGTATGTGGGTATTTACTTAACTTGAAAATATGCTATTTATTTGGGCATCTTTAAGTACATCAATAGAAGCTTTATGATGTGTTTTTGCTATTCAAGCTCATTAAAAAAGAAAAAATTCTGTAAGAAAAGCTTATCTCTAGGGTGGGTTTAAAAAACAAATTAATTCCATAATTGTTTCTTTATCATGAAAATATACTCTTCCTAAAGTCAGGAAATATGCTTTCTGATACCAACGTATGCCACAAGGATGCTGGGTAGGAGCAAAATAAACCAGACCATGAATGCTGAGTACAAAAATCTGTATTTGTCTTCCATCCATATTTGTTTGACCTCTTTGGTGTTGTTAACAGGTATCAAGGTCTCTATAGCCCCAAAAGGCCCTTTACTTTCTCGAGTAAACAAAATGACTTTGTCATGTTCAAACCATCAAGCTGATAGTGCAATTAAAGGTAATACACTGTAACAAAAAGATGCACAGTTAAGTCACCAGGGACTGTGCAGCTGGCGTGAGTAAGAAAGTAAGAGAATTTTGCTAGCCTTTAACAAGTCTCCTTCTTCAATTCTTTAATGCTTACATTTTTACTGTAGTAAAGAAATCTTATGTCTGTCTTCATGCTTCTTAGTAACTCCCCCTGTTCCTTATTAAGAGTTTTATGTTTCCAGCATTGCCAAACGCTAGTTCTCAAAAATCATAAGCCAGGCCTTGGGGAAAAAGAAATCATGAGATTGGCTTAAACCAACGTACTTTGAATTCCTCTTATTTGCCTTCTCTCTTTGGAGCTGTAAGGGTACTGGTGCTTCATATTTTCAGGCTTCTTTCCACAACTATGAGAACTAGAAATATAATTTTTAAAAATGATAGGCAAGATTGCTTTGCAATGCATTAATCAAGCAGCTGGGGCTTTAAAAAATCAAACCCATGAAATATCGTGAGATTTGCAATTGAATGTGGAGTGCTGTCATCCAGGTTTTGGCTGGGATACAGTTAATTTTCTTACTAGCATCTGGTAAGGCAGTGTGTTCTGGATTTAGGATGAAAATAATGTTGATAAAACGCTGATGTTTTGGTTGTTGCTAAGCAGTCAAGGATTTTGCAGCTTTTCAGCCAAAGTGGCCAAAGGGATATTCCATACCATATGACATCATGCTCAGTATACAACTAGGGGGTTGGCCAGGAGGCAGCACAGCTCAGGAACTGAGTATCCGTTCCGGGTGGTGAGCAATTGTGTTGTGCATCATTTGTTTTGTATATTCTTTTATCATTATTATTATCTTCCTTTTCTGTCCTATAAAACTGTCTTTATCTCAACCCACAAGTTTTACCTTTTTCTCTTTTAGATTCTCTCCCCCATCCCACTGAGGGAGGGAGTGAGCGAATGGCTGCGTGGTTGTTTTAGCTTCCTCCCGGGTTAAACCACAACAGCTGTTAAGTTGGAGAGTGTTTGGAGGCTGAATAAATAAACTCATGTTATTAAAATAAGTAGGTTGCATTGACTTTAAAAAGCTAAGAACCAAGAGCAACAATGCTAGGAAAATAGCTTTGTCTGTGTCCAAGCTTCTACCTTCGTTAGAGCGCACCTCGATGGATGGATGCCATCACATGGCATCCCAGCACATGGGAACACAGGCAGGCAAAAATGAATTGACTCCCTTAGCTATTGCAATTCATGCACTGCAGGACGCCCTGAGGGAGACTGCAGAGCCAACCTGCTGCAGAAGCAAAGCTCAGATAGCAGAATGACCTCACTAGAGCTTCAAATTTGTGAACCTGAGTGCAGGTTCTAGGTTGCTTTAGATATTGAAGCTCCTTCCACATTTGGAGTATGTCAAACTCTGTCTTTCTGGTGAGATGGTGATTAGAAAATATTTTGTAGGCTGGGATATCATCTTTTCTATCAGCTGTCCCAAGACAGTCCACACTATTCCAACAGTGTCTGACCCTTTCCCATGACTTAAATGCTACAATCTCCACACCTTAGTAGTAGAAAGTTTTCCTTCATACCTAACCTGTTAAATTAATAGCCCAGTTTTTTCTGTCCTTCCCATCAGAGAACAGATTATTCCTTATTCCTTTTTCCTTTGCAGCAGCCATTTACATATTTGGAGGAATATTGTATCATCCTTTAGTCTTCCACTCTTTGAAAGCAGCACTTAGATCAAAGGTGTTGTATTGTACTGCAGTTTAAAACCAGCTTACACAGAGGCCCGTATTTCCTACTGGAGGTTTTTACTTTCACTGCTAGAATTAAGCCCTTGCTAACTTGGATCCCTCATCAAATGAACAGAACTGTATCCAGGTTTTGGTTTTCATTTTGATGTACTTGAACAGACAAAATAATACCTTCTAAAAGGTAATACTAACAAAATCATAGGGGCTCACATAAGCTGGGTAAACACCGAAATACTTATATCAGCAAATAAATAATAGAAGGTGAGGTGTGAACCTAGGAGGTTCCCATGTTGAGATACATCAATGAGTAAACAAGAGGTGCTTTAAAAGGAGGTGAGGACAATTGAGAATGTGTGTGAAGACAGTCTTGAATTCAAGCACATTTCCCTACAAAGGTGAGCACCTTTTGCAGAAAGGTTAGTAGCATGCGCTTTCTAGAAAGGTGCTTCTCCATGCTCCTAGAAACAGGGACTCCTCTGGGTGAGTAGCTTCTGTCATGACAGAAAAGGAGGAGCAGAATCAAAGATAACCATTCCTTTTTGGAGAAATTAGGAACCAATCCTCATTTCTTCACACAGTTGTGGGAACAAAATCCCTGACAGTGTAACTAGTGACTAATTAGAAGACATGACTATCGTGGGACTTAAGCCATTTGAAATGTGACAGGTAGGAAATGGGTTGGCAGTATTCTGATAGCTTTTTGTGCAGAGAACTGTAGACAGCCCTGGGAAGGACTGAGGTTAATGAGGGTGTTGTTCCTGACAGCTGTCATTTCAGTGAAAGTTTTGTTGATTCACCTTTGGAAAGACGCTCAAACTACCCTTTGGCATGTAGCAAGGCCTTCAATTACAGAGTACTCAAAAGCTCATCCAACCTTTGCAGCTTGTGTCCTCTCTAAATTACTTTTTATTGTAAACTCATGGTCAATATTTAATGAGGAAATTAATTACCAAAGAGATGATAGAGAGCTCCACTCAGGGAGTAATTTTTTAAATTTCTGCTGCAAAGATACGACACATCCAGAGAATAAGCACTGTGGTTCTGCAATTCCTCTAACAGAGTGCTGCACACAGAGGGGGAAAATTCAAATAACTTAAAAGCCAGACATTGCTGCAGGATGCTTGAGAACTTTGTGCAAAACTAGAAGAATAAATTCATAGGATGCTGCTAAGTGCTTTGCAGCAGTTTTTCAGCTTTGCAGTTTTCCCCTTGCTCTAACGCAGTCTGGCTGGGATTCATCTCACCTACTCGGAGATGTCCACAATGTAGGCATCCCTGCGTGAAACAGTCTTTTTTGTACTCAGTGAAGAGAAATAGACACTTCAAAGGTGATATTCGCCTTGACTTGCAGCTGGCTACTACAAGAGGTTGGATGAAGTACACTCTGCAAGTGAGATCGTCCATTGACTATAAAAGAAGTCCAGCCAACAAGATCAGATGGAGATAGCTGAAATTAAGTAGTTTAACCCTCCTCAGGTGCCTGGGCATGCAAGACCTTTCTCTTTCAGCATTCGTTATTCGAGTGGCTGATACGCACAGGTGCAATGAATGGCATATATATTATATTGTGGCAGTCTTGGGTTTGATACCTTCAGTGCAGTGTGGTGTGAAAGTCAGGATTAGTTGCCCTCTTAAGATTCCTGAGTCTTGACAGTACTCCTAGAGGGAAGAATAGCAGTGTTGTCCTGCAGAGCCTGGCAGGGCATGCTGCCCTGGCTGACTCCTGTTTTATGTGCTGGTGCTGCAAATAAGTTACGTCCAGACCTCCTCCTGGCTCCTACAGATCAGCTTTGGTGCCCGGCAGGAACAAGAACTTTGTCCCCACCACCATGCTTGTGCTTCTCTGAAGAAGCAAAGTCACTAGCTTATAGTAAGACTTATAAAACTGACGGCCAGCTACAATCTGCAACCAGCTTCTATAAACTCAGTATTAAGTACAGAGGACTATTTTTTTTAATATAGTTAGAATATTTTAAAATTATCATCTTTATATTTACTGTAGATCTTAAAACTTGTGATCATTAAATTTCTTTTTCTAACGTAACTGATGGCTTAGCATTTGAACCTACAGAGGCTCTCATTTACAACTAATGTGTGTCTTAGGAAGCATCTAGCATCTCAGGGCCGTTTCCTCCCATTTGCTGGCTGCAAGGCAGACTGACAAAGGCAGCTTTCTTGCCAAAGTTCTGCTGAGAATCTGCACCTCCCATTCCCAGTAAACCTGGAGTAGCCTTTGGCTTCCATGCTGGAACACATCGTGTGAGTCAAGTCAACAAATGGAAAACAGCCTCTCAGGTTCCTTCTTTTGCAGCGTGCAAGTCTTGCATCAGGTCACAGAGAGGGTGGGAAGGTGAAAGGGAAAGGTCCACAGACCTAAGAGCACTAGAGAGGGAGCCCCTTCCAGCATGGTGGCACCAGCAGGCACGCTCAGGAGGCAGCATCGATAGCCGCTCTCCTGCCTGTGACTCCAGGGTTGGGAGCTGTCGGGTCAGCTGGTTGTGTCTGCACCGTGACAGAGCCCTTGGCACCAGGCTGTGAACGAGGGAGGTGTATTTCTAACGACCAGCTGCAATCAGAGCCAGTTGTGACTTTCCCTCTCCAGTGCATTAGACTGAACATGTCCAGGGTCGTGACTTCAGGGTCTTTATGTGAGGTAGCTGGTTTTATTACTTCGGCCACTATACATTTTTGCTCTAATTTCTACGTGTCCCTCAGTGAATGTTGTAGGAAATTAGTGCATGAAAGACAATCTGAATTTCCCTGACATGCTTCTTGGGTTCCCAAAATATCTGCCTTGAACAAAAATCACAGGTGTCCCTTGACCTTTCTGGAAAATCAGAAATAGAAATGCACATGCAGTCCACACCTAGAAAAGAGAGTTTAGAAAGCTGCAATGTAGATGGATGTGTCTAGTTAAAACATCAGTCTTCCTATAGGACTAATTGGCTTGATGCCAGTTCTTGAAGAATGAAGCTGTTCCAACATGTAATCAAGTAACTCCTGAGGGCCCCCAACTGCTGCCTTAATATAGCCATACCTGCCACAGCGACGAGATGGCTTTCATTCTCAGCCAAGCAGAACAATCTCCCTTTGGAGAACAGCAGCTTTGGAGTATAAATATATTTGGAGCTTTCTCCAGCCTTGGAGGAAGGGAATCCTCACACTATAAACAAATGGAGATTCTTATATCAATTGTTTGTGCCTTAATTATTGCAAAGAATAATTAACTAATCCTACAGGGACTTGGAATGGGTTGTAAAGCATGCGAGACTTCGTCTTTCACTCTGTGCTAGCAAGCTCAAGATTTGTGATGAAGAGAAAAGGCATTGTTTTCTGATCTTTTAGGGAATTTAACCTAGATTTCATTAAGCCCATGATGACTGAGTGACAGAGAGCACACCAGCTACTTCTGGAGCCTGTGCATGTCTATATTTCATTGCAGATGTCTGTCACATGCCGAGATATAAATTAAAAGACACTGGTGCATATTCAAGGTTAGTTGACCCCAACCTCTACTGGCCCCGGGAAACAAAGCTGTGCAAGTTATGCACAGAGATCATCAACAGTAGGTTGGTCATTGGCCTTAGCTTCAACCTTCTATTATTACTTATTATCTCCTAAGGTTACAAAGACTATGTGAGTTTATCTGGCAATATTTTTCAGAGTTCCTATGGCTGCCCTTTTCAAAAAGAAATCTGTTAACTTCAGGCTTCTAACTTCTCACCTTTTACTATTAGGACCAAAGATTTTTACCCCATGCACAAACAGCAGAACAACAGGGTCTCAGGAATTACCCACTCCAGCTCTCTGCCCTATAGCAAGATCAACTTTCCTTACATCACTTGTGATAGATCTTTGTACAACCTTTCTTAAGTATTTCCAAAACCAAAAACTCAACAACTATTCCAGATAATTTCTCCAATGTTCCCCTACTCTTACAATTAGAAAGTTTCTCCTTGATGTTCTTTAAGCCCAGGATTTCTTGTCCTCTTGAAGTGTATTTTCCCCCTGTTCTCTGCAGCCTTTTGTAAATTTTAATTCTTGTCTTTTCCTCTTAAATGGAATTCCTGCAGTTCTGTCAAGCTTCTATGTGAGATCTAGGGACCCTGACCTCAAGGATACTAATTGTGATTGCTTTCTCCTGGCATCTCCCTGACTGCTCCAAGTGTCCCAGTTGTTCTAAAGCATTGAACAAGTACTTCAGTGAAAGCTTTCCTTGCCTCCTTTGCCTGCCGTGGGGGGCTTCACTGCTTATCTGTGCTCTCTGATAACAGCTGCCTTCTCTGCCACCCCAGATTGTTGGTGCTGCAATCACTGCAGTCCCGTAATCACTGCAGTCCTGATTCTGCTTATTGCTATTAAAGTTGTAGCAATACCTTCTACTTTATTGAAAAGCATTCTGTTTTTCTAATTTGTCATGTACAGGTCCCTACTATCCTTGTATCTTCTGCAAATTTACCTATTTCACACTCCAAGTAATTATCAGAATGCAACTAGACCTAGAACAGGCCTTCAAGGTATCCACTCAATATCGTCTTCCAATTTGACAATTATTTCTTCTCAAATACTCTGTGGCATAGGTTTTCAGCCTCTTGCATCCACTGCTGAGTTTCTGCAAGACCAAAATTTCTTAGCTTGCTTATATGAATGTCTTGTGAGTCAGAGTCAAAAGACTGCTTAAAACAAGCCATGACAACTGTTGTTTCTCCTCTGTCCCTGAGCCTGTTATCCTGTCATGGAAAGAACTGAGTTTGGTTTGACATCATCTGTTCCCAGTAACTGCTTGTTTGTGCTTACTCATTTTCTCGTTATCTTCTGTGGGTTTACAAATGGTCTCATTCTTTTGTTTCTGTATCCTTCCAGAAGCTGAACTTTATTTGCCAGACAGTAATTTCCCAGTTGTTCATCTCCTGCTTTCCGGTGGGTGCTGTGCTGGTCTTCTGCCAGAACTCCAGCCCTTCACTGTCCCTTAGGAGTTCTCAAAACCAGCCGCTAACAACTCTGAGATTGCTCTAGCTTGTTTCCAAAGTACCTGAGGGTAAATGGTATCAAAGCCAGATGAGTGGAAAAGCCTGTATCTCTCAGACCTTCCTAGCCAGAACTTGTCCTCTGTTGTCACTTGTGATAGCTCTGTTAGCTCCTGGGCTACCTGCCTGACCCCAGGGAGCGAAGAGGCTGAGGTGGGTATCCCTGTCCTGGCTGTTTGCCTCTGTGTGCCTGCAACACAGAGTTTTATTATTATTTCCCTTAAGATTATGCCTCCAAACACCAGGATGCCCTTATTTTAGAGATTATGAATACATAAAGAGACAATAGCTGCTCTAAAGAGTGTATGTCCATAAGAAAAGTAGTAGAGGAAAAGTAATATAGCATACATGTGGGAGTGGGAAAGTGCATGGACAGGGAGAAATGGACAAACTGGATATAGTCCTTGGTTTATCTGGTTTTATTTTAATTTTTACAAAAGGGGGATTCTTACTACATATAGTTGCTCAGATGAATTTAATTCCTGACCATTACTTTTGTCAGAAAGAAGTAAGTAGAGTTTGTCACCTGGGACAAAGCTCCTACATACAAGTCTGTGACAGAGATGCCCAACGTGTTTCTTAAGATGTATTTCAAAGCCACACATAGGTAACATCCATGAAGGCATCCAGCATGGCTTTGTACAAGTTTGTGATTTCACTAACAGACACAAAATCTGACCAGAATGAAACAGTTTGTGCAGAAAGTTTTGCTACTTTTTTTTTTGGGGGGGGAGGGGGTGCTGGTGGTGGAAAATAAACCTGTTCTATCTTGGAAATATCTGGTTTTACCAACATAGCTTCTTCTAAGAGCAAATTTATAGTACACATTCAGCCAAGTCCTCCTAAATCCAATGGATAGTCTCTCATTAACTCCACTGGGTGATGGGATAAGCCCCCAGAGGCTCAGGCTGCAATATGAAGTGAGATAAAAGCCCTGGTCTGTGGGCTTGCACCCATTTGTCCATTCCTCTGAGTGCAGCTGCCTTGAAGTTTAGTAAAAACCCGTTAAGCATTAAGTTTCCTGCTTTCTTAAAAGTGAAACTAGTTTAGCCTAGATACGTACTGAAAAGTGAATGTTCTCTTATTGCGTGCATGGGCACCCGTACTCGGTGTGTGAGAAGTAGCTCCAACTTTCTGTTGCTCTGGCTTGTAAGGCCATGCAGAACTGTAAGAGGAAACATGTGCTCTAAACCTGGGCCAAAGCTGACTTAAAAATTTTGAAACTCTGTGTTGCTCTGAAATAAAACAGTAGACAATTAGGACATTAGTCATAAATAGAAGGGGCTGCTCATTCCACTGCTCATTCATAAGATGGACAGAGCCAAACTACACACATGACAGAAACATCTCCACAGTTTCTGTCTCTGGTTTTTAGAGGATTAGGGCATTTGAAAAATAAAAGAACGGCAAACAGGGCTGAGGTTTGGGAAAAAAATTCTTTTGAGTGTAGGAGATGGCAAGATGCCTAACTGGTTCACCAAGCCATGCCCTTGGTTTCAGTGCCACCCTCTAG
The DNA here is from genome assembly GCA_013400195.1 of Aramus guarauna. Lineage (NCBI taxonomy): Eukaryota > Metazoa > Chordata > Aves > Gruiformes > Aramidae > Aramus > Aramus guarauna. The sequence continues at coordinate 2,632,827 of VXBL01001169.1, read as the reverse complement.
ACCCTTCCTCAGGCAGCTGGGTTCATGAAAGGAGCAGTACGGTCAGAAAAGTCCTCGTGCTGGGGCTGTTCAGTGAATTTACGGAGCTATGTGGGTGAGGGCAAAACCTCACTGAGGTTTCTGAGATGCAAAGGAAAGCCAGATGACAAAAACACTGAAAAAGCTGGAGCCAGGAGATTTTGGCCATCTGTCCACCTTCCATCGAAGTTCCCTGTGCAACCACATGTTTCAGATGCCCATGGGCTGGTCTGACTCCTATGATTCCTGCTTGTCTCTGAATCATTAAGATCTTTTTGGGTTGCTACTTTTTTTTTTGCTCTTCAAAGCCATGAGCTCTTCAGAGCCATGAGTACCATGAGCTCAATACTCAAGGCACCAAGTGGCCAGTGATCTTTGCTGTTATGGCTGTTTGAGTGTGGCACGAATGTGGAATCACACACATAAAAGGGACTGAATCAAAATTTAATCAACATTTTTATTCTGTTCTCCAACTTGTGCTCATTGTTTCGTATCTGTGAGCATGCTGAAGCCTGGAGTGATTGAGGGGGCTTGCTGTCATCGCAACAAGTCTGCTCTTCATGCTGAGCACTTTATGTTTCTCTGCCTGGAAAATTTCAAATAAAATGTCAGTCTGTGCATCTCATTAATCTGCTAACAACTAAGTTAAAGGTCTAAGTGCTTAAAAAATATAACACAGATTTTTAAGTTCAAGGTTACAGTTGAGGTTAGAACCTTTCCTCCTATCCATCCGTCTATCCATCCATGGTATCTGCCAGCCATCTCGCTGTAGTTTGAATCCAAATAAGCCTAATGGAGAAGGGCCATGAGGTTACATTGGTTAGCTTCAAAGCAGGAAGGAAGGTAGTTGAAGCAAAATCAATACTATTGAAAACCAAAAGAGTTATAAAGCCTTTTTCCTTGAAGACATCTGTCCACGTGTCACAATAAACCACCACCACCTTTGATGTTCATTTGGCACCATTGCTGACACTCACGGCCGAGCCTTCAGCCTGTGTGAGCCTGAGAGACTGAACTCTGTCTTCTCCTCAAGGAGAGGGTCATTGGGTCAAATGAGTGAGAAGTTGGTGTGGCTTTGAAAAGCCATACTCAGCCCACGCTGTGAATGGGCACTTGGTCTCTTGGGAAGCTGTATTAGCTTAGACAGATGCCTTCTCCACACACTGTGTGCCATTTCAGTTCCTTAAGCACTCAAAAGACCCATGTATTTTCTTTTTTATAATCCCGTGTTTATAGATACATGTGTGTGTGTTTGTGTACGCTCCATATTATTATTTACAGCTAACTCTGTATCCCTTGCTATTTCCTTCTCCCTCTTTTGTTACATTATATGCCATATTTTCATGCCATATGCTACTTAAGCTGCACCTTTATGTGTACAAAATGTGTATCTAATTTGCATGCACAGTTACTACCATTGTAGACACAGGCACAGAGTGAGTAGGCATATTTGCATGCAATTATCTGATTTGCTTGCCCAATTGTGGTGATTTGCATATGCAGATTGTGTGCACAGTTGTACATTTACATTTTTTAAAAACTGGCCTCAATGGTTTATTAAAATAGCTTTAAGCTTCCTCTTATAAAATATTGAAGATCCTAGAACCCCTCTGGCTTTTCAGTATTATATCCCCTCAGTAGATGATCTCCACATTTTTATATTCTCTCTCTCGCCCAGTACTCAAGAGAGATTTAGTCTGCAGATTTATCCATCCATTATTTCAAGGTATATTTGATCTTCTCCATATGCCTCTGTTAATCCACCTTAGCTGTAAGTAGAGAAAAAAAATACCCTTGCTTAACTTTCAGAGGATATTCCACCTATCTGAGCCTGCGTTTTCCATTTAAACTCAGATTTTTTTCAATGAATTAATTCTGATGGAACTGAAAAGATTCTTTTCCTAATAGAGAATTCATCAGTTGCTATGGGTAAATCCAAGACTCTAATGTGTGCTCTGGCACTGCTTTCGCACAAAGGGACCAAATATGTCTTTGAAAGCATCTAAAAGTTTTTCTAAGAACAGACCGAGTAAGAGGAAAGTTGCCAATTTGGTTTCTGTGCCTTAAGTTCTTTCAGACGTGAAATTTGCTTTACCATAATTTCTCAATCATACATTCAACACCCTGGGACTTAACTTCTCCCATCCGTATGACTAGTAAAATTCTTGATAGCTTCACTAGCTGGATCATATCTGTAGCTTGGAATAAATGGTCCCTTAGTGCTTGGTGCTGCACGTACCTCTGGTATCTGTGAAGCACATACAGATAAAGAATTCAGCTGAGCAATCTGCAGTTTTACCAGGCCACATTGAAACCTCAGATACTGCTTGTGCTCGAGACAATTCTTCTGTAATTATCAGAAGAGAAACCAAGGAAAAGTTGCCATCTCAAAATATGGCAAGAAAGCAGGACAGGATTTTTTCATAATGTTTACAGGGAAAGGGATTGGAGTAAAAATTCAGCTGCAGGGGTACTTTATAACAGACCATAATAACCCCACCTAAAATTTAGCCAGCAAAGGCCTGTGCATTTTACATTTGTGGTTCAACCCTAACTTATATGGAGACGTGAAGCAATCATCTAAGTTACCTGGAGTTCCCAGTAATAAGCTTGTATGGCAAGCGATGGCAAGGCTGGTCTCTGCTTCCTAAAAATCACCTGAGAAAAAATTCTGGAAAAAGGTTTTCTGCAAAGATTGCCCAGCAGGGAAGGGAACAGAAAACACAGCGTAGTAACTGGCTGGAGGGAACAATAAGATCTTTGAGGTTACATGTCCCACAGGAGCAACAGAAATTCACATTAAACTATGATTTTTCTCTTGTCCCCTTCTCCTCCCTGTCGTGTCCACATGGAAGCTGCAGACACTTAGGCAGAACTATGAGCCCACCACTGCCACTGATCTTGTCCCTGTTCTGGCACTCAGTCTCTGGCATCCTTTCTTCTGGTCACCACTGGCCCCCTGCTTCAGATTATAGACTCTGAGCTTACGTGCAATACTGTGGAAGTTTTTTACCACTTCCAATTTGAATTAAACTTGCAAAGAATTTATGGGAGTGAAAATTGAAAATCAAAGGCAAAGCAATATTTTTTTCTTTTTCTTCTCTTATTTTTTTCTTCTTAACTAGCTGTCCCCTATCTCTCTTTCTCCCAAGGTGTCTGACACATGGTGAATCACAGATATCGGTGCTAACACCGAGACCTGAAAGCTCAGTGGCGGCAGAGGAGAGAGAAAGAAAAGCTTAGGGATCATGACAACCTCACTGCAGCTGGGATCAGACAGTTGCAAGCAGGCTCCACAGACAGCATGGCCGGGAGAGTGTCACCTCACCTGCCCACGGGTGGGCTGGGTGGGACGCTCTAGATTCTAACTCAGATTGTCCAGCCTTGTGCATTTAGGTTTTTTCTGCTCTATTTTAAGCCACGTGAAATCCCTCCTCAGGCACGGTTTTGAGTCTTGTACAGTTCATAGAACACTGTCAGAAAATTCAGAAATGCACCAGTGCATTTGTCTAAAATTCTCTCAGGACTTAGAAAATGCACCTACAGAATTTTACATCTCTAGACTTACATGCTAACAAATCTAGGTTGGTATTAAAGCCTCATACAAAAATGTAAATATTGCTTACAAGGGACTAAAATAACTTTCAAGTAAGAGGATGAACCACCTCTAATTTTGTGCACTCAGGTCGTTCTGCAAATGTTCAGGAAATGGTTGAACAATGTTATTTCCTTGCTCAAGCATCTAGTAAAAGGCTTCTTTGGCTTAAACTGGATCTTCCAGAAGATCTGGGAGAACTCCAATGCCAGTAATTGTAATGCTATGCTGAGAGCGTAAAGTTTCATTGCAGAAAACTGTTGCGTTTCAAAGGTCCTAGGGATGAGCAGCTTCCACTCAACAGTTGGTTGAGCTTCCATAGGAATGAATCAGCTTTCTGACACTGCAGAGAAATGATCGTTTCTTTTAACAAACTCTCTGGGCTGCATGACAATGTTTGAGGGTTGCATTCATGAGCCCAACCTGGTCCAGGAGCCCCAGACATTGAACTCACAAATAATTTTCAGTGCATTGCACTGCCTTGGGAGCAAATTTCCACCAATGCCACACTGCTGAGATACTAAGCAGAAGCAGTCTGGCATGATTAACCTGGTGCCTGCATGTGCTTTTCTCTACTTAGGGGAGCCCACAAAAAGCTTGACGGGCCTTTGAGAGGAGGTTTCACATGAGGAAAGTGGTTTTCTTTGGAAGATGTTGCAGATCTGCCTTGTCCTTATCTCTGCGTAGGAGCAGCCTCTCAGCCCCCACTGTGCATATCCACTGAACGGAGCTATTCCCACAGAGGGTTTGGAAAATTGTCTTGGTTTCAGTTCCTTCCTCCTTTTTGATTTGCTTTAAAAGCACATTCTGCCCCCAACCTAAAATGCTAACATAGACAGAGCCAGTGTTATTCCTCACTATTGTTTCCCCTCTGCACACTTTTACCAGGTTCTTCCTTACCAGGGAATTTGCCGTCTGCTGTGCAGACAGCTGTTCCGTCAAAGAGTGGAAAACAGCAGCTGGTTCTGCGTAAGCAGCATTTTTATCTTTGTGGAGTATCGTGATGCTGATACTCTGTAGGTGCTACTTATCAGAGGGCGTGAGGAGAAGACTCCTTGCAGACCCTGTGAGCAGGAGGTACGTTTTCTTTTCCTGAAGCGACGAACTCATTTTCCCTGCTTCCAGGTTCGGGATGGAAGCAGTAACGTGGCTCTGCAGCCACACATTCTCCTCTATGCCACCACACAGACTGCATTGAGTGTGACTTACTTTGCCTTTACTGCATCACATCGTTTTAAAGTTCATTAAAATCAAATTTGAGGGTTTTTTAATGCCCAAAATACAGTTTTTAAAGGCCAGTCAGAAATTACCCGGAAATATCCCTCTTTGTGCAGGAAATTGTATATAATTATAGCATATTACTGCCAGTCCGTGACTGCCACTGTGTGTTACTCAGTCCCACTTTATTTTTGGGTTAGAAGACAGGGTTTTTTATTGAAACTCTGATTCTGAAACATCCAGGACCCCTAAATCTCTGCAGGCTACAAGTACAGCAGAATTTTGATCCTATTTTACTTTTAGGCCTCTTTCCCAGTGCTCTGCACTTTGAACAATCATCTTTAAGCAAGTGTCTGCAATTCCCATGGATTTATCCTTAGGAAATGTACCAAGAATCCCCTGGCATCAGAATTAATCATACTGAATAAAAAAAAAAAAAAAAAAATTAAAACCAGCTCCAGCAGGGAACCTACTTTGGAACAAACTATGAATTCTAGTTTACCCAGCATCCTGACTTGCAGTCCCCGCTCCATCCCTAAAAACGAAACAGGCTATAAAAGCAATGATTTCCATTGTCCAAAATGAGAGAAAAGCCCTCCCCCCCCCCCCACCCCCTCAAAAAGAACCCCTATGTGGAAAGCTTCAATCAGAAAAACATTTTCTAATCGTCAAAGGAGGTTTTAGGACAGTGTCATACGCAAAGAAATGTGTAAGTTTATAGTATTGTGTGTAAACTTGAGACTGAGTGAGCACTTCCAACTGCAGAGAGAGTGCACTCGTGATCCAAGCGTGATCTCCTAATGAAATAATAATGCACACAAAGCAGTTTTGCAGTTTCAGAAACTAATGAGCACAAGATTTTAAATGTGGTCTTTATTCCTTTGAAAAGATAAAGCGATTCTTCACTCAGTATAGTAACAGCAATAGTATCTCAAGTATGAGATGTTAAAAATTTTTTTTAAAAAGAAATATTGAGCAAATTGATCTTTTATCTAAGTGGAAGGAGGGAGTGAGAATACACTGACCTAAATAATGGAAGACTTTGGAACCATGAGGGAATGGATGAAAAACGATTCAGGTAAACTCATCACATGTTCAAAGACTGAAAGTGCAAAACCTATAATTAGAAGAATGTATTTTAAAAGCCTGGAATGAGTGATTAAGAGGGGCTATTTGAATTCTGGAAGTGCCACTTCCTGACAGCAGGAGGCCTCAAATTCATATTCCCCAAAGAAAATAAGAATTATTACAGGACGCAGCCAAGAACTGGTACAAACAGGTATGTATTTGTCATGAATACTTAATGGCTTGAAATGAGAATGAAGTGACTAAAAGTGACTGACCACAAGAATATAAGCAGTGCTTTTCCGTAGGAAGAGTGAGGGTTGAAACTCTAACTCAACAAGCTGGCAAAAGGGATTTTCTAGTATAGATATCTATTGTGGGTCAGTGCGGTTTAATATCTTCATCAACAACCTGGACGATGGGGATGGCACTCGCCTTCACGCAGCGTTCACCGTGAGAGTGGCACAGCACCAGAACAGGCTTCCCAGAGGGGCAGAGAATCCTTTGACAATCCCTTGGGATTGTCAGAACTCAGCTGAACAAGGCCCTGAGCGCTAGCCTTGAACTTGACTGGAGCAAATGACCTCTAGAGACCCTCTCCAACCTACCTTAGTCTGTGATTTTGTGACTCTATTTAGAAAAGGAAGCACAAGGATAGCTGGTCTGAAAGTTTCTTTCCAAGGGTATCCTCCGAAGTATCATCTGAGTGCCGGAAATATGGACATTCCCAGAATCAGGGGTGGCACGTGGGCAATCTGGAAGCAAGGTCATATGGATGGGATATTTGGTAGCCATTATTAATAAATGGGGCTGGTATTAGATGTACGGACTGAGAGGAATTTTGAGGGAACTGCTGTTTCAGAAAATTAAAGAAGGGTGACACAGGAGGAGCTCAGAAGGTGAGAGTCGTTACTTGGCAAAGGAACAAAAATTGGGGTGTAGTGGCAAAGAGACAGTGTTTAGCTAGTTTGTTGTTTCCAGAAAAATGGTTGCATCTGAAGCAGAAACCTCCCCAACATAACAGCATCTTTAGTGTGTTATTGCATTTTTTTATGCTTTTCCAAATGAGCTCTTATTTTCATGGCTAGATATACTGGAATGAGCTAGCCTGCCATTTCAAATGCAACAGGGGTTGACACTTGCACAACAGATGTGTGTATGTGTGTGTGCATGCACACATGCATTTGGTGACCGTGATTTGCATGGAAACAGAATCATTGTCAAGTTGATAGCCGACAGGTTGACCAGACATGGACATTATACACATAATCGCACCTCTAAACTGTCTCAAAAAATCTGGCCTCAAAATCCTTTAAAATTACAAGTTAGCTGGGTGGTGAGGGAACACATGTATGTAAATTCTGAGGGCAAAGCTACATTAGAAACATTTAACAAGCCACTAAGGACTAAGCAAAAAAGAGAAAGAAAAAAAAAAAAAAAAGGAAAGATTTTGTGGTTCTGCCTTTGGCTAGATGTGCTGTTTGTCTGAGTCTTCATCCACATGTCCATGTCCTGCCTGTGTTGCCTTCCAGGAGAGGGTGACTCAGTGGCTTCTGGCTAGGTAATCATTGCTGGGGAAGATGCGCTAATTCAGAAGCCCACTACATCATCTTTGAACCAGAGACTTCCTATCTCGGACCAACATTTGAAAAAGCTATTCTTTTCCCTTTCCCTTTATCTCTCTTCCACAGCTTGGGGGTCAAATCTATCCTTGCTGTAACTCCACCAAGGCTAATTCGTCCTCTGTTTTTCCCTATCTCTCAGTCAAAGACCCAATTAAAACAGATCCTGACAAATCACGGAGCAAAGGGAGTTACTGCCTCACTAAATGCTCTCCCTGGGCTAAATCCTTTATGTGAACTGCAGTCTTTTGCCAGCCCATGGGAAGCTGGTGGCAAACACATCTGATGTGTCTGCTCAGTCAGAAGACCTTCTTATTTCAGCAGGAAATACCTGGACCTACTTCTCCTTGCTGCTGCTCCTAAATATCCCCTTGTGGGTATCTCAGCAGCCATTACATGGAGCCAGTCCTGAAAGCAGACGTTTTTTCCTTTTTTTATAATGGGAGAGTTCATTTATGCTGAGAATACAGTTTTTAGCAGACTGCCTGCAGGACAATACAATAAAAGATTTATCCTTAATAGCATTTCACTGAAGTTTCACCACAGGAGACAGGGGGTTTTGTTGTGCCTTTTTTTT
>VXBL01001169.1:2603422-2620491 GCA_013400195.1 Aramus guarauna | reverse complement strand
AAAAAAAAAAAAAATCCTCAGTTTGGTTCAGTAGGAGATAACCAGAAGTTACATAAAAGCCAAATTCCTATTCACTATAGAATAATGTTGTATTGCGTTATATCTTCAGTATCAGCATTGATTTCCGAATGCACCTGCTGTGATCTTAGAGTGTAGGAATAATGTCCTGGGACTTCAGGAAAAAACTCTTTTTTCTGTTTTTGGACAGAAAAATGGGTTTTCTATCAACTGAACTATTTTGCACGGACTGAAAGGACTATGGAAAACATTTATTGATCTTTGAAGAAGTAAGTCTCCCAAACCAAGGCACGCTACATGCACTGCATGGCAGGAGGTGAAGCTCTGATGTTTCATGTTCCCATTTCATTGTATCAATCAGCCTGACTTTATCTTCCAAAATTTATAGCTTCCTCACGCCGTACAGAAGTCTCCACTTATTATTGCTTCAGTCCAGAGCATAGGAAAGGGAGCCCAGCTAAGGGAGCTGTAGTGAAAGGTGGCACAGGCATCCGCATTAGGGCCCGCAGCATGATCCTCATCTGCACACGTTGCTGTGTGTTCAGCAGAAATACTTAGAATTTTTCTGGTTTTGCCATAAATTCACATTTATGCATAAATACTTCTGATACATGAAAAACTTGAGGAAAAGAAATCCACCCTCCCCGAAAAAAAAAAAAAAATCCTCCCAGCCCTCTCTCCCCGGTCAGCACGTGGGCTATGCCTGCTTTCCACAAGGGCCTGGAGATCCCCTCTGAGCTGGCAAAATCTTGCCATAGGTCCTACAAAGGGAAAGGGATGTTGTAACCTCTCAGGACTTTCAGCTGATTTTTTGGAGGACAGGTCTCGGTTTTCTCACATCTGTTAACTATACCCAGTTATTTTCCAAATACTTTCTGTGAGCAATTCTTTGCTGGCCATTCTCTTACTGGAAAAGAGCTCATGACCCCGAAAGAGGCACCCAGACGAGGTGGAACTTGTACAGACTCGATTGACTTCAGCAAGGTTCTGCTTGAACCCTGGCCCTTGGCCACCTGGAGTGCACCCAAGAACCAGGCCCTCAGCTGACCAGAGTTCAGGCAAATGTGCCCAGACTACAGCAATTAACTCTTTGAACCCAGCTCTGAGAAATTTTTGCTCTAGGCTTTTTGTGCTCTACTGGGTCGGCAGTGATTAGTGCCTTTTAAGCCGTTTGCTAGCAAGGCTACTGAAGAGAGCATGGAAGCAGCGTATGTTCAGATGAACAGAAATTCCTGACGGCGTTCACCCAGGCTGGCCTTAAGTCACTCTCACTGCAAGATTCTCAGGCTTCACATCTTTTCTCACAAAGCAAGGACTACAGAGAATCTTTGTTCAAAATTGTCTCCCTCCTCCCCATTGGAATTTACAATAAAATGTCATGGAAATATAAGTTTTGTTAAAGCTTCCTATTACAAAGCCTAAATTTTAGGCCAAGTTAGACCTGAAAGAGTGTATTATTTTTTTTTCCATTACTAATTCTATATTTTTTCATAGAATTTGCATAGGTTTTCTGAAATAGCTACAATCAATGTAGTAATTTTACTGAGAGCACTTTCCAAAATACCAACTGAATAGAGAGGTACTTTCTCTGATTTACTTGTAGATCTACAGCTACAAGATTTTTCCACTATCCTTTTTATTCTGAATGAGACGGTTCAAAAAGGAAGACTACCCATATCTTCAAGATGATGGTACAAGGCTATTATTCACAGGACTTCAAAGCTTCTTGTGCAACGACTGAGTTGTGGACAACAACTGAGTTGTATCTCCCACTGAGGCAGAGAATGAAGTGTGGTTTAAGGAGAGGAAACTGTGCGGAGTGGGAGGGATGCTCAGAAAAAATAAGGCTCCCAGTATATTTTTGACCCACCTAAACTGCTAACCTTCTGCTATATCGCTTACAAGTCTCCTGCTAGAGGCACCTCCCAGTATCCTATTTCTAATAGTATTACAAATCTCATCCTTCTCTTCCCCTTCTCTGTCCAGGCCGAAATGTGCCTCTGACATTGTCTGAAACTGCGGAGGACTCCAGAGCTCTGCATTAACGCGGAAGCCACTGTGGGCTTGCTTTCATGTCAGCTATCTCTTGCTGTGCTCACTGCTGATCTACTGCAGTCATGATTTTAATGACCTTCCTCTCTCTAAATCAGATGCTAAGGGCAAAGGAGTCTATTTCACTTCTCCAATTTGTAATTAGCAAGCAGCAGACCTCAGGCAGGCAGTGTTTTCCTGTTGCCTTGGCAGAGATTGGGAGGTTCAGCCCTGTTCACTTACGGGGCACCCAACTGACCACTGGCCCCCCTGAGCTCACCCCCAGTTCTGCCAGGGATCTGCAGGGTGGTTTGGGGACAGCATCCCTCTGCATGAGGAAGCAGGCCAGAAGTCAGACAGCAGAGGAGGAGATGGAAGGAGCGGGTTCAGTTCCCTGGTCTGCCAGGGACTTCCCACGTGACACTCAGCCAGATACTTTATCCTCATGTGTTTCACTTCTCTGTCTCTAAACCAGGGCAAACAATGCTTTCATACTTCACTGTGCCATGAAGGCACATTAGGAACTGTGATGTCTCCTAAATTCCATGGGAGAGATGAATGAGTTGGTTTATAAACAGACCTAACAGCTGTAAGAGCAGGTACTCCCTTTAGTGCATGCCTACATCGGAGATTTGAGGTAGGCAACGTGTTTGTAACAACAGTGGGCTCTAGAGATGGGATGTATTTGGAGACTGTAGCTGTTACTGGGTTACACATAATAAAACATAAGGTTGTGCTTATGAAGGATGAGAGCAAGTGCCTCCAAGTTCTCTGCTGTGATGCCTTGGGCAATTCAGGAGTGTGGGCAGGCAACATTCCCTAATTCAGTCAGCCACAATCAAGGCTTTCACTTGGATGCCAGTGTCAACCTTGGACAAGATTAGATGTGGAGTCATCACTCCTTGCTTTAGGTGCATTTAAACATGTACAGGATATTCCCAGTAGGTCTGTGGGGCAGTTTTCAGTTTGACAGCTACATTACCTTGCTTTTTAAGAATAAACTACATGTCGATGGCACCCAAGAAGTTACTCTTCCCTTATCTCAACACTCAGAGGCAGCAGGTTTTAGTGCCATGGTGGCCTTTACACCTGAGAGGACATAGTGAGTTAACAATTCTGTCAGAACGTGGTGAAAGTTTTTATCCACCATTTGAAGTTGCTAGAACAAAAAAAGCCTACGTAGACATGCAAATATTTCAGGGCACTGGTAAAAGCCCCACACCCATTCAAAGCTTGCCATATTCCCTTTCGGTATCCTACCGGTCTTTCATAGATTGCAGCACACCTCCCTTTTGTAAGTTTTAGTTCCTTTTTCACTTTTTGAGATGAGGTTTCTTCATCATGCCCAGACACAAACTGAAGTGAAATACAAATGCAAGTAGCTTTTACCATCAGGGTGTTTTCCTGGATGGGCATATTCTTGCAGTCCGTGTCCTTGGTCTCATATAAACGCTCATTTGGCTTGTAACCCTGTGATGGCCAAACAACAAACTGGAGCTCAAAGCTGCTGTTGCTCTTAGGTGCTGACAATTTTTGTTCCTTTGTTTATTCCATCTGAAATCAGTTTATAGATCAGCCCACTTCTGTTCCTGTTGGAGTTTTTGCTCCATAAACTGTATGTCTCCCCAGCTGAAAAGTCAACAGTTACTGCACTTTCATTTCCTCCTGTGAGGGTGAATCATAACCAAGCAAGGGATGTAAGACCAAAAACAAAAGGAGAGAGAAGTAATGTGGTGGATCAGCTTCTCCAGGCTGTGTGAGCTCCACAGAGTGCCCTTTACAAATGCAGTCCATGAACTGAACCTGAAATGGTTTCCTTTGCAACGGCTGAAGCACACTGACCCTTGAAGGTTTGCTTGGTGATTCCAGTCAGATGAACTCGAGCTTTCCAAGGAGAACAGCCTCACAGCACTGCCCTCTCTGCTTCTGAATGTACCCTTTTGTACCCACCTACAGCAGCAGCAGATGGGCTTGATAACCAAGGAGGACCTTCCAAGCCGACCTCCACGGGCTCTGAACGAACGTTCGGAGAGATGTTCAAACGTGCAGCAAAACATGAGCCCTGGGCTGGGACTGTGAATGTTGTGCGCAGTGTGGGGTTTTCTGACTCTCTCCATTCTGAATCAGCTTCTAGTCTGAATGAATGTAGATGGCCTTATTAGCAGCATTCCTAAAAAAGTATCTTTGGAGGGCAAAACTGCCAAAGCAGTGGGGTTTGTGTGACTTTATCATTTCCTTTTAACAGAATTTGTAGCTGCTTACTGCTTATTTTGCTAAACTACTTCTCCATGCCAGCAGGGTAGGGCTGTTGCAGAACATCATGCCAAGTTTGGCTTATAGAGAAGAGGGGAAGACAGAATACATGTTCATATCAACAAACATATATATGTGTGCCTGTGTTTAAAGACTAATATTTGCATGGAAAAGATGACTATAAGAGAAATTATTTCCATTTTCATTGACATTTTCTTGAGAAAAAGGAGTATTTTCAGATCGGCTTCAGAGTTAGAAATAACCTGAAATTTATTTCACTGAGAAATTTGCTCTCCTTTCTATTTCCCAGAACAATTAAAAAAAAAAAAAAAAAAAAAAAAAAAAAAAAACAAAAAAAAAAAAGAAAAAAAAAGAAAAAAAAAAGAAAAAAAAAGGCAAAGTTAGAGATCTCGCATGGTTTTCCAAACCATGTTCATCTGGGACTTATCTCAAACAAAGGTAGCCCATGAACATATTAAATCATCAAATTGCATGGTGGTGTGGGGGATTGCTCAACTGGCCACACTGATGAAAATGCCAAACAAAATGCTCCATCCAAGGACAGTAGGCATCACTCATGTGTTTTCACTGAAAAGGAAGCAGCGTAACTGTACTGCAAGTCAGTTTGAGGTGAGTGTCAGTCCAGAAATAATTTATACTGAGGGACTTTGAGTCCCACATTTTGGCCTTCAGGAGCTGCCACCTTATTTGAACTTGCAGTTTCTCTGAATTTTCTACTGTAAGTTAGTCATGGCACACGTACGCACTAAATGGAGGTATCAAAAATTTGGCAGAAGTTTGGGAAAAGATGTTCCGCAGTTTGCTGAGTTTTGCTCCTATTTGAACCCTTTTTTGTCCTCTGTGGCTTGGTCCAACGCCCATCACTGTTCATGGAAAACTCCGGTTGAACTGGATGAGTTTTGCAGATCCGGTTCTGAAATATGACAAGTTTCTTCCATTCATGCTAGAAAGAACGGAAAGTGCTAAACAAACTGCAGGAGGTGGGTGACCCTTGTCTGTGCCAGGTCCCCAGGTTCTGCCTGTGGATATTGAAAGACAAGATAGAAGACACAAGCCAGTTTCCTGCAATGGCTGAATTCTGACCTGAACCAGCTCTTAGACTCATGTAGGCTTTTGAAAAACTGACACTTTTCTCTATGAATCACATGTGGAATTTGCATCTTACGTCGCGCGCACACACTGAATAGTGGAAAGAATATGACTCAGTTGTATTCTTTTTATGAATTGAACTCTAAGACAAGATATTTTGCATTGTTTTGTTGAGAAGCCCCTGTTCTCCTCCCTTATATCTCCTCCAGCACCCACCCACACCCTTACTACCCCTTACCGTACCACACACTCCCACCACTGCCTTGCTCTGACCCTTCTACTGGGAGTTGTTTACTGCTACCTATTCCCTTCAGTGACAAGTCACTGCTGTTATTACTGTATAGTTATTATTATTTTTGTGCCAGTCACTCATCTGGACAGGAAAGCTTTAAGAACCTTAATTACTTTGTGGCCAGACATGGAGCTGTATTTCTAAAAGTAGCTTTTCTTTTTTGGATCAAGTTCATTTCCTACAGTGTCTGGGTTTATGAGTTTGCTAAAAGCTTTCAGGTTCTCAGGAACCCCCGTACCTTCTTCTCAAACACACACACACACACAAATAAATATATATAAAGAGCTGAAAATCTGAAACAATTAAATTGTTTTTCCCTCCTGTCAATCACCTACATGGAGTCACTTGCAGTTTCACATAACACTCTGCTTTCACTTCTGGGCTAAATATCTCTCCAAAATGATCTTTGTGATTATTGTATGCTGTAGGTCAGGACCCTTCCAGCTGAAATGTTCTATAGAAAATATCACTCTTATTCTTGAAATGTAATTTCTGGCACTCTCCACCAACTATGTTAATTTTTATATTTTTTAAGAGAAGTGCAGCAGAACTGGCAGAGACATAGTGAGTAATTCCCTTGAAGCTATGTCCCCACTGATTTGATTTTTCCTTGACAGCTTATCCATCATGCTATATGCTTATTTAGACAAATAAATAAGAGGCCTGTTATCTGCCAGCCTGGCCTGAGGGCTTTTAGCAACACCAGAAAGTCTGCCGGCTTTCCTTTCAACATTCAACAAGACGATTAGGGAATCACATTATGGTAAACATGGATACTACGTGCTTGAGTGGGAAAAGAAGAGCCGGTCTGAAACTTGTGAATCCATGAGAAGTCCAGTGTTGACTGCAGAGTAACCTGCATCTGAGAAAGACCCTCTGAGCAGGGCTTAGAGAGGTGGCTTAAGAAAAACTTGAGCCTAATTCTGTGTGGTGAACAGACCAGTTCTGGGATTTATTGCTAGCACTGGCAGATATATTTTGATAAAACATCATGCTCTGAAGAAAACAGATTTGGGTCAACTGAAACATTTTGTGAATTCATGTTCAACTTAACAAGTTGTTTCATTCTTAAAATTTAAGCAAGTCAAAATGTTCCCTTTCAACATTTTTACATGAAGCAGTACACCTTTCAGAAATGTATCTGGTTTTATTTTTTAAATGCTTACAAGTGAAATGGCACCTTTTCCTTCACACTGACAGATTTTACTCATCCTAAATGATTAATTTCATTTGGTTAAAACAAGGGGTGAGAAATCCTTTTGAATCTACCCTAAATTTTTTATTTTTTTTTTCCCCCACAATTTTCCAGTACAATTTTGCGAATAACTCCTTCCCCTTCATGAGAAACCCTTGAGTGCATCCACAGAAAGAGCCATTCCTCCACCTGGTCTCCACCTGCTTTCCAAGGGGAATTTTCTCTCTGTGTCAGTGAGAACAAACCAGCTCTTCACCACCACTCCTGGCTGCTGGTAACCCGAGGGCAGACTGAGGGCTGAAATGAACCTGCTCAGTTTTATGCTGTTCAGTTCACTGACTTACTGTCTGACACGGACAGGCTGGGAGCTTCTCACTGTCACATAAGCCGGGGGTGAGATGACAAGCAGAAATTTGCTCTGGCCTAAAACTGCGGGCTGGATTTTCAGAAGTTAGGCAAATAAATTTATGCAGCACTGTATGTTTGTTTGCAAAGTAAAATTCCAGAGAAGTTGACATGAAATTATAATTAATATGTGAGTGTCAGAAATGTTTGAGTCTAGCTCTTTTGGTCCATGTTGTATGCAAGCAACTCCCTTGCATGTGCAAAGAAGACCCACTTATACTGTCCCAATTTTCTGCAAAATCTAGATTTTACTGCACAATCTGTCTTAGAGGTTTTCATAATGTGGGATAATGGCATAATGTGAATTAGGCAGAAAATCAGCTCTGAGGCACAGCCCTAATATCTGTCTGAAACTCTGCATCTTCACCCAGGCAGCTATACAAAATGCCAAGTTGAAATAAAGCATGGAGCTGTGTCTACATTCATATGGGTGTCTGGAGAAGACCTGATCTCATCTGACCTGATGAAACATTGCCATCAACTTCACAAGGCTCTGATAAATAGTAACTTTCCAAGCATGACTTAATTTCTCTCTCAGCTTGGTTGGAAAGCTGGAAAAACTTGCCTTAGAAAAGAGAATGGTCTCATCAAAATGAAGATCTCCTCAAGTTCAAAGACCTGAAGGAGTAACAAATTATATCTTCCCTTAGCTTTTTTAATAAATTCATTTCATTAGGGAAAGTTTAAAGTGACAGCTTTTAAAAATCACTTCTCATTCTTTGCCCGTTCTCCCTTTCAACAACACAATCACACCCCAATTAACTAACTGTACTGCTTACAATAAAGACTAATGATCCTCCACTGGCCCCCACCTCCATTAGCAGCTTCAGAATCCCACCAGAATCCCAATTAACACATTGATTTGCTTAAAAGGAAAATAGTGATCTTTGGCTGTCCATTCCACCAGCTGTGTGTTCCATCATCCAGTCTCCAGCAAGTCCATTGATTTCCTTAAAATAAACCCAGCAAACGTCCATTAATTCCCCTCCCCTAACTGCAGGGTCCCACTCTGATTCTTCTTTTTGCCAGAGTTCACCGGGACATTTTATCTAAGAAGCTTAAAGACTAATATGCCGTGTCTCTCTCCTGCTGACCCACCGGTTCATCAAACTGATTCCAACTGACTGCTGGTGTGGGACTGAAGGAGAATGCTCAGTGAGGATGTTAGCTGCATGCTGCCAGTTCCAACCTGGTGAAGCATCCAGATAAACCGGATAAAGAAAAGGGTCATGAAAGCTTGTATGTTAAGGTTGTGTCCTCTACAATTGCACTCTGATAATTAGACTTTGTAATGAGGGAGCCCTCATTATCGGAAGCTATACAAGGAGTCTGCAAATGTTATTCTTGAGGCTGGCTGGAGGTCAGGAGGGAGCACATCCACAATGCTGACTTGCCCGGAGGCCCAGCAGAAGAGCGGCAGCCCCTGTGTGCCCAAGGGGGACTCTGCTTGGGGATTCCTTGTGAGGGAAAACAGCCAAAGTCTGATGTCCGAGAAGTTTCCCATTTGAGAGTACTCATCACGCCATGCAACACACTGCAGACAGAGGTTATAAATAATTAGGAATGAGTGACCCAATTCGGATAATAGAACCAACCTGCTTGTAAGCTCTTTCAAGCTTGTAAGCTCTTTCAAGCCTGGGCTGCAGAGTCTTAGAACCTTCTTCAGGACGTGCATGAAACAATAATGCAGATGGGTTTTTGAGTAAATGACACTAGACATCTTTTGAGGTTTCATCACGATATACAGACTTCACCAACTTCTGCTGGCCACCTCTGTACCTGTTTTTCACAGGCAGGTTACAGCGACAGAAGCTTACTCTCCAATTGCTAACGCCAATACCCACAAGACTCCTGTAGTAAAAAGTGCAATAAAAACCACTGTGAAATAATAACCAAGTGATAAAATTACAAGTAGGAACACATAAAAAAAATCACATGCACTGCAGGAACAATGATAAAAGCCTGCCTCTCAACCTGTCTAATCTCACACGCAAACCACACCCTTGGGTATTGCCAACCAGCTGAAAGTAAGAGTAGGAGCAGAGTAAGTGAAACCACGTGAATGTGTGATGTGTAGCTGCCATTCTGAATCCATATTATAGCACTTTTCCTTTACTGCTTATACTAGATTTCTTGGGAAGGTTTCCTCCCTGGCTGGATTTGAGAAGCAGAAGTCAATGGGACACATACAGACATCTCAGGGTATTCCACAAAATCGGCCTGACATACAGTGAAGTCATTACTGATAGCTGCATTGTGCCAGAATACTTGTGCAAGAGGCTGTGAGACTTCTCTTAGGAAGGCTTAGGCTGTACTTCCTTGACATGTCCTTCAGGAGACAGCTTCTGTGAAGGAGAAAGAACAGAAAGCACAGGCAGGGCCTCCTTAACAGGTGTGAGGAACAATAAAGTAGTGATGGACACAAAGTACATCCTATGGATTTTACTGTAAAATACATTTTCCTCTGCATTTCTTGCTGACTGCCCAGTAAGAAATTATGATCTGTGTTAATTTTCAATCCGAGTTGAGTCAGTCTTAGCATCTTGCTTTACATCTCCTGTGTCAGTATAACAGGTTAAGGCACAAACCATCCAGCAGTGATATCTTAATGAAGCCAACAAAAGGTTTGCTAATGTCTTACACAAAGTCAAGATTTCACTAGCCTTACACTCCAGTCTTCCTGAATGCAAATTTCTCTCCCTCCAAGGTGATTTGAATAATGTTCACCTCCGGTTTTTAGTAGAGAGCACACTGGGGCAGGCTAAATTGTATGTGGTTATTGAATTCAAAACCAATACTTGCATCAATTCTATTTTGGTTTTGTGATTTTTTTTTTTTTTTTTTTTCTTAGCAGTTACTGGACTTCAAGTGCAAACATAGAAACCTGGCTGCATTCATCTTTTCAATTAGAGAGATCATTCTACATACTGAATGAGATTAACATGCTGCAACTAGAAAATCTACAGCTTTTAGGTTCACTACTGGATGCCAGCATACTACTAGAGATTTGGCGATAACGACAGGGCATTAGACAGTCTCTAAATCACAGCAATTATTTTCGATGAGAATACAATGAAGATACAGCTGAAAATAGCATTGCATTTTCAAAAGAGCGATTACAGGGCCCAAAACCTGGGCAGCAAGGTATAGGTATTTTAGCAACGTGCACACTGAATGCTAAGCAAAGCCTTGCATTTGTCATCACTGCAGCCCGGCCCAAACCCACGCACCCACGGCACGCACGTTTTGAAACTCACCGTTTTAAGGGATTAGCGGGAGGGGTACGACCCAACCACACCAAACCAAATGCAGCATTTTCTTGCTTGGAGGATGAAAGTGCAGCTCCTGCTTTCTGCATTCTTCCGCACACCCTCATCTAAAGCCTACCTATTCACCACAGTGCCAACTCCAATTACGAAGGCCCAGCCTACCTCAGAGTGTGCCGGTACACCTGCATCTGGGTGTTTCCTTCGCACTCTTCTCCCCCCTCTTTAACACTAGAAAATTATTGCCAAGTGATTAGCATTTGCAGTGAGAAAATGGTTGGGTTAAACAATTTGAGTTTTAATTCTGTTCCAAAACATGCGATCATTTGCAGAGCTTAAAGAGAATTACAAACACTAATTGAGTCTGACAGTGCGCGTGTGATGGCAGATAAGGAATATTAAAGCCATTTCACTTATAGGTAAACAAAAGTAGCTAAAAGTAATATAATTTCCCTGAGCTCACGCAGAAAATCTGTTATGAGGGTGAGATGGAAACTCAAAATTTCTGATTGTCTAGTATCATGTCCTGTCTAAGAGAAAAGCTCTCCATGAAATTGCAATCTCTAGTTATTAATTTCTGTACTGTGAGGACTTGGGATCTTGTTTTCAAAATAACATCTGCTAAAATACACAGGCTAATAGATACATCTGCATTCACAAGGAATAATGTGGCTCCACATTTGGATTTCCACATGCAAATCTTGAATTAGTCTTCTAACAAGTTCATTATGTGAACGATGTCTAATTTGCACATGCTGTTTTGGCAACTGTCTGTGCAATTTTCAACACGCAGAACTGCATGCCTGCCCTTTGGAAACTGAAGCTCTTTAGCAACCCTTCATGTAAAATTCCCTATTTTTCGTTCATTGAATTAAGCTGATCTGAGAACTGTGAGCTCTTTTTTTTTTAGTATTACTTAAAGGGAACCAATAAAGAATATTACAAATGACATCCTTAAAAAAGAGTTAAGAGTATGATTGACTTTGAAATCACTTTAGTCTTCTAGTTTTTAAAGAGGTTTATTCTGATTAACTGACCTGAATGTTAACAGAACTGGAATTTTAATTTGTATTCAGACTGTAAGAATATCATCCACTCAGATGAGACAGTGTTGTTTAATTAGGTCTAGTAGTTAACTCAGAAGAAAGTAAATGTACTGCTAGAGGTTTGGAAGACTGCTACAGGCTCCTGGGATTTGCAGGAGTTTGGAGAAGCTTAAAAATAAGAAGTCAGTAGTTTTAGGAATTAGAAAGGAGTGCTTCGAAGGTATCGGAAGGGTTCTGCAAAATCTGTAGTCAGCATCTTTTAACCTTGTGCTTCCCATTAGTGTAACAACCTTGGAAAGATTTAAAATTTTGCAATCCAATAAATAAAGTGAATCATAGATATGTAAGGTCCAATTTCCAAAGAAAGCCTGCAGATATTATGATAAATGTGATATCTACAGTATCTTCCACAGAATTCTTTGTGTTTCATTTATGATGTGAATGAGCTGTGAAAATTAGAAGTAATGTATACGCCACAGACAGCAGCCATTAATAGCAGTAGAAGGATATAATCTTCACAATTATAGTCTGAATCTTTGCAGTTTTCTCTATAGTTGATAAAACAAATGATACGTACTCTTTCAAATTACCATGCCCACATAGTTTAATCCATTGTTGAGACTTTGCTTCTGGGTTTTTTTGTTTTCTTGTTATTTTGGGGCATTCTGTTTTTAATTGAAAGAAACACTGCAAATTACAGACTGACATATTTTTGATGAAATGACAAGGCAAGCACAAAGCCGTACAGAGTTGAAAAAATGAGATAGAAAAAGGGAACTATTCTTTAAATGTGAAAATTGATTCAAGAACACTAGCTGTTTTCAATTTTTCATTACGACATATTTTAAGGACACCCATGTTCTTACAAACTGGAGTTTATGTTCTGATATGAAAATATAATTAACTTAAATTGACACTTTATGTCCTGTGGAGTGGAATTTTTCTGCTCTCAAGTGCGAGCAATTTGTAAAGAAACATGGTGGCAGTAAAACATCTAAACATCTTCAGCTGGGGTGTCCTCCTACAGCAGTCACTGGCATGGGCGACTGAGTTGATTTCCCTGAGTAGGTGCCTGCACCTGAAGGAACGGGAATGTTGATCGGACGAGGCGGGCTCGGAGGCTGCTCGCCCGGGGCTGCCGCAGAAAGGATTTGCCTGTCACCCTGCAGCAAGGCATCTGCAGGGACTTTTTAAGCACCTACATAAGGTGCTTCGGGGACAAGGCTGGAGAGCGGTTCTGAGCAGGCTGACGGTTTTCATGCTCCGTTTGCGTGGCTTTCCAAATATGCTGTAGAAGAACAAGTGTACCTGAGAGTGCATTTTGAGCATCTGGTTGTGCACTGGACTTCCTCATCACATCGGAGAAGGGTATTTGGAAATAGTCATATTTGCAAATTCCCAATTCACTTTTATTCCCTATGTTCATGTATATTCCCTGTGGTTTGCTTTAACGGCTGCCTCATATGAAAGCCCGTGCTGCACACGATATTTGCTAGACCAAAGGCTCTTTCTCAAACTGCCTGAAGTAAATGGAAAGACTCCCTGTAGCAAAGCATCACAAAACCCCGTCCAAACACAGCTGTCATTGTTATTATAGCAATGTTGGGAAGCTCAGCTCGCTGAAGTCACAAGTGAGATGCATTTCGATAAACTACACAGCAAACACCCTGCACAGCCGTACCTCAATGCTCTATATAGAGTCTGTGCAGGGAGGGCAGGGGCTTCAACACAGCACATTATTTGTTGCAACAGTAATTTTCCAAAGCCAACACACAAAATGTCTCTTTAAGAGCTAGAAAGGTCTGGAAGAGAAAAGGTATTCTGGGTGTTGCTTGGAAAGGTAACTGTAGAATCACAGAATATGGATTTCATTGTCATTGCATTCTAATGTCGCAAGGTTCATTGTCAAAATCCATAAACACAGGGTTAAAACAAATTACACAGTGGGGCTTCTTAAATTCAATCTTGTATGATTGTACAGTAGCTTCATCTTAATACCTCTGCTTAGGCTGTAGTGAAATGATGGACTGTTTCCATCAAGGTAGCAAACAAAACCTCATTTTGCTCAATAGAGCAAATAAAGAAATCAGAAGTCATTTGTTCTCTGGTGGCAACAGATTTCTACCTATGCCATACAGATGACAAATGTACGTTTCAGCTGAGAAGGGTGACCAAGATGACCAGGGACGACCTGCATCCCACACATTCAGGAGAATGAAATTAACTGGTAACACTTGACACAGCCGCAGTCTGCACTGCACTGGAATAGTGCTCAACTCTGGTCTTCATCTTCTGTATGGGTCGCTACTAAATCCCTCCCTTCTTTACCATGTAATGACAATAATCTGATCAACGTTTATCAGATATTCTGGCCTCACCCTACTGGGAAGTCAGTACAAATGAACAGGTAGCTGCTAGCGCACAGAAAGTGCTGTGGAAAGACTGGGCAAAGTTACCAGAAATATTTCCTTCAGGGTACGCTGTGTGTTGTTGCTCCTCTGGGAAGCTGTGGAGGTGTAATGTGACTGTTTTTTCTTGTGTCAAGCTTCTCAAACAGGGACACTTTTTAACAACATGTCCCAAAGCAGGAGACCTTCATGGATGACATTTCCCTCCCTTGCTTTTATCGGCTCACGTTCAGAGAAGAAATCACGGCTCTGCTTGCCCGTCTTGATGAGCAGAGTGAGAGGATGCAGAAATACATTGGTCAAGAGCTCAACATAGTAGGTCCAGTTTTGGAAACTTTCAAAAAAATAGAGACAAAATCCAAGGGAAGAGACAACAGGAACGATCTGAAATTTAGATACTGTGAGTGAGAAGAAAGGATTGAAAGAACCAGATTGGTTTTGTCTGGGGAAAAAAGATTAAGGAAGGGCTTGATAATAGCCTAGTACTACAGAGAAGGTTGATTTAAAGAGGGTGATGGTTAGTTATTTCCCTTCTCCACCGGAGGTAGGCCATCAGCTTAAGAAGAAATCAGCTTAATTTGCAGCAGAAAAAGATTTAGGTTGGATATTAGGAAAAGCTTTCTGCTTAGTAAAAGAGGTAGTGGAACAGACTCTCTAGGTTGGTTTTAGATCTCATCCTCTGAAGGGTTTTTAAGACTGTGTTACACGGACAAAGAAGACAGTAGTACACCAGGGGTAATCCACGTGTAGAAGTAACTTGGACTGTACAGCACAAGGAGACGACGTGCAACATTTGCTTCAGTCCATCTTTGTGCTCTCCTGATCAGAAGAAGAGGAGGTAGTCTGGCCTAGGGAAGGTGCATATAGCTCTTCAAACATGCCACTAACCTGACCCAGTTTCACTGAAACCTTTATTTTATTTCAGACCAAAAAAGGGATGCTATAGGAAAAGTTCCATTTCTGGAATGCATTAGTTAATTTTTAATTTTCTTTATAGTAAATCACATATTTTTCTATGTCTTTTCAAAAGTCTACATCAAAACATACATTTTGGTTTTACTGAAATAAAATTAAAAACCTGTGCAGAATTTATATTTACCCATAGTTTTCAGGGAATTTCAGGATTTTAAATTCTCATTCTTGTTTGGAAAAGCAGCAAACCTCAGAAGTGCTACGTCGTTTGTATCTTGGAACGGCTCTACTCTTCACAGCACTTGTGTGATCTTTGGCCTCTGGCAACTGGCTGGGCTCCTCAGGGTGCCATGGGGAAGGACGGGAAACCGAACTGCTGTGAGCTTCCAGAGATCTGTGGGCTGGACGGGGCTTCCTGTGCTGCTGCCTTGACCTCAGCATCGCCAGTGCCCGCATCTCCTGGTGCAAGACAGCCTGTAAACGTCTTCTGCAGTTCCCGTTTCCTCTTCCCTGGCTTGACAAAAACTTTCATTATCCCTGTAGGTTGTGCGAGACTCTTTATTTCATTTGGGGGGGGGATGAGAGCGAGGGATGAGAATCTCAGAGGATTCTGTGACGGAATCATGGCTAGAGTTCAAACAAACTACTTAGTGCACTGGAGTGGCCAGGCAGCTTGAGGGACTGCAGCTGCATTCCTGCAGGTCCTGCAGCAGGAGAGCTTGGCAGGCAAAAGGCAACGTGGTCCTGAGCTGACTGACATTATGGTGGTTTAAGCAGATTCCTCCAGAGCAAGCCCAGGCTGGAGAGGTTCATTTAAGACATCATCAGCCATCTCCTCATGAGGTAATCAGTTAAAGAAATAAGACTGGGCAGATGAAAACCTGGGAAGGTAATAGAAGCTGGAGGAATGGAAGTTGGTGCCTGAAACAATTAAGAGTTCAGAGGTGAGTCAGAGAAAAAACAACTGCTTTTTATTAAAAATTCATTTCAATTTCATGGGCAGGCTGGAAAAGTAATTCCAGCACAATCTGACTTCAGAGAAATGCCTCCCAGATAGCAGGACAGAGAATAGCTAAACAGTACCGAGAAGACACAAGACAGAAGTATTATCATCGGAGCAAACTTCGACCCGCTGGATGTGCCCGGCTGCAGAACACTAGAGAAGTGACGTGAAATGTCCTTGGTGCAGGGAAATTTACATGTTGTCCTGCAAAAACTCCTCTCACCAAACTCTCCAAAATCGTATCAAGTCTAATATCTCCGGAACCAATGATGCACCAGTTTTGAAGCATTACATCACCGGCACCCGGCTTCATTGGCTGGTCCTACCCTGAGGACAAGACATTCCTTCTTCCACCTTTTCAAAGCTGCTGCTTCTCAGGAATTAACTCTTTGAAGGGTGTCGCCTAGGGACAAGTCTAAATTTTTGACTGATACATATATACAGGTATTTAATACAAGAAGTTCTGTTAGCCACAGCTTAAAACTCCAAGGGTACAGCCATGTCTCTTCAGTTCAGATTATTTCTCAACCTTCATTGCAGAAAAATGAAGTATGTATTTTCTGTCCTTCAGGAAAAAAAAAAAAATCAAATTGTCAGTGATATTATAAAAAGCAGAATAGGCTGAATCAAGTACACTCTGCAACCTCAGTAAATAAGGAATTTATAAGGGAAAGAGAAGGGCTGCTGCTGCTGTAGTGTAACAAAAAATGCCGCTAACTGGTTAATGAGATTAATCGGCAGCACTGCAAAAAAAGATGCTGCAGATGCAGGTTAGCTCTGCCTTGCTTGAATTTGTATTGCTCTATTTCAGTTTGCATCCAAAAATAGCTTATAGATTTAGACAGTGTTGTAGGAGAACGAGTGGGGTACGTATGTGTGTGTGTATATTTTTGTGTGTATGTGTTCTTTCCCCTTTCCAAATTTCCAGTTTGCCTAGTAAGTGTGAGAAATCAGTTTCATAAGATTACTGCCCAAAATCAGCTGATGAAACCCATTGCATTCTAAGTAATTTGGTTATATAACTTTAAAAAAAAAAAACCCACAGGAGGAAAAAAAAAAAACCCACACAGAAAGATGCAAGGAAGTTTCTGGAAGATCATTTCTTGCCTAACTTTTCTTTTTTTTTTTTT
>VXBL01001169.1:2591088-2603293 GCA_013400195.1 Aramus guarauna | reverse complement strand
GAAAGGAATTTTTTGGAAATTCTTTTTTTTCCTAATTTTTTTTTTTTTTTTTTTTCTTTTTTTTTTTTTTTTTTTTTTTCCTGAAGAAATGTTGTTCCAGGGAGTGTCTGACTAGTTCTGCAGCTTGGCAAAAAAGCCAGACGTTACCTCATAGCTGCGGCCAGACAGCCCATTTCTATGCCAGGCAACCACTGCAGAAGCACACAGCACAGGGCCCTGCTTGATTAGCACTTCTGCTGTTTCAAGAGTCCTGGAGTGTTTTGTTCAAGGTGGGCTGCTGAGTGGGGACTCGGTGTGCCTTTGTGCAAATGAGCTTGCAGGCAGGGGAGGCATGTGGGGTGCGGGGGGAATTGGGGGAAGGGAGGCGAAGGGACACAATAGGGGAGGTCTGCATTAATATTCCGCATTCATGTTATCGTTGGGAAACGGGAGCTGTTTGATCTGACCTGGTCAAAAAAATACAATACAATACAATACAATACAATACAATACAATAAAATAAAATAAAATAAAAATAAAAACAACCCACGAAGTACCCACATCCTAAAGGTCAGAGTGAAAGAAAGAGATGGGGAAACAAAGAGCCGTAATGACAGAGCAGGTCAAACTGAATTAAATGTTTAATTGTCTCCCTCGTGCCTCATCAAATAGCTTTCTTTATAGCAAGAGGGATCTTTTCTTCCAGCAAAAAAATTACCAATTCAGTGAGTTGGAAGGTGACGAGTGTTTGTAAACATTACAGTCAATATCATTTTCTCATCCTCTCCCTCATTGTTGATTTACCTTGTTTAACTGTGTCATTTACCTAGTAACGCTGTGTCTATATGCTGTATACCATAAATGCTGGGGTCCCTGCACAGAATTACAGCTGCCCAGCATTACTGATGGGCTTTTTAGCAAAGTGTACTGTTTGCACAAGGGAAGGGCAAATAGCAGGGCAGAGAGTGGGCAGAGACGCTCAGCCCTCCGCCACCGCACCTCCTCCTGGCAGCGTCCTACGGTGACTTCTTCCAGCAGCTGAGATGTGGTTCAGGGCTCCGGAAAGGAGACAGTCTGTGCAATGAGCTGGAAAAGGAGATGGTGCGTCCGTGTAACAGCCCAAGTTCACATACTTGTGTCGCACGTAGCTGCGGGGATGCGATAGGGCACTGGCGCTTCCTGACCTGTCCCGATGTATCGCCTCTGTTCTCGTAAACAATGGGAGAAGTTTCTGTTTGGAAGAGAAAAAACACATTTTAAAAATTTTATTTTATTGGGTGACAAGATAACTACTAATAAACTCACCCTTCTATCTGAGAGCGCTGCGTGATTGTCAGCAAATTTGATATCAGAAAATGTATGGGCTTGGATTATCTTTAGTAGCCAATTTTCCAGATGAGAAAAGTTACAGATAAAGAGGTAAAATTAATTGGGTTTGGTCACATATAAAATCAGTGGTAGGATCAAACCCTTAACAGCTCTTGACTCTGCGTCTTCTATTTGACCCCTAACGCAAGATGTGTGCCAGTGGGAGGCATGAATCAGGCCTTGTTTGGGACAACTTCTGAACTTGTTGGTTTTGGGGGCTTACAAAGAAAAACAGATTCCCAGATTTTTAGGAACTGAGAGTTGGAAGAGGAGTGAGAGGGACTAAAATGTTCTGCTAATGGACTTAGGGCAAAAGTGGGATCCATCTGACTCAGTTAAGACCGAGTCCAACTGCTGTATTATAAGGTCCAACAAAATGTGTCAACACCAGGGATGGGGAAACCACAGTGGGAGCTTTTCCAAGATTTATAAGAAGAGATGTGCTCTGGATTTTCCCAGCTTCACACAAGCAGGCTAAGAGGCTGTAATTGCAGTCCTCGCAGCTACAGCACTGGAGTAGAGTTGCTCCAGGCAAGTCCTTCTGCTCAGGACGTCACAGAGATCTGGAGGGCTGCGCTCTAGAGGTATCACCTAGGTTGTGTGCTTGCTAGAATCATCACAAGCAGATTGGGGCCAGAAGAGAAGGAGATGGACGTTCCACCACTACCAGCAGTTCTATCATCACACAGCCAGACGTGCAGCTACCGGGCTTTGGGTCTGTGGTGCCTTCTGACAGGTTCAGGTATGGCCCAGATTGCAAAACCAGCACCCATTACAGCTGGGAAGCTGGAACACCCCAAGAGATAGAAGAGAACGGTGGACACTCGCTGCATTTGGCTTTCTCGGGGATTTCCCAGAGCTGTATGTTACTGGCTGTCAGACCAGGGCCCGGCTCAGAACCATCTGGCTGCTTGGCTGGATGTATGCATGGCAGTGGTGTTTGGGGGTGTCTGTAGCAGCAGGAACCCTACTGTTAGCAGAGCTTTCCCATGGTGCAGAATACAGCTGGTTCCCTGGATGCCAGGGAGCCCTGTGGGGCCACGTGGAGTCTCCAGTCACAGGGCTGCAAGAGGAAAAGAAGGAAATTGCTTTTCTCTTCCTTTTTGGCGAGCAAGAAGTTGGAGCAGTGAGCAGGGTGGATTGCTGGGTGCTGTGAACTGTGCTGGCTAGATCCTTCTGCATCCCGCCCAAGCTCTTCTCCAGGTCACTAATATAAATACATTTTAAATCCCATTTTACAGTCACCATAGGACCAAATAATTTTGGGGCCAAATTTCCTTTTTAGCATATTTAAGTTTAGCATGGAGTAAATTTCCTCAAACTTTGGCCTGGTGCTTAAAAACACACCAGTAACCACCAGCATCTGGCTGTGAATCCTATGCCACTCCTGTCTCCTCCGACTTTGTCCCCAGCGTGAGGGGATTTGCTGTGTCTTACAGTTTCCCACATCAATGATGACAAAAGAACGTGGGCATCGCAGCTTCCAGGGATGTTCTGAGCCTCATTTGGGAAGCTCTGGGCTTTGAGTTGTTGATGAACTCCTCATTTGGCTGCTTTGGAAAAATCTCGCTCGGGAGGCCAAACAAAGGAGGGCATCTCGCCTGTGCTGCAGCATCTTCACACAGATTTTGTGTAGGAGATGGGAAGGCCTTTGGTCACACCTCTCCATGGGGCACATGCCAGTGACCTGCGAGGTGGCTGGGGTATGGCAAGGGAGAGCCCATGGCTTTGCTCAAAGCTGGGTGTGCCCCAGTAGGACCGCAGTACCTGACACAGCGGCAGAGACCTGGCTGGACAGAAGAACCTCATGAGGTTCCCTCCTTCTGCAGCGGAAACACAGGCTAAAAAAAAGCAGTTGGAGGAATTTAAGGCATTGGAGGTCAAGGTATGCAGTGAAAACCTCAAGGACAGTTTCAACCCCAAACACTGGGTTCATCTTATCAGCCTACGCACAATACATAGAAGATTATTCTTGCAATGGGAGTAGGAAAGGCTAGTTAGATATATTTATGAGATACAGGATGAGAAATGCATTAAAAAGCAGAAATCCTTGACTCTAAACAGATCCTCCCTTCCAGACAAATTGGAAGCAGTTGGTGCAGTGGAGACTTGGAGGGTGACGGACAGAAATAAGAACCAGCCCTGCTTACCGTGATCAGGAATGGCAAAGCCATCCGTCCCAGATGCAGTCAGGAAGAAGTTGTATTTGTACAGGGAATGGGAGGAGGAGGACGCTCGTTGTTGTGTCTCGGTATGGATGCTGGGAGTTGGGCTGTCCGCGTAGGCATTGCCCATTGGGAAATAGGTATGGATGGAGCTGCAGTTTCCTCAGAAGATAACAGAGGTATTAACATTAAAGAGTAGAGATTGTTTAGATTGGGGAGGAAGAGAAGGGAATGAGAGAAGAGAGAGCTATTTGAGAAGGAAAAGGATTTATTAAGCCTTTGAAAGTGGGGATCTGAGAGAGGCTGGAATGGGGCTGCTGTGTCATTATGGGCTGCAGTTGGAGATGTTTCAGAGAGTAAACTAGTAATAGAAATATTTTATAGGCCACCTGACCAGAAAGAACAACTGGACTGTGAAATGACTGTGCAAATAAAACAGGCATGTAAAAAGGAGAGAGGTAGGAATTGAAGATTTTAACTACCCAGGCATAGACTGGAATACATTACGGGAAGGAAAATAAGGCTGGAGGTATGTTTGCAGATCAGACACAGGCCTGCTTTCTAATTCAGTCTGAGCATCAACTGCACAGCTTGGGTATGACAAGGGGACTGCGTGAGGACATGCACAACAGGGGAGCGCCCTGGGGAGGCAGTTTGACAGGCTCCAAGGGAAAAAAAGATTTTAAACGTGGATTGTGAAGCAAAGGAGAAAGAAAAAAAAAAAAAGGAAAGAAAAAAATAGTGGTTTTGGTCTGAGTGGCCTTAGAGCTCAAATTTCAAATATTCGTGTTTTATTGGGCTCACAGTTCCACAGAAGCAATCAGTGGTGTGTCTGCAAGTGTCAAATCATGACCCACTAATGAATTAAATCCTGCAGGCACCCAGCCTTACCCCAGGTGAAGCTCTGTCTGCCATTAGTTACTGGGGAAATTGGGCTCATAATGAAATCCTGGCCCCACTGACACCAATGGTAAAAGTCAGGTGTGATTTAAGGAGGCCAAAATTTCAAGCCTGATGCTCATCATCTCGTTGGGCAGGAGGATGATTGGGGAAGTGGGAGTACAAAGCTGTTTGAGCAGCCAGGGAGACTCCTCAGTGGGAAGAAGGTCTGGGGTTTCATTGCCTGCCAAACACACCTCTCAAAGAGTCATCAAAGAGCGAGAGACCTGCTGTGAAAGGTAATGATTTCAGACCACTAACAGCAAAATTTGAGACCATTAGTGTCTGCACCTCTGAGAGCACAACCAAGAGGTTCGTTCACCAAAAATGGCTTGGGGTGGCCCCGTTCCAGGTCCTGGGCTGTATGATCCTGGAGATGCAACCACCTCTTTGTGTGTTCTGAGCGTAGGTCTGGAGTTGGCTGGTGCCAGGGCTGGTGCTGCTGGCCTTGCTCCCTGCTAGGAAATGGTGAAGTAATTTTGTAGGGCCAGGGTGCCTCCAAAGCTTCAGTAATGCAGCTGTTTATAGCTTAGTTATATTGTTCATAAACTTAGAACTAACTCTGTTGAACTGCTCTGAAAGTACATGGGTTGAGTTGGTTGTTGGTTTTTTGTTTGTTGGGTTGGTGGTGTTGTCCCCCCCCCCTTGGAGACTCCTGCCTTGCTCATTCTTTTTGCTGCCTGATTCAAAGGTACTATTACCAGCTGCATAGGAACATGACTGATTTTTGTAATTTATTTTTTTTAAACTGAGGAAAAATTAATCCCTTCTAGGCAGGGTACTGTGTCTGTACATGTATAAAAGGGACAAGGAACAGCTAATTTCTGAGCATTGTAGCTGTCATGAATCATATACTGTTTTCTTAGAGCCCATATGCTTGAGTTCACCTCATATTTCCTATCTGATGAAAAGAATAAAGATAAATAGCATGGTAGGTAAATTTGAGAGATTTTAGGAACTTGTAGATGGCTCTGAAGTGGTTGTAGGTATGATACCTAGTCAGATATGAATTTTACTACCATTGTAGAACTATTTCCAAAAAATAGCCTTCTTGTTTTATTCCTTTGTATTTTAAAATATACATGTGTGTGTGTTTAAGGGAAGCAGAAGGAAGAGATTGTAAAGAATGAAAAGAAACCTCAAACCCCGGATACCAACAGGTGCCAATGAATCACAGCTCTCTTAGTCACCATTACTGGCTGCATGAATCAATAGAAGACTCTGACTATTAAATAAAGATTCAGTCTTTGTATAAAATATTATCTGATAACCAGCCAGTCTATATTCAGTGAATGCCTCATGAAAGACTCAGACTGAGACCGCCAAAGGGAGACAGCTCTGTGCACAATCATTTAGCAGGAGAAGCAAAAGCTGAATTTTAGAAGTCTTTATATAAAAAAAACCCCTCCTGTTATTATAAGCATAATTTAAGTTTTTAATTGAATGAGAAATGAGTGCTCCAGTAAAATTCTTTGGAGCGCAAAGGCTACTAGAGAGAAAGGTAATTATATTTGTGCTGCAAATGTTTGCTGAGCAGAACGAAGTGCACTGTGACAGGGGCCCCAACTTCCCGGGAAGCTGCGGGTGGTGAGTGGGTTGGTTGTGGTGCCGAGGGTAGAAGCTGACCCCATGTGTGTGCTGGGCAGCTCAGCACAGGGGTGCCCCAGAACTCCCATCCTGCATGGGCAGGCGCTGCCTGAGCCCCCAGGCCTCAGCACCATCGGCAATCCAAAGGCAGCAGTTTGCAAACTATGTGGGTTCGCATTTGTGCACAGCGATGGATGTTGCTAGCGTCCAGAGCCAAGGACACATCCATTGCACCTACTACTTGCAAAAATGTAGAATCAAATACAAACACCCCTTCCCTCCTTTCCTGTCTCTCTCAAGCTTTTCAGTCTGGCAGACAGTAGTCTCCTCCCCAAAATACCACTGAGAATAGTGACTACTCAAACAGATTTTCTCCCAGTTGGTAATACTTTTTGGAGGTGAGGAGATGTGCATTTGTTCATTAAAACTGAGATTTTTCAAGAACAAACATGATCTGTGACAATTGTCCCTGAGTTGCTAATCCATTTTTCTACCTCCTTCTCCATTAACACTTGGTGGAGAGTTTTCATCCATTCTCAATAAAGACTGCTCATTAAATGACTCTTCTAGCAGAACTGCCAGGGTATAATAAAGAGATTTTTAATCTCTCGTTACTCCAAACAACATACAGGCAACAGATATTTTCAACTTGATTCACCTGGAGTTGTTGTGGGGGCTCTTGAGAATCTGGTTGCATTTCTCGAATCTGCTCAGAGGATTTTAAGCAGCAGCTGATGTCCCAGTTTCTAAAATGTGATTTGTGACAATGCTGTTGAGATGCTTAAACTCCCTAAAAGGCTCCTGGCTGCCAACTCGTAGTCGGGGAGAGAGGCAGCCCTGATCTGCCTGGCACGGGGGGAGTGATGCCGTTGTACGTGCCGTGACCCGGGGCTGAGCACCGCGCCGGCCGGTGCTCCCTGGGACCCGCATCCTCTCTGGGCTCTGTGTCTGCAAAGCTGCGCCTGCTTCTCCTGCAGCAGGAGCCACTGGGATGCTGCGGTCTGGGAGAGGGTGGGATTTGTTCCGCAAGAGCCAAGTGTTGATCTGTACTGGTGATGCTTGGGATAACTAAACAATAGAAGCAAAGTGATTAATAAGGTTCTTTTCTAAGGAGTGGAGAGGGCTGAAGGTCTGGA
The DNA here is from genome assembly GCA_013400195.1 of Aramus guarauna. NCBI lineage: Eukaryota > Metazoa > Chordata > Aves > Gruiformes > Aramidae > Aramus > Aramus guarauna. The sequence goes on along the minus strand of VXBL01001169.1, from coordinate 2,596,119 downwards.
GAGGGGCCATTGAATTTGACTGAATAAACTTAGCAGAATAGGAAGATTTTTCAGCAATTATTGGCTCATTTTTTCCTCAGGCTTTCTAACCCGTCGCTTTAACTTACTGGCTTAAGACACTCCTTACACCCACATCACATTTTGCCTTGGGCCATTCTGCTGCTCTTGACAGCTGTCTAGGGCAAAAGGAAATCACCCAACCACAAATGTTTTCTCATAACTTCATAACGAGGGGATCTGAAGAAGTCAAAACCTTGGAGGTTCAGACCCTACTTTAAAGAGCGAGATAAAATTAGAACCTAAAAACCAGACATTGTCCTCCACCACCCTGGCTGTATATCCAGTTGTGCTGCCATGTACACAAATTAATAGCAATTAGCAGTAATTTGAAAATGGTTACCTGAATTGCTGAAGTCTTGGTGATAATTAGAAGCCAAATGGCAGCCACTGGGTGCTGCTGGCTGGTACCTGGTTGGCAATGCAGACCAATGGGGAGGTGCTGGGATGTGGTGGGACGTCTGTGGGGCTGATGGACGGCAGCTTCAGGAGACAGGTCAAGAGCGGCAGGGCACATGGGCAGAGCGGTTTGTCCCCGGCAGTGCCAGATGATTAGTGTTCAAGCTAAAGCTAAATCACGTTCAGTGCTGATCTGGCTGCCGACTGTCCCACAGCAGGGAAAAAGGAAAGATGCCTGGGAGCCCACCCAGCCCCTGTGAACTGCGCCAGCAGATGCAGAGCCATGGTCGCACACCTTGCCATGGAAGCAGATCTTCCTTGTGCAAGCTGCTTGGTTGTCCTCGCTGTGCACGTGAGCGGGCTTCATCGCTTCACGCGTGGCTGTGAATGTGCCTCCTGCGCCTTGAAGTGTGTTTGTGTGAGCCCTGCCCGCAGCACAGCTCGTCACACCAGTGCCAGCTGCTCTGGTGGCACAGCTTGGATGCACAGTGGAGGTTTGAGTGGTTGAGGGTTCCCGTCCAATACCACCTCTATACTGTAGATGGTCAGTGTTTGCTATGCTGCAGATCTGAAACACGCTGAGTAAAGGGTGCTTGTGAGGGAGTGACATCAGAGGGACTGGGAACAGACGTGTGTCCTGACACTGCGCTTATGGGCATTACAGCGCAGTCATGTTCAACTTGTGCTCCATCATCTGCCAACGGTCCCCACAACAGGTGGATCAAGCAATGACTACAAAATAATAAAAACCTGCTCTGTCTTCCCATGCAGACAAGCTAGCCAACAAACTGTGGGAAAAGAAAAGCAAATTAAAGCGCAGTTGGTGTTTAGGGTCTTCTGTTATCTCTGCAAATGGGTGCAAGGGAGTCTCAGGACTAGTTCAGGATGGTCAGGCTCCTATAAATGTCAAAAGCTTGAGGGATCATTTAGACCTCTTCTTCCTTTGAATCTGTTCAGAAAAATGCACACTCAGTTGTTCTTCCACACCCCTGTCCCCTCCCGCAGAGAGGAGGAATGGGGAGGTGGTTGTGGTTTTCGTGTGAGTGTGACTCTGCCTGTCTGAACTAGTGAGAGATTAAGAAACTTGCCCAAGGTCACAAATAATTCACTGACTTTCCCTGATGATTTTCAATACAACATGTGCTCCAGCACAAGCCCTCTTTGGAGACTTTGTGTTTCAGTTTTCCTGTGGCGACCTGTATATGATGACTATCCATTTTCTGTACAACTATGAGCGCTCAGCCTGAAAGCCCAGTTTGAAGGGAAGTCGGTATATTGTTCCCAGGAATAAATCTGTCTGTAAATTTGATAATGGTTGAGGATCTAGGTCTTTCAGTCTTCACTATTCACACTCCAAACTTGTGTTGGGAGTGTTCTTGTGGCTCTGAAATGTACTGCCCAGTTCTGCTTTTAGCCTGCAACTATGGCCGGTGGCTGTAAGCTCAGCTGCACGCATCCTGACCCCTTTGCTAGCTCTGTGGTCGAGCTCAAATCTTGCTGGAAGAACAGTTGGAGGTTGATGGCGCCGCTCCATGGTGCATCCAACAGGGATAGAAACAAAACTGCAAAGCAATAGCTACCAGCTATTAAAAAGCATAATTAAACATTTAATTACTTCTGAAAATAGTAGTGTCACTGGCTAGACATGCAAATCCCACTGCAAGCCAAGTAAGAAATTCAGGTTTCCAGGAGGACCCTTGTTGGGCGCACTTATGAGAGTGGAGTGAGAGGAGGGGATCCCGGTAGGACAGGCAGTGGGTGCCATACCTGTCCCGGTTAGATAACCCTCCCCAAACTGCCCTCCTTCCCTAGCAGTCTGTCTGTCCATCTGCCTGCCTCCCATTGCTCTACTTATCTGATGGTTGAAGTCACTTGCTGTTATGTACATTGCCCATAGGGCACGTTGGATTGGAGCACATTCCCTCTCTTGTTACAGCTGATGAATGCAGCCCTATTAAAATATCATCTCATCCTCACACTAGATTGCAGTCTGAGATAATACGTGTGTTTTCTATATTGTTTATACAAGAAAGATTATGTTAAATGCCAGACCCAGTAAATATTTCAAGATCCACTGCATTGCTGAGAACAGTTTCTCCCCGGGCATATGTTTCAGAGCCAAAGAAAACACTTTAAAAATTTCCTTCCTGTTTAATTTTTTTTAAAGGGCATTTTCCCTATATCTCTTACTGAAATGACAAGTTGTCATGTTCCATGATCTTATTACAGTTGCAGATGTAACTCAGCAGGGAATCTGCCCAAGTTTACATTTAAAATCATAAGACCCTGATTCTGATCTTTTTTTTTTTCTTAATCAGTTTAAATCTTCCTATGGTGTAGGACTTCCAGCTTTACCTCATTATAATCAAGATCAGAATTGCGCCTAATTATAACACTTAACTCCTGTGTAGTGCCTTACACTTTCCAGGCTCTCTATATTCATCAATTAATTAATCCCCAAAGCAGTATGCCATTCCCACTAGAAAAATGGGAAACCAAAGCATGAGGGTGAGAAGCGTTTGCCCAAAGGCAGAGGTGACGGGGTAACCTCGGTCCTTCCCCACCTGCCCTCTCCTGACTGTGCTGGGATCATGCGAAACGTCACCCGAAGGGTCCTGGGAAGATCCCACAGTGGGATCTGCTTTCCTCTGGAATTTGGGGCCTAGGTGGTGGTTTAGAAAACCAAAAACGCTTGGAAAATCATCTGTTTCTAGAAAAGTTTGTAAGGTGTCTGACGGAGGCCTGCCAGTCCGTGCGCTTTGCAGAACTCTTGTCAGGAGATGGCCGGGCACTAGAAATAAAACCTCGGACCACTGAAGCCTTCCCTTAGCGAGATATAATGTGTTTTATGGAAAAGCACATTTAGGAAAAGCGATGTGTCTGAAAAGCTAACAGATCTGTACACTTAATGCAGGAAAAGGTGATGGTCTTTAACCTCAGTGGAACCAGATTTGTCCCACACTTCAAGCATTTGCTGGATGCTCCAGAGACCTTGCTGTCCTGGGCTGATGTTCAGCGAGGCTGATGACGGCGATGAGCAGAACAGCTCCGGGAGGAAGAGAATGGCCCCAGTTCTAATCCAAATATCTTTTTTGTTTGTTTGTTTTTTGTTTATTCTCTCTCAAGTCCTTACTGGGTGGATTGTCCTTCCTAACATGTCTGTGCAGGGAAATGTCCTGGCATAGTCGTGTCACAGTAACTGCTCTGTGCAAGCTGCACCAGGATAAATCCCTGCGTGGGTTCTGGAATAAAAGCCGTGGCTGCACAGGGACATGCTTCCAGAATAAGATAAATTTTATTCCAGAATAATATCCAGGCAGGATATTCTACTGGCCTTTCTACAGCAGATTAATATTCTGGTACAGCTGTTCTGGGAAGGTTTTTCCCTGTAGACAAGCCCATCGAGAGTAAAGGGGAAATGTGAGCTTGTGGAGGGATTAGGCAGAAGGGTGGGATGTTTAAAAGTTCAGCTAAGCTTCAAATAAATGAATCGAAACCTTTGGAGGTTTCCCCATCGCTTCTCCTGGAGATCAGATCACTTCTATCAAAGAATAAAAAGAACTGAGATGCAATTTTTTTCTTACGAAGTTGGTTAGTTGGAGAGGGAAAGAGAGAAGCAATTTCAAGAGGAAAAGCAGGTTACATGGACTTCAGATTATGTGATTTTTGGAAGGTGTGAGTCATTAGGAAAGAAGGGGGGGGAATCATTTTCTCTGGTCGCTATGCAGAACAGTTGTTCCTGTGTTACTTCTGTGTTTTCCAGCACGGAAATTGTTGGCATGCACCATTGTGAGATAGGGATTGTGCAAACTCACATAGAAGAGCAAATATTCACCAGTACATTAGAGGTTGATGCCAACTGTAACACCTGACGCAAATATGTTAAACATATCAGAGAAGGAGGGATCATTAAATGAAACAAGTATTCTTTTAACTTTAATTTCCTGAAGAGTTTATGATTTGTTTGGGGCTTTTAAAGAACAACGAACAACTGGACTGGAAGTGCGCACCAAGTAAGGCAGGGAGAAGAAATCTTTGATTTTTTTTTCCTTTTGTATTAGAGTCTGAAAACAGAGCAAAGTACTTCATTTAAAAATAGGGGCAGCTGGAGAATGAATGGTTTCTTCTTACACTGTATTAATATTTTGATTCAGTATTTCATTAATATAATTCACTCTTACATGCCTTTCTACTTTTTCATAAGAAAAACTGAAAATCAAATCCAAGCAAAACCAGCTGTTGTGTTCTTCCTGACATCCTCTTTCCTGTGCATGTGGCTGTTCGGCCCTTTCCCCCATTTTCTTTTCTTTTTAAACCCTGAGGTTGCTAAGTCAGATTATTATCAAATTGTTTATATTGCTGCCTACACTAAAATCAGCCCTTTTCAAGCACATTAATTTAAAAGCACCCAAGTCTGCCGACATGGTATTGTCTGTTGAAAATGCCTCTGGTCACGGCTGCTTTTCTCACTTTGGTTACAGGTACATGAATCACTGCAGCAGTTTTCTCTTGCTTTCTCTGACCTTGCTTTTTTTTTTTTTTTTTTTTTTTTTTTGGGGTTTTATGAACATTCGG